>CM057450.1:568160526-568655526 GCA_016271365.2 Neoceratodus forsteri
CAGTTCTCTGTCCTGCTCCTTCTGTCATTCCTTATACTTCCTTTATGCTACCTTTTTCTCCTTAACCTTCCCCGCCACTCTTTTGAGAACCATATTGTTTTTTTACTTCATTTTGTTTTGCTTATTTGCATCACACAAAGGTCTGTTGCCTCTGTGATGGCAGTTTTGATTTTCCCCATTGTTCTTCCACCTCTCCTTCCTGCCCATTTGCTAGTGCGTTTCTTAGGCACTTACCCATTTTGCCAAAGTCAGCCCTCCTGAAGTCCAGTACCCTCACTTTTGTATGGCTAGTTTCAGTTCAGTACCATGAAGGTGTCCGAAGTGGCTGGTGGTTCACCACGATGCAGGCTGCAAACTTGCAGGATGGTTTCACAAGTGAAGGACACTGTCTTCACCTGCCTAGCTGTGTCATCTTTGCCTCAAAGGTCTTTATAGACTGTTTTCTCTGGGCAGGCCTCTCAACATCTTCTTCCTCTTCCTCGGTCTAGGGATAGGGTAGGTGTAGTCCCATAGACACCACTGTTGCACACCTGAGTCACACAATTAACAAATGGGCTTCTTCACAGTTGCTTACCCTGGCGCTCTCTCTTTTGGCTTCCCTATACACTGCAGTACTGGGCCCTTGCATGGTATCTAGCCACAGCACTCTTAGGCTCTCCCCTTACCGAAATGTACACTTACCACAATTACTCCTCCGAGGGGGAACACAGTAGCTCAATCTTTGCACAAGGGTTGCAGTACTGTGAAAAATCAGGCAACATACATACAGTCTCTCAGCTCTCACTCCAGCTTTCATCTCTCTCTCTCTCTCTCTCTCTTTCTCTCTCTCTGGCTGAAAACTCTGGCTCGTGGTCATCTGCAGCAATCTCCAGAACCTTTCTCCTGTTGCAAAACTTCAAGCTCTTTTCCTGGCTGAATTTTTCCAGTATCTCTCTGCAGGACAGGCCCTTGGAGTCTGAATGCTGAACCAGGGCTGGAAAGCCCACAGCAGTCTTTTCTGCACTCCCACTCTGCTGACCTCTCCTCTTTTGGAAGGCTAGGTTTGCTGGCCAAGGTGCCTAGCTTCACCTGATCTATTTCCTTCTAGCTTGCTTGAAAGGACAGAACTAAGAACCTTACCAGAATAAGGGAAAGGATTAAGACTTTTGGCTAGGCAGATTTACTGTGTGTTGTTGTTTTTATTTTGTACACACAGGGATCGTTACTGTTTGTTGCTAACATTTTATTGCTTTATTTTTCTCTGATTCACATTGCTGTTGCTGGGTATACCTTCTGCTGCATTATTACAAGGTGTGCCTACAGGTGTGTGCTAACAGATTACTGCTGTAATCTTCTGATTCAGATTGTCGTAAGGTATATCTTCTGTTACTGCTTTATTTTTCTCTGTAGCAAAGTGTTTCTTACAGGGTATATCTTCTGTGAAATTATTACAGGTGGTGCTTAAATTTGTGTGACTTTTTATCATTAGGCTAAGCAAAATTATTGTTTGCTTCTATTTTATTTATTTATTTTTTGCTGGAAAAGTTTTTTTTTTTTCTCAGAGGTGTTACAGTCTCCTTCTCACATTGAAGGAGCTAATTGCTTTTCTCCCACAGCTCTTCCATGGGATTAGGTGTGTATCTGGGGTGGAGCTGGCAAACTGCCAGCAACTTCCAACAGAAAGAAGGGTTAAAAGGTCAGGTTAGTTGATATCTTGGAGGTGGAAGGCTAGGTTTTTGCTGGCCAAGGCACCTAGATTCACCTGAGCTATTTCCTTCTAGCTTGCTTGAAAGGACAGAACTAAGAACCTTACCAGAGTAAGGGAAAGGATTAAGACTTTTGGCTAGGCAGATTTACTTTGTGTTGTTGTTTTTATTTTGTACACACAGGGATTGTTACTGTTTGTTGCTAACATTTTATTGCTTTATTTTTCTCTGATTCACATTGCTGTTGCTCGGTATACCTTCTGCTGCATTATTACAAGGTGTGCCTACAGGTGTGTGCTAACAGATTACTGCTGTAATCTTCTGATTCAAATTGTCTTTTGCAAAGTAGATCTTCTGATACTGCTTTATTTTTCTCTGTAGCAAAGTGTTTCTTACAGAGTATATCTTCTGTGAAATTATTACAGGTGGTACTTACATTTTTGTGACTTTTTATCATTAGGCTAGGCAAAATTAGTGTTTGCCCCTATTTTATTTATTTATTTTTTGCTGAAATTTTTTTTTGTCTCAGAGGTGTTGCAGTCTCCTTCTCACATCAAAGACAGGGAGAGTGAGAAAGCAGCCACAGCTTCCTTGAATCAAGGAGGTTAGGAGGTTATTTTCTAGACTACACTGAACTGAATTATTACTTTTTGGACCTGTGTAAGTAACTAGCATTGATTCTGTTTTTGGGGTGGACTTTTCTTAGTTTTAACTTTAGTTTGCCAAGGAGGAACTGTAGCTGAGAGATATTTGCAGTCAGTTGTGACTAGACCTGTTACTTAGCCTTTGTGAAATAGGTGTCTGAAAGGAAGGAAGGCACTCCCCGGGGTGGAGGGTAAGAGTTGTAGATCATTGTTTCTGGACAGCATAGGTTTACTCCCTTCCACCCTTCCCCTCACCCCATCCACCCCAAGTGCATAACTTCCTTTATAGCAGGGGCTCTGACATCACTTCCTCAAAACTGCTAACAACATACACCTGTTCATATCCTTAAAGGCACAGCACACTGAATAGGGGGTAGAGACACTCACAAGCTTGCACACACTAAAACAAGAACAAAAAACAAAAAAGCGTCTGTAACTGGAAGGGACACAGACATGTGGGGAGTGGTGCAATGCACTGGCTGTGGAGCAGCAGTCTTCCGGGAGACATTCTGGAAACTGCGTTGCTGCCCTATTTGCAGGCACCTCTCTGGTCTGAGGGAGGAGGTTGTTTGTCTCCATGCTGACCTGGCAAGGATTCGGGAAACCTGCTCCCCCACCCAGGGACTACCCAGGCCACTGCCACTACCTCAGAGGTTGCCAAGAAAGAGGAGTGGTTGGACCACGGTGGGCTCAGGCAGGGTGAGGGTGGTAGAACAGAGGTGCATCCCTCCAGTTGTGCCTCTCCACAATTCAGTCGCCACTCTGGTGAAGCATAGTTCCTCTATGGAGGCACCTGCAGTGGAGACCAAGGAGGGTGCTGGGAACCTCCACAATGGAGACCCACAGGAGGGTGGCCCATGACCCCATGGGGACGGAAACAACTCCTGGTGGGGGACTCAATTGTTAGGGAGGCAGAATTGGGGGAGGGAGGGGAAAGGGAGGTAGGGTGCCTGCCCGGCACCAAGGCTTGGAGGGACAAGAAAAGAATCCTCAGGATCATGGAAGCAGCGGCAAGGGGGAGGGAGCTGGATGTCATTATCCACCTAGGGATGAACGACCTGGCTGAGAATGGGATCAGAGCAGTGCAACAGGAATTTGTGGAGTTAGGGAGGGGCCTTAGACAAGTAGCACACACAGTAACATTCTCAGAAGTGCTACCTGTCTATGGCATGGATGAGGCTAGGGCACTCCACACCATGGGATTCAATGACTGGTTGAAAAACTGGTGCAGAGCTCAGGGATTTGGCTTCATGGGGAACTGGGGCTCCACCTGGAGGGATGCAGGCCTATACAGGCATGATGGTCTGCATCTATCCTGGAAGGAAACCAGGGTTCTAGGCGATAGGTTTAAATGCTTCAGTGACAAGCATTTAACCTAGCCAAGGGGGGAGGCACTGAAGAGGAGAAGGGAAATCCTAGCCCCCCCAAAACAATCAGAGTAATTTGTGAGGTATACACCAAAATAGAGCAGTCGATAGGGAGAAGAGCACGGGTAAATGGAGAAAAAGACAAAGGCAGTAGGGACAGGGATGGGGCAAAAAAAAAATAAAGCCATAAAAAAATGGAGGATAATGAGTACCAATGCCTGTAGTCTAGGTAAAAAGCTCCCTGAAATGGTGGCCTTGATGGAAGAGGGATGCCTGGATATTGTGGCAGTCACAGAAACATGGTACACAGAGAACCATGACTGGGATGTCAACATACCAGGGTACACAATCTACAGGAGGGACAGGGAGGGAAGAAGAGGAGGAGGAGTAGCTCTCTATGTAAGGGAAGGGATAAAAGCAACAGAAATAAAGGGTAAACAGGGAGGAGAGAAGGCACTGTGGGTCACCCTGGAGACTGGAAATGGCTCCACAATCCGTACAGGGGTTGTATACAGACCCTCGTCTCAGGGGCAGGAAATGGACAAGGAAATGATAGAAGGTATCCTTGGAATGGCAGAGAAAGGGGAGATATTGCTGATGGGGGACCTGAATATGCCAGATGTTGACTGGAGCACCTTTGCTGCAGCCACATCCAAGAGCAGGGCCATTCTGGATGCCCTACAAGGGGCATGCCCCAGACAGCTAGTTTTGGAACCCACTTGGGAGAAAGCAATCTTAGACCTGGTACCCAAATGGGGGATGGAGAAAGGATCTCTGATCTTGAAGTGGGTAGCCATCTGGGAACAAGCAACCACCAAACAGTGTGGTTCACGATAGACTTAGCTGTAGAGTCAAGCCACACAAAAGTGAAGGTACTGGACTTCAGGAGGGCTGATTTTGTCAAAATGGGAGAGTGCCTCAGAAAAGTATTAGCAAACAGGCAAGAAGGTGGGGTGAAGCAACAATGGGGAAACATCAAAACCGCCATCACAGAGGCAACAAGTCTTTGTGTGAAGACAATAAATAAATCAAAACGAAAGAAAAAAACCACTATGGTTCTCAAAAGAAGTCGCGGGGAAGGTAAGGGAAAAAAGATAGCATTCAGGAAGTATAAGGAAACACAGAAGGAGCAGGACAGAGAACTGTACCAGTTAAAGCTGAAGGAAGCGGGTAAGACAGTCAGAATAGCAAAGGCCCAAACCAAGGAAAAGATAGCCAGCTCGGTTAAGAAGGGGGATAAAACCTTTTATAGGTACATTAGGGAGCAAAAAAAGACTAAGGCAGGGATTCTGAGGCTGAACAAAGAGGAAGGTGGTTGAGCAGAGAGCGACAGTAAAAAAGCAGGGATACTGAATGAATACTTCTGCTCACTATTCACAGTGGAAAAGCAGGGGGAAATACCTAATCCGGTCAATAGAAGCACTCTGGATAGGGGGGTTGATATTAGTCCTTTCACAAAAGAAAGGATTCTGAAAGAACTCTTAAAACTGAAGGTGGATAAAGCAATGGGGCCTGATGGGTTTCACCCCAGAATTTTAAAAGAACTAAGGGAAGAACTAGTAACACCACTGACTACCCTTTTTAATAAATCATTGGAGGATGGGGTGGTACCTGAGGACTGGAGGAGGGCGGATGTGATTTCCCTTCACAAAAGTGGGAGCAAGACAGAGGCAGGAAACTACAGACCTGTCAGTTTGGCTTCATTGGGAACTGGGGCTCCACCTGGAGGGATGCAGGCCTATACAGGCATGATGGTCTGAATCTATCCTGGAGGGGAATCATGATCCTAGGTGATAGGTTTAAATGCTTCAGTGACAAGCATTTAAACTAGCCAAGGGGGGAGGCACGGAAGAGGAGAAGGGAAATCCTAGCCACCCCCAAAACAATCAGGGTAATTAGTGAGGTAAACACCAAAATAGAGCAGTCGATAGTGAGAAGGGCACGGGTAAATGGAGAAAAAGACAAAGGCAGTAGGGACAGGGATGGGGCAAAAAAAAAAAAATAAAGCCATAAAAAAATGGAGGATAATGAGTACCAATGCCTGTAGTCTAGGTAAAAAGCTCCCTGAAATGGTGGCCTTGATGGAAGAGGGATGCCTGGATATTGTGGCAGTCACAGAAACATGGTACATAGAGAACCATGACTGGGATGTCAACATACCAGGGTACACAATCTACAGGAGGGACAGGGAGGGAAGAAGGGAGGAGGAGTAGCTCTCTATGTAAGGGAAGGGATAAAAGCAACAGAAATAAAGGGTAAACAGGGAGGAGAGGAGGCACTGTGGGTCACCCTGGAGACTGGAAATGGCTCCACAATCTGTACAGGGGTTGTATACAGACCCCGTCTCAGGGGGAGGAAATGGACAAGGAAATGATAGAAGGCATCCTTGGAATGGCAGAGAAAGGGGAGATATTGCTGATGGGGGACCTGAATATGCCAGATGTTGACTGGAGCACCTTTGCTGCAGCCACATCCAAGAGCAGGGCCATTCTGGATGCCCTACAAGGGGCATGCCTCAGACAGCTAGTTTTGGAACCCACTTGGGAGAAAGCAATCTTAGACCTGGTACCCAAATGGGGGATGGAGAAAGGATCTCTGATCTTGAAGTGGGTAGCCATCTGGGAACAAGCAACCACCAGTGTGGTTCACGATAGACTTAGCTGTAGAGTCAAGCCACACAAAAGTGAAGGTACTGGACTTCAGAAGGGCTGATTTTGTCAAAATGGGAGAGTGCCTCAGAAAAGTATTAGCAAACAGGCAAGAAGGTGGGGTGAAGCAACAATGGGGAAACATCAAAACCGCCATCACAGAGGCAACAAGTCTTTGTGTGAAGAAAATAAATAAATCAAAATGAAATAAAAAAACCCACTATGGTTCTCAAAAGAAGTCGCGGGGAAGGTAAGGGAAAAAAGATAGCATTCAGGAAGTATAAGGAAACACAGAAGGAGCAGGACAGAGAACTGTACCAGTTAAAGCAGAAGGAAGCGGGTAAGACAGTCAGAATAGCAAAGGCCCAAACCAAGGAAAAGATAGCCAGCTCGGTTAAGAAGGGGGATAAAACCTTTTATAGGTACATTAGGGAGCAAAAAAAGACTAAGGCAGGGATTCTGAGGCTGAACAAAGAGGAAGGTGGTTGGGCAGAGAGCGACAGTGAAAAAGCAGGGATACTGAACGAATACTTTTGCTCAGTATTCACAGTGGAAAAGCAGGGGGAAATACCTAATCCGGTCAATAGAAGCACTCTGGATAGGGGGGTTGATATTAGTCCTTTCACAAAAGAAAGGATTCTGAAAGAACTCTTAAAACTGAAGGTGGATAAAGCAATGGGGCCTGATGGGTTTCACCCCAGAATTTTAAAAGAACTAAGGGAAGAACTAGTAACACCACTGACTACCCTTTTTAATAAATCATGGGAGGATGGGGTGGTACCTGAGGACTGGAGGAGGGGCGGATGTGATTGCCCTTCACAAAAGTGGGAGCAAGACAGGCAGGAAACTACAGACCTGTCAGTTTGACCTCAGTGGTAGGGAAAATGATGGAATCACTTCTGAAGGAAAGAATTGTTGAGTACCTAGAGGCCAGTGGGGCACAGGACCCAAGGCAGCATGGATTCACAGTGGGAAGGTCATATCAGACACATCTAATTAATTTCTTTGACTGGGTGACCAAAACAGTAGACCAGGGAGGGGCTGTGGACATGGCCTACCTAGACTTTAGCAAGGCATTTGACACAGTCCTGCACAAAAGATTAATAAACAAATTAGCCAGCCTGGGAGTGGGTCCTAGGGTGGTAGCCTGGGTAAAACACTGGTTGGACAACAGGACACAGCGGGTAATAGTAAATGGAGTCCACAGTGAAGAAAGGATGGTTACTAGTGGGGTCCCGCAGGGTTCAGTACTGGGGCCAGTCCTTTTTAATGTCTTTGTAAGTGACATTGCAGAGGGCCTGGAAGGGAAAGCATGTCTCTTTGCAGATGACACAAAGATCTGCAACAGGGTTGATACACAAGGTGGGGTGGAAATGATGAAAAGGGACTTGGCAAGGTTGGAGGAATGGTCAAATGCATGGCAGCTTAGATTCAGTGCAAAGAAGTGCAAAGTAATGCATCTGGGAAACAAAAACCCAGGGGAAGAGTACACAATGGGGGGTGAGATACTGACAACAACAAAAATGGAAAGGGACCTGGGGGTAGTCATATCAGATGACCTAAAGGTGGGCCAGCAATGTGAGAAGGCAGTAAGGAGGGCTGGGGGGATACTGGGATGCATAGGGAGAGGCATCACCAGTAGAAAACAGGAAGTTGTTGGCCCTCTGTACAGACAGTTAGTAAGACCACATCTGAGTACTGTGTACAATTCTGGAGACCCCATCTCTGCAAAGACATAGACAGGGTGGAGGCTGTCCAGAGGAGGAACCAAAATGATGCAGGGTCTGCATCAGAAGACATATGAAGAAAGACTAAAGGAACTAAAGATGTAGCCTTGAGGAAGGGGGGACATGATAGAAACTTTCAAATACCTCAAGGGAATCAACAAAGTCCAAGAGGGTAGCATTTTTCAGAAAAAGAGATTTGTAAAAACAAGGGGGCACAATTTGAAGATAGCGGGGGGACGTCTCAGAGGTAATGTGAGGAAGTATTTCTTCACAGAGAGGGTTGTGGATACATGGAACAGCCTTCCTGAGGAGGTCATAGAGTCAAAAATAGTGGGGGAATTCAAGAATGCATGGGACAGACATAAGGCAATTCTAGTGGGGGGTAGGAGGAAGTAGGCTGTTGGTTAACTAGGATCTGCAGCTTATCCGTTAGGTAGGGAAATGGGCAGATTAGGTGGGCCAAGCGGTCCTTATCTGCCATCAAATTCTATGTTTCTATGCCTCTTTTGATGGGCTGGCAGTCCTGTTTATACTTTTTTTACAGCCCTCCATTGACAGGCTGCAACAGTACTGGGCAAATTCTTTGCCCTCTGACATTATCCCAGCAGCCCCCTTGATTCTTTGGTTCTGTGGGGGCTGCCATTACTGTGTACATTTTTTTCCAATCACACTCTGCCACCCATTTTAATATTAAGTCCTTTGAAGGGCACAGGACCACTGGTCCTGGCTCTGCTAACCCAAAGGGAGCCCTTAGCTGTTCTTTGTGGCTCCTGTTCTATTCCCCTCATTTTTGTGTCTTTAGAAGCACTGCTGGCAATTGAGCCATGGCTCCTTTAAATTTCTAGTCCTTGGCAGCTGCGCATGCTTAGTACAAATGTGGCCGCCATGGTTTTTTGCTTGCTTTTTTGGTGGCCCATTTTTTTGGGGGGGGGGGGCTATACTCAACCGCTGACAAGCCCTCAAAATGCCCGGATGTGCGAAAAACACAATCAGACCTCACCCCCAACCAGAACATGGGCCGAGGTCATGAAATTCAGCTGTCAGTGGCTGCAGCACTCCATGGGGCCATGTTGGCTTGGATCTCACCCCAAGCCACTGAGGGATGCAGTGGAGGAGTGGAGGGCCAGAGCCCTGCAAGGTAAGCCCATTTGGGGGGCTTACACTTAGATCGAACTGCAGCCAATCATCCAGCATGTAAGTGCATTTTTTTTATCCATGTGCCTAATGGATTGAATGAGATCACATATCAGCCACTGTAGGGAGTCCATGATGGTGAAAGCATCGCCATCTTTTCTGGAAATAGGCTGCTGAAGGCCTGAAGTACTCAGTGGCGCCACCATTATTGAAGTGTTTTTGTTTTGATTACTGGGTCTTTCCATCCTTGAGTTCAGTATCATTCAGTTCATTTTACATAGTTCTAGCATATTACCAAGTTTTAAAACCCAGCCATGACAAAACATGAAATTAACAATGTTTAAGCCACTGTAGTGCAAGCTCTCAGAGACATGTGCTTCTCGCTGGGCTGCTAGCTTTGCCTCCATAGTACTTTATTTAAGAATATTTGGTTAGGCAAGACACACTGAGCCAAAGCACACTTCCAGCTGTGCCCCAGACACACACTAGACTGCCGCATTCAATATCAAGTATGCCTTTCTGTCAAGAAATCTACTCTTGGACTTACCACTCCGGTTCTGCAAAGCCTCCTTAACCGGCCTAGAACCATGAGATGCACCAGGGGGCTAAACAATTCAACCCTAAGCATCCCCTTCCGCCAAACAATGCAAGGTCAACAGTCCCATGAATATCGGGTGCCACTATGGCTCATTGTGCTTGACATAGGCATTATGAAAGAAGTAAAACTAGGACCTTTTAAATCTAGGTCACTAGTAAGGACGCATCTAGAGTATGGAGTTCAGTACTGGTGCCTGCACCTCAAAAAAGAACATTAACCTGCTGGAGAAGGTCCAGAGGAGGGCTACAAAGATGATAGCTGGTCAGCAGGGTAAGGCATATGAGGAGAGGTTGAGGGTACTGAACATGTACTCCCTGGAAGACAGGAGAGAGAGTGGGGACATGATTGGGACCTTCAAGTATTTGAAAGGGATAGATAAGGTTGATAAGGAGAGTCTCTTTAAGCTGAGTGGCAACCATAACATGAGGGGCACAGCCTTAAGCTGGAGGGTGGGAGGTTTAGGAGGGAGGTCAGGAAGCACTTCTTCACAGAGAGGGTGGTGGACACTTGGAATGCACTGACAGAAGAGATAATCTCGTTGAAGACAGTGGGCAGCTTTAAGAGAGGCTGGGACAGGTATAGGGGGAAGGTAAGTGTCATGGGTAGGGAGGATGGGAGGAGTGGGGAGAGGGGGCAGGGACAGTAGCTCACGCTATGGACCCTGCAACACGAGCAGACTTGATAGATCAAATGGCCTTCTTCTGCTGGCTTCTCCGTATGTTCGTATGTTGGTATGTAAACTCCACATGGCCCTATCCTCAAACAGCAACTGCAATTGTGGGACCTGATACCCTCCCGTCTACTCCTCTCTTATCAGCCTTCCACCTTCCTATTTGCCCTCCGGTCTTGCTTCTCTCCCCTTCCCTCACCTCCCTACTTTCTGTTTTACCCCCAGGCTCTCCCCCTCCCCCCTTTTCTCCCCTCCTCCTCTGTCCTGCTTCCCAGAGACATCCGTATTCCCTTATCCTCTCCTCTCCTCTCCTTCCTCCGTGTACCTCCTCCCTGTTTTCCTTCCCTTGTTTCCCCATTCCATCTACCCCTCTCTGCCCCTGGCTCTCCCTTGCTCTCCCTTTCCTCACCCCATCCCATCTCTACCCATGGCCATCCCCTTACCCCCCTCTCTTCCCCTCCTCTATTTCTCTTTCCCTTCGCCTGGCCCCATCTCCTCCCCTATACGCCTTCCTTAACCTTACCCTCTATTGTCTCTCACCTCCCTCAGTTTACTTTTGTTCACCGTCCCCCTCCCACCCTGGTAAGTCACTCACCCCCTTTAGGCTCCAGAGTCTCTGCCTTGCACTTCACACCCTGGTAGCATGCTCTTCCCAGCTGTCTGTTCTCATTAGAACTTCAGGCAAAATAACTGTTGCTTTAACATGTTCTGGCTACCTAGATAAGTGTCTACACAGCTAACCTAATTTTCAGTTCTGACACACCTTGATTCCTGAAACATCCTATATTGCTAACTGCCTCATTTACATAACTGGGCCAAGAGATCGTGACCTGGTTATACTACTGTGTGATTGATACCCTCACCCCTGTGCAACTAACATACTATTTGCCAGCAGATTAGGCCTTACGGTCTATCGAGTCTGCTCGAACCTTAGATCCTTAGTTGGGTGCCGAGACCCTCCCATCCCTTGTGCTCCAGAAACCCCTATCATCCATCCCCACCCCCCGGGACAGGCCATCATCATCATCTGATACATCCACTTTCTGTGTCTGTCCCACCCTCTCTTGAAGCCCTCCACTGTGGATCTCTGAACCAGCTCACCAGGCAGTGCATTCCAAGGGTCCACCACCCTCTCAGTGAAAAACCTCCTTCTCTTTTCCCCCCTCACCCTTCCACCTTCCAACTTCAAACCATGCCCTCTGGTGATACCTCCCTGCTTTAGTCTAAAGATCCCCTCCATGTTTACCCTATTTATTCCCTTGAGGTACTTGAAGTCCTCAATCATGTCCCCGTCTCTCCTCTCCTCCAATGAAAACAGGCAGAGCTCCTCAAGTCTGTCCTCATACGTCAAATCCCCTAGCCCTCGTATCATCTTTGTTGCCCTCCTCTGTACCCTCTCCAGGAGCTGTATGTCCCTCTTCAAGTGTGGTCTCCAGTACTGTACACAGTACTCAAGGTGTGGTCTAACCAGTCCATTGTACAGCGGCAGAATCACTTCCTTGCTCCTAGAGGTGATCCCCCTTACGATGCATCCCAACATCCTGTTTGCCTTGCTAGCCGCTTTCCTGCACTGCTCAGAGTTATTCATACATGCATCCACCATGACCCCTAGGTCTTTTTCCCCTATTGAGGCCTCCAGCGCCTCCCCTCCCAGGGTGTACCTGTGTTTAGGGTTTCCCCGACCAAGATGCAACACCTTGCACTTGGTGGTATTGAAATTAATTTCCATGTGTGAGCCCAGCTTTCCAGGGTGTCCAGGTCCCTTACAGGCCAACCTCCCCTCTTCTCCCTCAACTACTGCTCCCATCTTGGAGTCATCCGTGAAGAGACTCATTTCACACCCTATACCCTCCTGATGTCCGATATGTATGCATTAAACAGGATCGGACCCAGGACCGAGCCCTCACTGTCCCACTACCAACCTCTCTAGGGTTCAGAGCTCCCCACAGACCACTACTCTCTGGGTGCATCCAGCTAGCCAGTTTTCAATCCATCTGACCATCAAAGGGCCTACTCCTAACCCCATCAGTTTCTCCACCAGACCATTGTGGGGGACAGAGTCAAACGCCTTGCTGAAGTCCAAGAATAATATATCCACAGGCTTTCCCCTGTCCAGTTCTGATGTTACCCATTCGTAGAACTCCACAAGGTTGGTTTGACATGATCCACCTGGCACAAACCCATGTTGCCGACTATCCAGACCTCCCACCTCCTCCAAGTACACCCCAATCATTCCTTTAGTATACTCTCCATTAATTTTCTCACCACCGAGGTCAAACTGATGGGTCTATAGTTACCTGGTACTTCCCTTGCCCCCCTTTATGGATTGGCACCACATGTGCCTCTCGCCAATCCTAGGTACCCTCCTGTCTCAAGTGACCTGTTGAAGAGCTCCGCCAGGAAGTGCAGCCAGTATGTCCGCCAATTCCCATAGTACTCTGGATGAATGCCATCCGCCCAGGAGATTTGTCTTTCTTTAGGGCCTTGAGGCTAACCACACCCTTTGGCGGAGATAGCATCATCTGTCCCCTCCACCTTACTGGCCTTTTATCCTTACCAGATCGTGACACCCTGGGGTACCTCTCCCTCCCTCTTGCTCCATTTCTGTTGCTCCCCTGATCCCACTTACTGCCTTCTATCCCCTTCGTGCCTTGCTTTGTAGATATCCCATCCCCCTCCCTAGTGAACACAGAGGCAAAGTACTCGTTAAATACCTCTGCCTGGTCCCTCGCCTCTTCCACCCACCCACCTTCTGATCTCAATCTGCTGAGATGGCCCTTAGTTTTTCTCCGCTCCCCAATGTACCGGAAGAACCCCTTTTCCCCTCCATGTATCCCCTGTGCCAGCCGCTGCTCTTTACTGGACTTTGCTCCCCTCACCATACAGGTGACTTTTCTAGATGCAAGCTGGTACATTTCCTTATCCCTATCCCCTCTTGTTGTTTTATATTTTTTGTAGGCCGCCTTCTTTTCTCTGACTGCTACCTGTACCTCACTGGACCACAAGCATGGTTTATGTGACCTTGCTCCCTTACGTTTCAACTTAGAGCAGATCCTGACTGCCTCATGAAGTCCCCATTTTATGACCTCCCATCTCCTTTCCACACTTGTCATTGATGTAATCCCCTTCAAGTGATCCTTGAGAATATTTCCCATGCCCATAAAGTCTGCCTCCCTGAAGTCCACTGCCAGTGTCCTAGATCTCACCCCCTCCCCATGCTTATTTGAAACCAGACAGTATTGTGGTCGCTCCCAGTCAGGGGGTCCTGTACAACCATGTCCCTTACCAGATCCCCATCTGCCAGAACCACGTCCAGGACATGCCCCTCCCTTGTGGGCTCCATCACATGCTGTGTTAAGAACACATCCTGGAAGCCATCCAACAGCCTCTGCTCCTTGGCCACCTAGAGGACATGGTTCCCCAGTTGTACCTGGCATGGGTCCCCCATCAACACCCTCCTTCCCTTTTGGTCCACACTGGGCAATGATGTTGTCCAGCAAACAATCCTCTAGAACATCACTTATCCCGGGGGAGCCTATATACTACATCCAGCTTGACCTTATCTCCTGCTGGGGATCGTAAGGTGACCCATAAGGCCTCCACGTTTCCCTCTGCCTCTTCTACCCTAGCAATTTCTATGTCATCTCTAATGAACATAGCCACTCCACCCCCTCTGTCCTCCTTTCTATCCTTCCTAAGCATAGTGTACCCCCGTGCGTTTAGGTCCCAGTCATGGTTTTTGTTGGCCCCGTCTCGTGACTGCCACCACATCCCCCTCCTCGAACAGCATGGCCTGGAACTCTGGCAACTTGTTTCCCAAGCTCCTGGCATTTACTAACACCAACCCCACCCTTATCCCTGATCCTCTTGTAGACCCCACCCAGATTCCTTATACTTCCATCCACCCTCTGCTCCTCCTGAAACCTCCACCCCAGTCTGTTTCCCCTCCCCCTTGGGCTTGAAGGCTACTCCCTCATCTGGAGGAGAGGGCTTCTGGTCAGTCCCTCCTTATCCCTTCCCCCTCACAAGTTTAAACCTCACCTTTCTTGAATGTAGTCAGCCATCCCTGTTTAAGGACTTCCTTCCCTAATGGGGCAAGATGAAGCCTGTCCTTGGCATAAGTCCTTATCCTCCCAAACTCCATTCCAGTTCCTAACACCCAACCCACTCTCTTCACCCCACTTTCTGAGCCAGTCATTAACCTCTGTGAGCTTCATTTTTTCTCCACTGAGGCCTTTGGTACTGGCAATATCTCGAAAAGGAAATGTTGCATCCATTATCCCGACAGACTCTGGCAAGTTCTTGGAACCTTGCTTGGATTTCAAGCGCTATTTCCCTCTAGATCATTAGTTCCCAAATGCTAGAAATCCGGTTTCCCTCCACAATCCTAACCATTTCATACACCATGAACTTTGCTCTGTGCACTGTCAGCCCAGAGATACTCACTGCCTTCACCTGGCTATGGCATCCACCCCCTGTCCCTCCACTGGATACCCCTAATCATCGGTCTCCAAATAACAGAACCTTAACACCGCCATCATCCTTATGGTTACCTCCACTATGCCCTCTCAGCCCCCTTCCCCCTTTATTCATGATCTCAATTCCATGGGAGTCTTCCTGCCTTGTTAGAGACCCCTTGTCACCCTCCCTTTCTGCCTCCTTGCTATTTTGCCCTTAACTCAAACCCCCTCTGAATAGGTGTCCCTTAACCCTCTCTTATCTGAACCATTTATCCTGGCCCTGATGGTTTCCCTTCCCCACGCCCATACTCCCCTTGTAATGGTACCCTGCCTCCAGAGGCTCTCTGTGGGTCCCCTTTAGTTAGGGCCCCATCCTTGGTACTGACCCCCCTGCTGAAGGGGGGGCTCTTCTCCCACCTCCTTGTTTCCCAGTTTCTCTCCAATCATGCTCTCCTCCCTCATGTCTGGAATATGTTGCATCTCCCCCATTTGCTTAACATTTATGTTTCCCCTTCTCCCTCTGGGACTATTTCTATCCTTTCCATAGCCAGTCTGTGATGCACTATGGATATCCGACTCCCTCCCCCCGGCCTCTGTATACGTTTCCTCATTTCCACCAACCCCTTCCTCCCCCTCTAGGTTGCTTAGTAGCTCAAATTTATTGTGACACTCTATGTCAGCCTCCATCAAGTAACCTGAGCTTCCCCTGACTGCACCTCTAAACTGTCCCTCTTCTTCCCCTCTTGCTCTGTTCACCTTAGGAGCTCCCTTCCCACAGTCTGCTGTTTTAAGCTTCCACACAACAGCCCCTCCTGGCTCTTCCCCCTCCACTCTCTTTGTATTCAGAATGTTCACCCCGTACGCTTTCCCCTTAGCATCAACTTCCCTATCTAAGGGTCCTCTGTCCCTAATATCCCCCCTACTGCTTGCTGTAACATAATGTCCTGCAATTTCAGAGCGTTGCCCCAGCCTCCCCTCAGCCCCACCCTTCTGCTGCCCATATCCACACCCCTTATCCTTGGACACCCCCAGCTCCCCAGCTTACTCCTTAACCAATATACCTCACTCCTGATACAAGATAGCTGTCTACAGAGTGGGAAGCCTCCCTCTCTCCAGGCCCAATTTAAAATTATTGCCACCCCACAGCCTGTGCAGCCTACAACCCCTTCAAAGATGCCTGCCATGGTGGAATATGGCCACCCTGTTTTATCCCCTCTGCTTATAATGGCACACCCCCATTTCTCAGTCCCTTTCCCCAGTCCCTTTCCCCTGGAATACAGTTTATCTCTATACTGACTGTAGTTATTTACAAACCCAATTTCAACCCCACCAATAAAGTTCCCAAGTCTCACAAACACATACAGTCCAGTGTGTGTTCGGTCCCACTAACAGTGTGTGTATGCAGACATCAGGTACCGTATGATGTCACAGGCCCACAAGCTCCTGTTGCTTCAAATTTCAGTCCCAAACAGAAATACTCAGCCCTTCAATCCCAACCCCAGTGGCTTTTCAGTATTTAGAAAGCCTACAAAACAGGATGGGTGGGAGGGCTCTTACCAAACACCAGGCAAACAACACATTTAAATTTCACTCTAATTATCCCTGCCAAACAACTGTTCCCAAGCCTCCAAAGTTACAATATCACAGCCCAAGTAACAGTTCTAATTCAAGGTAATAATTTTTAACACATAGAACTAATTTTACTTACAAACTTATTCAAATATTTCAGTTAAAACAGAATATAAACCCAGACCTCTGTCCTTACCAGTCTGCTGCTTAAATTCCCAAGTGAACAATGAAGGTCAAGGTAATTCCTGTTAAAGACAAGGTAATTCCAGCTAATGTCCCCTCCCCCTAACACCAGGCAAACAACACATTTAAATTTCACTCTAATTATCCCTGCCAAATAACTGTTCCCAAGCCTCCAAGTTACAATATCACAGCCCAAGTAACAGTTCTAATTCAAGGTAATAATTTTTAACACATAGAACTAATTTCACTTACAAACTTATTCAAATATATCAGTTAAAACAGAATATAACCCCAGACCTCTGTCCTTACCAGCCTGCTGCTTAAGTTCCCAAGTGAACAATGAAGGCCAAGGTAATTCCTGTTAAAGACAAGGTAATTCCAGTTAATTTCCCCTCCCCCTAACACCAGGCAAACAACACATTTAAATTTCACTCTAATTATCCCTGCCAACAACTGTTCCCAAGCCTCCAAAGTTACAAAATCATAGCCCAAGTAACAGTTCTAATTCAAGGTAATAATTTTTAACACATAGAATTAATTTCACTTACAAACTTATTCAAATATTTCAGTTAAAACAGAATATAACCCCAGACCTCTGTCCTTACCAGCCTGCTGCTTAAGTTCCCAAGTGAACAATGAAGGCCAAGGTAATTCCTGTTAAAGACAAGGTAATTCCAGCTAATGTCCCCTTCCCCTAACACCAGGCAAACAACACATTTAAATTTCACTCTAATTATCCCTGCCAAACAACTGTTCCAAAGCCTCCAAAGTTACAATGTCACAGCCCAAGTAACAGTTCTAATTCAAGGTAATAATTTTTAACACATAGAACTAATTTCACTTACAAACTTATTCAAATATATCAGTTAAAACAGAATATAACCCCAGACCTCTGTCCTTACCAGCCTGCTGCTTAAGTTCCCAAGTGAACAATGAAGGCCAAGGTAATTCCTGTTAAAGACAAGGTAATTCCAGCTAATGTCCCCTCCCCCTAACACCAGGCAAACAACACATTTAAATTTCACTCTAATTATCCCTGCCAAACAACTGTTCCAAAGCCTCCAAAGTTACAATGTCACAGCCCAAGTAACAGTTCTAATTCAAGGTAATAATTTTTAACACATAGAACTAATTTCACTTACAAACTTATTCAAATATTTCAGTTAAAACAGAATATAACCCCAGACCTCTGTCCTTACCAGTCTGCTGCTTAAGTTCCCAAGTGAACAATGAAGGCCAAGGTAATTCCTGTTAAAGACAAGGTAATTCCAGTTAATTTCCCCTCCCCCTAACACCAGGCAAACAACACATTTAAATTTCACTCTAATTATCCCTGCCAACAACTGTTCCCAAGCCTCCAAAGTTACAAAATCACAGCCCAAGTAACAGTTCTAATTCAAGGTAATAATTTTTAACACATAGAATTAATTTCACTTACAAACTTATTCAAATATTTCAGTTAAAACAGAATATAACCCCAGACCTCTGTTCTTACCAGTCTGCTGCTTAAATTCCCAAGTGAACAATGAAGGCCAAGGTAATTCCTGTTAAAGACAAGGTAATTCCAGCTAATGTCCCCTTCCCCTACCACCAGGCAAACAACACATTTAAATTGCACTCTAATTATCCCTGCCAAACAACTGTTCCAAAGCCTCCAAAGTTACATATCACAGCTCAAGTAACAGTTCTAATTCAAGGTAATAATTTTTAACACATAGAACTAATTTCACTTACAAACTTATTCAAATATTTCAGTTAAAACAGAATATAACCCCAGACCTCTGTCCTTACCAGCCTGCTGCTTAAGTTCCCAAGTGAACAATGAAGGCCAAGGTAATTCCTGTTAAAAACAAGGTAATTCCAGCTAATGTCCCTCCCCCTAACACCAGGCAAACAACACATTTAAATTTCACTCTAATTATCCCTGCCAAATAACTGTTCCCAAGCCTCCAAAGTTACAATATCACAGCCCAAGTAACAGCTCTAATTCAAGGTAATAATTTTTAACACATAGAACTAATTTCACTTACAAACTTATTCAAATATTTCAGTTAAAACAGAATATAACCCCAGACCTCTGTCCTTACCAGCCTGCTGCTTAAGTTCCAAGTGAACAATGAAGGCCAAGGTAATTCCTGTTAAAGACAAGGTAATTCCAGCTAATGTCCCCTTCCCCAACACCAGACAAACAGCACATTTAAATTTCACTCTAATTATCCCTGCCAAATAACTGTTCCCAAGCCTCCAAAGTTACAATATCATAGCTCAAGTAACAGTTCTAATTCAAGGTAATAATTTTTAACACATAGAACTAATTTCACTTACAAACTTATTCAAATATTTCAGTTAATACAGAATATAACCCCAGACCTCTGTCCTTACCAGTCTGCTGCTTAAGTTCCCAAGTGAACAACTGTCTGTATCTGCAAAATTGCATAACTGTACCAATTGAACCTGCCCTTGCAGTTTTTTGCTCAGTATTTTGTACTCCTCGTGTGATACTTTTACCATTTGTAACATTGCTTCTACTGTAAACTGAACATTTGATGATTGTGTATATGTAACCTCTGTATTTTGAATTACTACCTATGTGATTGCTATGATGTTGAACCTCTGTAAAAGAGCCTTTGGCTCACAGGTACTTTCCTAGATAATAAATAAAAAAATATAAAATAAAAACACAGGGAGGTTAAGTGACTTGCTCAACACTACACAATATACAAGTGGTGGTCATGGGATTCAAACCCAGGCCTGCAGGGTTTCTAGGCTAATAGACTGGTAGAAGCACAGGAACATAGAACTTGTCAGCAGAAAAGGACCAGTATACATGTAACTCCTAGGTGACGCTATCCCAAGGGCTACTACCCCTGCCTGCTTGGCTAGTAGCAGGTTAAGGGGCCTGAGTTCTGAAACGGGTGCCTCCACCCAGAGGTCAGGGTTGGTAGTGGTCAAGCTAACCTGGGCACAGCCCTCCAGGACACTGTAACCCCTCTCTTTCCCCTCTAGTGGCTTGAACACTGTAAGTACACCACACAAGTACCCACACTGTTTGCACTTACCACCAGGGCAGATTCCTTCTTGCTCAGCTTCCAGCTTAGTTCTAACTAAAAACTGCAAGCAGCCTGGGACTTCCCCAAGATCCAAAAGATTTGGTTCGCTGATTTCGCTGTCAGTCAAAGCAAGTGCTCCCCCTTCAGTTGCAAAAATGGTGCAAAAAAAAGCTCCAGACTAAAGTTCCTTCAGATTTTGAATTCAGACAGCTCCTGTAGTCCAGCTACATTTAAGGTCCCACCAGTACTGTTTGGTCCAATTTGCAGTCCAGGACCAAGATAGTGGAGACAAACAAAACAGTCCTTGCTACAAAGAAAGCAGGTTAGACAAACT
Organism: Neoceratodus forsteri; assembly: GCA_016271365.2. Classification (NCBI taxonomy): domain Eukaryota; kingdom Metazoa; phylum Chordata; order Ceratodontiformes; family Ceratodontidae; genus Neoceratodus; species Neoceratodus forsteri. The sequence goes on from CM057450.1 coordinate 568,180,596, forward strand.
ACATTATCATTATCACTCTAAATCATTTTCAGTAAATAGTTATATCTTTCAACAGAGCTCCCTCTCAGATTACTTAAGCTGCAATTAGGAAGCTCTTAAAGAGACAGTACACAGAGGCTATACAAGCTCTGGTAATCACATTTAAACTGCAAAAACGCAGGACACCAGCTTGGCAGTGAGCATTTAGACAAGCTCAAGGAAGACTTTTTGGGAACCCCCATTTGTAGGGGGGTTACACCCTTCCCTGCCTGGGAAAACTTGGCGTCCGCGTCAAGTCTGTACCATCATAACATTGAAAATGCAACATAGACAAGATATTTATACCATTAGCATGCTATACAAGTACTATCTGATTCATCAATTGGAATAACTTGTCACTTTACTATACATTTCAATGTACTCCACTGTATCATTTCCATTCTGACAATACATTATGCATATTTCACACAGGTAAATTGAACTTTACTATACAGAATCATGTAATCACTTCTTGTACTCTAAACAATGCAAGAGGGGGTCCTTCCCTATCAGCTAACTTGGGGCTGGATGGGGCAGGTGCACCATGGTGAGAGGGCAGGACAAGTAACCTGGAATGGTCCGTCAAGCTCAATTTGGGCAGTGAGCTCTGAGAGACATAAACACCTTTGTGGGCTACATTGAGAGGCAAATCCACTGGCATCCCGGGGGAATCGTAACTGAAGCGCACAACTGGCTTGACAGCTCGGCCAGTATTTCTGGGGTGAACAACCACAGTCTCTGTACTTTCAGCAATGGTCTTGGAGCTTTCATCACTTGTGAGGGGTGCCTCTGCATGAAGGGGAATGTCCAAGCTGGGAGCACTGCCAGCCCTTTGCTCTGTAGAATCTGTTTCTACAACACTTGGCTCATTTTGAAGACACTCTGGCACTGAGGGAGTGTTTTCAGCACTCTCATAGTGTTCCTCAAGTTCTGGCATGTCACCAGAAAGACTCATACCATCAGCCTCTCCTTCAGGCAAATCATACAGTTCCACACCACACAAAGACTCAGCATCCTCAGACGTGATACTTTACACTTCACCTTCAGGGAGCATTGGCTCCAAGGATGATGCCGGGGCATTAGGCAGTCCACAAGGCCCAGCTTCATCCCCATAATTCAACATAGGATTTCCATGAAACAACTGACTCAGTTCATATGAGGGGTAATAGGCATTATCACACTCACTGTCATCCGAGTTAGACTGGCAGTCACTATCATTCTGGGCCTGCTGCAGGGAAAGTCTTAAATTGGCAACCACGGGGGCAGGCTGACACTGTTTCTGTCTTGCAGCAACATGAGTCACTGGTCCAGAGGAATCAATCTCAGTGGGTTCAGCCTCAATTATAACTTGACCAATAGGTAGCAAGTGGTTACGGTGCATGGTCTTGACAGCTTTGGAGTTACTTTCTGGGTGCACTTTGTACACTGGCAAAACATCCAGCTTTCCAACTATGACATGGAGAAGATGGTGCCATTGATCAGCAATTTTGTGTTTACCATGCAATCCTAAATTTCGCAACAACACACGGTCTCCAGACCTAAGCTTTTGAGCCTTTACTTTTCTATCATGTTTCTCTTTGTTGGCTAGATTTCTTTTGGTGACCATTGTCTAGGCCAGTTGATAGGCATGGTTCAATTGAGCTTTAAGGTTTTGTACATATTGCAGGTAATCTTCGGCTCAGACCCCATCGGGAGAAACCCCAAAACAGACATCAACAGGCAGCTGGGCCTCTCTCCCAAATATGAGGAGGTAAGGAGAGAACCCGGTAGCATCATTCTTTGTGCAATTGTATGCGTGTACCAAGGTGCTAATCTGCTGGCTCCATTTATGCTTATCTTTTGGGTGGAGAGTGCCTAGCATGTCTAGTACGGTGAGGTTAAAGCATTCAGGCTGAGGATCCCCCTGCGGGTGATATGGGGTGGTTCTTGACTTTCGCACCCCCCATAGAGAGAGTATTTCTTTGATTAGCCTACTCTCAAAGTCCCGGCCCTGATCAGAGTGAATTCGCTGGGGGGCACCATAGTGGACGAAGACATTTTCTACTAGCACTTTGGCCACGGTAGATGCTTTTTGATCTTTGGGGGGAAAAGCTTGTGCATACCATGTGAAATGGTCCATAACCACTAACACACTGCCAATGTTTCACTGATCGGGCTCTAAACTCAAGAAGTCTATGCAGACTAGTTCCATTGGGGTGCTGGTAGTAATGTTGACAAGGGGGGGCAGCCCTCTGAGGCAGGGTTTTTCTCTGCAGGCAGAGACTACAAGTCCTTACATGGTGCTCAACATCGGCCCTCATCTTGGGCCAGTAGAATCAAAATTGTACTAGGTCAAGGGTCCGGTCGATACCGAGGTGGCCCATATGATTGTGGAGGGACCTCAGTACCAAATCTTTGAAGGCTGTGGGCAGGACCAATTGTTGCTTGTCTATTTGGCCACCCTGATCTACAGTCTCTCTATACAACAACATTTTTTTTTTTTTATATCTTAGACTTTGGTAACCGGGTAAGGCCCACTAGGCACAACTGCCTGTTTTCAGGGGTGACCTGGGAACACTGGGCGGTTAAGTGACTTGCTCAGAGTCACACAGTATGCAAGTGGAGGTTGTGAGAATCAGACTCAGGTCTGGTCTGCTGGATGTGTCAAGCACATTCACACCTTGTTCCCCTAACCTCTAGGCTATACTGACAGCTGATACTGATTAAGCAGCTTCAACCTGGGGCCTTCTTTAAACAATAAAGCGGTTCTCAGATCAGAGGAATGCAACTTGGACACATCTTTTCCTGCACGAAGGGTGTCAAGTGCTGGCTGAATCATAGGATCTCAGGATTGAGCCCATTGAATGCTGTCATTGTCAAACTGAGGTAGTGCACTAATATCTAGAGCAGAGAAGTGGCAATGCGCAACCGGTATGTAGGTGTCAGAAGGGCCCAAGCAATCTACTAAGCAGTCCGCTGTGTCCGTAGACATCTGTTCTTTTCTATCCAACTTTTGGCACAATGCTCAGATGTCAGGTTCAGACAGCCTGACCCAGTCGCATTTGGAAATGGGCCACCGAGATAGGGCATCAGCATCAGTATGATTCAGGCCTGGTCTGTATTCCACAGCATAATCATATGTTGATAATGCAGAAAGCCACCGGTGCCCCGTGGTGTCTAACTTAGCTGAAGTCTGTACATAGGTCAATGGGTTATTGTCAGTCCTCACCAATATTTTCACCCGATAGAGGTAATCATGAAACTGGCCGACAATGGCACATTTTAACTCAAGGAACTACAACTTGTGCACAGGGTAGTTTCGTTCTGACGAGGTCAAGCTCCTACTGGCAAATGCCACTGGTCTCAAACCATCCTCATGGTCTTGATACAGTACAGCTCCTAGACCCTGCAGACTGGCGTCTGTATGCAGCACATAGGGTTTGGTGGGATCAGCATAAGCAAGGATGGGGGCGTGGGTGAGCTGGTATATGACTTAGTGGAAAGCTGCTTCACAGTCAGGCATCCAATGGGACCTGAAATGTTCACCTGGGTGGAAATATGCTTTGCCTGGTTCTTTGATGGACACTTTTTTGTATTTCCAATTGGTAGGAGGGTAACCCTGGGTAAGATTCAAGAGTGGCCAAATCACTTTGGAATAGTCCTTTATGAACCAGCGGTAGTAGCCACAGAATCCCAGGAAATGTTGTAGTTCTTTCAAATTGTGGGGCTGGGGCCAAGTAGTCAAGGCTTCAACTTTACTACAATCAGTCTCTATCCCCTCTGTAGACACTATGTGCCCCACATACTTCACAGAGGTTTGGAAAAACTGGCACTTGTCGATGGACAGCTTGAGGCTGAAATCTTCCAGTCGGTCTAGTGCTTTTAACAGTCAACTATAATGTTCCTCTAGGGAGCTCCCAAACACAATGACATCATCCAAGTACACCAGGCATTCCAGCAAATTCGTGACTCCCACCGCTCGTTCCATCAGTCGCTGGAAGGTGGCTGGGAAGCCCGATATCCCCTGTGGCATTCTCAGGAATTCATAGAACTCCAAAGGACAGATGAAGGCTGTCTTCCCACAGTCTTCCAGAGCCATCGGAGTCTGGTAATATCTACTGTGAAGATCCAACACCGAGAACCATTTGCTCCCATTCAAACAATCCAGAGCATGCTGTATATGGGGCATGGTGTATTGATCAGGGATGGTCCGCCGATTCAGAGTTCGATAATCAACACACATTCTCACAGATCCGTTCTTCTTACGCACAACCACAATGGGAGAAGCATATGGGCTCCTGGATTCTTGTATCACACCAGCCGCGAGCATTTTCTGCAACAGTCTTCTCACATCATCTATGTCTGCAAGGGCTAGGCGTCGAGACCTCTCTCGAAATGGCCGTTCATCATGCAGGCGTATGTGATGCCCCACACTCTGGACACATCCAATGTCCCACTCCTTCAATGAAAACACTTGATCTCTCTGAGCAAGTTTCTGGCTAATTCTAGTCTTCCATTCAGCTGGCAAAGGGGAGTCACCAAAATCAAACAAGTCGGGAGTCACTCCATCTGTCTTGCCAGGGTGCTTGTTGCTGGGCAACACTGCAGTGTCTGCGCAGTGTACCATAGCTAGGGTGCATCCTTTGTTCACCCAGATCTCCTGATCTGACACATTATGAATCTGGACCATCACTCGTTGTGCATAGGCATGAGCATGAGCTGGCAAGATGCTGGGCTTAACCAATAATCCTTCCGGCAATTTTCCATCACCTGGCACATCCAACATCAGTATTTTGTTCTTGACATTTTTGCGGAGGCGGACCTCCCCTTGAACTGTACACTGGGCGTTAGGGGCCAGTACTATTGAATCGGGAACCTTCTTCCACACGACCCCTGCCTGTTCATCCTGGTCCACTCCTTTGGGGTTCTGTTGCAAATCATAGGCCCTCTTGATCAGAGCGGGAATTCTTAGGGCCCTCCCAGTCCATCACCCTTGTTTCTCGCGATAGAGTTGTGCCGGTCTCCCAAACATATGGGCGTTGGTCCCAATTAACAGGGGAACCCCATTATACAGTCCAGTAGGGGGACACACTAAGGCCAGTGTCTCGACTTGCTCCTCTACACCAGTTACAGCTGCAGGAAATGACAACCAGAGGTGGACATATCCTAGGTAGGGATAAGACTTGTCGCTCAGCCCCCACACATGTAGGCCTTCCAGGGATTGTAAGGGCACAGCAGATAAAGTGTTTGTCAAACCAGTCCTTAAATACAATGGTTGTTTGTCAAACCAGTCCTTAAATACAATGGTCACTTGAGACCCACTGTCCAGCACAGCCCGAGTAGGAATACCATTCAGAGCCACTGTAGTCTCCATTGAAGGGCCCACTATTTTGGACCAGTCTGGAGGGACAGCAGCAGGGACCTGGAGAGATGATTCAACCACATACGGATTTGAGTTACTACTTCTTGAACCCTCACTGCAGTCATTTTGGGTACTCCTTGACCGCTGATTCGTTCTCTGAAGCTCTCCTTGAAGCCTGTATACAACTTTATCTAGGTCTTTTGTGGACCGGCATTCCATCTTCATGTGCCCATCCTTCCCACAGTTATGGCAAAATATGTTTTCTGGGATTTGGGGTGGCCGAGGCATCACACTGGGAGCGGGGGCGGTGATACTACCAACTGAAAACCTTGGTGCCATCTCTGTCTGCTGTGTGGTGAACATTTAGACACATCTCGCCAATTCTCTTACTTCCATAATCAAGGCATTGAGTTTCGAGCTGCTGTCAGCAGGAGATGCCTGGGTGGACACCCCCACCCCCATAGCAGATGCAGCTGGATAAGGGTCAGTGCCCGTACTTGCAGGAGCGGTCTTCATAAAGAGACTGTTTTTTGTTTCCCTGAACTCCCTCAGCAGTTCATCCCATGGCAGCACACCCTCATTAGTCCCCACTTCGGAAGGGCCTTCCGATGCCGTGATCACTTGGGCTACATTCACCCTAGAATTACAATCCCCCTCTTCATCTTCAACCTCCCGGAGTTCTTTTATCAAGTCATAATAGTCCGGTGGGTTACCCCTTCTATCTGGGAGCCTTAATTGAAGAAGCTGCAATTTAGAATACTTTGCATGTTGCAGTATGTGCCCCAGCCTCATGTGGTTTAAGTCACTGGTGGCTACCCCACCTTTTTGGTAAGCCTTTTGCAGCGCTCTTTACAGACGAGTAACATATGCAGAAAAACTTTCCCCTGGCCATTGTTTTGTACCTCGAAATTTCCACATCAAGTTCTCCCCTGACTCAATGCTCCCAAAATTGCCTTCGAGTGCAGATAGGTACTTCTGGGCAGATACATCAGGGTTTGTGGACCTCAGAAATTTAATGGCCTCGGGACTTCCGGTGACGTCATGAAGAATATAGCAGCTTAGAGATCATGGCTCCTCTAGCGATCCCCAATTATCCCTCACAAAGAATTGTTTTCAGTGCCATCCCTTTACAGCAGAACAAAGACGGAAAACAAAAAATGCCTAAGAAGAAGGGAAAAAATAAATTTTCGATCCTGGCCCACCTAAATGAAGAAAAATCGCAAGACGAAGGGTCGGAGAGCGAAGATTCACGGGCCTCGACCTCCTCGCTCCAGAACAACAGAAGGGCTGAGCAAGCATCCCATATTATTTTGCAAAAACAAATGTCCCAGATGCTAGCAGAAATAAGGGATTTCCGCAAAGAAATGAAGTCAACGGCTATCGCCCTTTGGACAGATCTGGGGAAACTAGAGCAGCGCCAGGAGCATAGTGAGGTCCGCATGACCGAGTCGGAGAGCAGACTGACGGATGCAGAGCATGCTATAGCACAGCTTCACAGCGAAATCACTGCACTGAGGGTTCGGGCCGAAGACGCGGAAAGCCGCAGCAGGAGGAACAATGTAAGGTTGTCTGGGATCCCTGAGGGGTCTGAAGGGGCGGACATGCTGTCCTTTATTCAAAATCTCCTAAAAGAGCTGCGTCCCTTACCCAAAAATATAACACTGGAACTGGAACGGGCACACCGCACCTTGGGGCCTAGGCCGCTGCCGGGCTCACGACCACGTACTATCCTAATAAAGTTCTTGAGATTCCAGGAGAAAGAGGCCATCCTGTGATTAGCCTGGAAGAAATGGAAAGTCCTATATGAATCACAATGACTCTTTTTTGACAACGATTATGCCCCCGAGATTATGGCGCAAAGACGAGCCTACGTACCAGTGATGAGGATTTTGAAAGCAGCAGGAATCAGGTTCCACACCCCTTATCCCGCCAAGATGACAGTTATGTTCCCAGATGGAGCTCGAGCTTTTGATTCAGTAGAGGAGCTGGCGGCTGAACTCAGAAGGAGGAAAATGGACACCCCACAAACTGTTCTGCACCGAGAACCTTCAGTAGCCTCTAAAATAGCCCAGAAATTATGGAACAGTGGACAGAAGGATGCAAGGCAAAGACAGGGTGTGGAAGCCATTCAGAGGATAGTCAGGGCTCTAAAGGCATCCCATTCAAACCCGGAGACACAACAGAGGCCGGTGATCGGAGCGGAAACCTGAAGAGGACAGCAAGTATCTTTAAATGCCCTACCATTAAGGCTGAGGGATGTTGGCTTACTGAAAGCCGTGTAGAAGTATCTTAACATGATAATTTGGTCTCTGGGGGAGAAAGAAGGGGCAGAAGGAGGATGAAAGAATAGAAGTCAGAGGGTCACCGGTTATTTGAAGATAGAAAGGGAGGGAAGACTGATTGGAATAGGAGGGATGAGACAGGGGGTGGTATGGATAAGGAAGGTTTTGTGGTAAGGGATATAGGGAGGAATGGTCTTGTACTTTCCCAAAAGGAGAGGGGGTTGGGTTGGTTCGTCGACAAGGAGAGATGCAGTGGAAAATATGGAGGTGAGGTTTTTGACATCTCGAGTGTCTATGGACAATCGCCTGGCACGGGGGCAGGGAGGAAGATAACCCTCCTTAAAGCCTGAGCCATAGTGAGTAGATGGGAGGGATATGAGAGTTGGGCGGGTGAGGAAAGCGAGGGGGTTGGGGTGGGGGGCTGGCGGGGTGGGGTTGTTTGGCAGAGACATTACGTCCGTTCTTGGGTGGGTTGGGGAGAAGCGTGACCCGCTTGCCGCATGGAGTGGGACACGGTGTGCATCTGACATTTTGATTTTGGCGACTCACTAAAGGGGGATGCATGGAGTGCGGGGTGGGGGTGGGATGGGGAGGGTGGGGAGGGAGGTGAATCATGGTGATTCTCCATTTGTCGATGTATCTAATAGCTGAACAAACTTAGACTGTTCATTTAGGAAGGTTAGATAAACAAGATTCTGAAGAGCTGGTTGGATGTTGCTAGGGGGCTGGGGGTGTCCAAGAGAGAGAACTTGGGGGAGGGGGACAGGGAGGAACCGGACAGAAAGGCCTTTTTCTTTTTTTGGGGACGAGGCGTTGCGCCAGAATCCTCACCAGGAAACCTGCAGGGGTTCCTAAGAAGGCCAGTGATGGAAGGCTTGAACGGTGTCCTATTGTACTGAAACATAAATATTAACATGGCCAAGGGGTAAGAGTGACTGGGGGATCTGGCTGAGCTCGCGGGGTCTAACAACTAAGGGTCTGCACCTATAGCTGGCCAACGGGGTGGGTGATGGGATGCTCCCGCCCTCCTAGGGAGCAGGGCTGCCGGGTGGGAAACTGCCAGGTTAGACCTGATAGTTGAGCGAAATAAGAATTGACATGGAGGCAGATTGCTTCCATGAACTGGATGGGGCCTCCCCTGCTGCGATGTCGGCCCATCCCCTGTGGGGGACCGAGGGGAGTAGACGGCAGCGTCAGTTGCCCACACCTGGCCAGCATTTTACTGCGCACTGGTGGCATAGAGCCGACCGATTGAAGAGAGATGCAGGGTCCAAATATACATTGGACCCCTGAGCTCGGCTGGGTGCCTTTGAACGCAGATGGAAGGAGAGGGAGCGGTGGTTTCCCCTCTTAGAAATGTGAGGGCAGAGCAGATGGGCCCCACCACAATTGAGAGGGATAGACACGGAGCAGACCCATAGCCTCCTTGTTCATCCCTTGTCCCCCATCGGGCCCAAGCCATGACAGGCTATGATATCTGCGCTGGGAAAATACATTCAGATTGTTACTTCTCCCTATAAATTGAATCTGGGATTGCTGGGGACCACGGGTGCGGCCTATGACCATCACCTACCCCTTGCACCGTTTCCAAATAGCACATAGTGCTAAAGCCCAGTGACTCTGGGCGATAGGTAAGGTCCTCTTACCACAAGATCAGGATTTCCTGACTTTTGGAAGTACCAGTTAGTAAATGACGAATATTGTATTGGTTAAGTGTGATGTTAAGTGTTTCACTATGTTTTATGGTTTTTATGTACTGTTGTGTGCTGAAAGTTATGATGTTATAGTCACCAGATTCAAGCAAAAATGCTTGGTGAGGGCGTGCTCCAGGGGCGGCAGACCAGGGGCTATATTGAAGGGTGGGAGGGTTAAGTGGGAGAGGAAACTACAGCTAATGTAATGGATACAGCGAAGGTGAAACTGCTCTCCCTAAACATTAATGGCCTGGCGTCGCCTATTAAGCGGTCCAGAACCCTAGCCTTTATCAGACGCTCCAAAGCGGACCTGACATACCTGCAAGAGACGCACATGAATGCGACTGAGCACAAAAAGCTCGCCACGTTGTGCAGGGGACAGGTTTTTCACTCCTCTGCCGGAATGGGGAGACGTAGAGGAGTAGCTATAATAATCTCCCCAAGTACCCCGTTTAAACATGAATACTCCTGGTCTGACCAGGAAGGCCGTATATGATATTGGTACAGGGCACGATAAATGACAAGCCTGTGACTCTGGTCAATGTGTATTTCCCCCCGGGAACCCAGGTGTCCCATCTCAAACCTTTATTGGATAAAATTGTCCATAAAACAAAAGGGATCCTCATGATGGTGGGAGACCTTAACCTTATTATTGACCCCAACCTAGATTCCACTCATGCTAGACCACCCAAACAGTCGACCACCCAAAAATTCTTCAAGAAATTTGTAAATGAAGCGGGGTGGTGTGATGCCTGGAGGAAGCTCCACCCCCACACAAGGAATTACACTTATTACTCTGCGGTCCACGGACCAACTCCATTCGACCAGATCTATACACAGGTGGAAAATTTGGGGTTGATACACGACATACAAATAGGGGATATTTCGCTGTCAGACCATGCCCCCCAGATCTCCACGTGGGACTTCGAGATGCAGCCCAAGCGGACATTCTGGAGGCTTAATCCTTACTATTTGCGCAGTGAGAGGTTCCGTGAGTTCCTGATAGAGAAAGTAAAGGAAATAAAAGCTGACAATCCAATTGGGGACACTACACCTGCTATATACTGGGACATGATGAAAGCGGTATTGAGGGGGCACATAATAAAATACACCGCCGATTGGGAAAGACAGCGCAAAGCACAAAAGCATAGACTGGCGGACACCCTTCACTTTTTACAGAGGGCACACAAACAGGAGGACACAACAGTGCTTCCCCAGTGGCGACAAACTAAGTTTGAGCTGGATCGGTTAATTCAGCAGCAAACTGAGATAGCTCTAACTTTCCTACACCAGAAATATTATGAGGTCGGACCAAGGGCTACCCAATTGCTGGCATACCAAATTAGGAAGCAAAAAAAAGCGGCCACAGTGCTATCAGTGTGCCGCCCCACTGCAGGTCGAGTTCTTACTAAGACACATGAAATGGCAGAAGCCTTCACCACATACTGCAGATCTCTATACACCCCAGAAAGCAATACGCCCATACAACACATAGCGGAATTTCTGCAATCAGTCACCCTGCTGCTACTGACGGAAGACCAGAACCAAGCCCTAACCTCCCCAATAACTGAGAGGGAACTGCAAATGACCATCGTGAAAGCCAAGGCACAGAAGTCACCAGGGCTGGACGGATATGGAGCGGAGTTCTACAAAACGGTAGGGGCTGAGATACGCCCAAACCTTCTTTACGTATTTAATGCAGTAATGGAGGAAGAGCTCCCCCCCATCTTGGTCGTATGCCAAGATATCAGTGATTCCCAAGCCAGGTAAAAACCCACAATTATGCGCCTCCTATAAGCCCATTTCGGTACTTAATCAAGACTACAAGCTATTTATGGCAATCCTGGCTCACCGAATGGATAGGGTGCTCCCCCTGCTAATCCACAAAGACCAAACCGGTTTTGTCCGATTCCGCAATACCACAGATAATATCAGGCGGACCCTACATGTTTTGCACTGGATACAGTCCGGAGGGATCCCATCTGTGCTGGTCAGCCTAGACACTGAAAAAGCATTTGACAGAGTGGCATGGCCATTTCTTTATGCAACTCTGTATAAGTTCGGCTTCCCCCCTCCCTGATAACAGTCCTTCAAAATATCTATGCCTCCCCACAAGCGAGCGTTAAGGTGAATGGACACCACTCATTCTATTTCCCCCTACATAGAGGGACCAGGCAAGGATGCCCCCCTCTCCTCTTTTATTTGCGGCCTTCATTGAACCACTGGCCCAAAAGATTAGGTAAGCGCCGGGACTGGAAGGGGTGGAGTTGGGGGGTTGGGAGCACCGGATAGCCCTTTACGTGGACAATGTTCTGCTGTATCTGCAGAATCCCGAACAATCTCTCCCAATAGTCAAATGAATACTAGACTCCTTTGGACTGGTGTCAGGATACAGACTGAACTGAGATGCTCGCCTTTCATTATTCCCCAACACAAAACACCTGGAGAGACTTCCTGGGAAGATGGGACCTGGGGAAGCTAAAATACCTGGGAATACATATTTCCAAAACCTCCCAGGAATTCTATAAATACAACTATGCTCCCTTCATAGTACAACTTAAAGCAGATCTAACCTCTTGGGCGACTCTCCCCCTGGGGTTGGCACAGAGGATTGACCTAATTAGAATGGTTGTCCTACCTAGGGCGTTATACCTATTCCAAAATATACCCATTCACCTTCCTCTATCAACATTTAAAGAAATAAACTGCCACATTGCCATTTTCATCTGGGCCAACAAAAAACCCAGAATACGCCTAAAAATTCTCACCCTGCCCAGGGACAGGGGCGGTTTGGGTCTCCCCGACCTGAAACTCTATCATCAAGCAGTAACTATGACATACTTGATGTCTAGACAAACCAAAACAAATAGTCCACACTGGTTAGACATTGAACAAACCCTGTTAGAGGATGACACTTACTTTAAAGTCCTGTATCAGCACAAGGAAGATGGGACCATACATAATCTTACAAACCCCTGGATGAGGGCCTCTATGAGAGACTGGCAAAGCATAAAACGAAATCACCAATTGACTCCTTTCCTACCGCTTATTAGCCCAATTTCAAGCCTGAGTAACTTCCCTCCAAATAATTTAGATAGCGGCTTCAGGCAGTGGGAAAGGAAAGGGTTGAGATACCTGGGACAAATAATGACGCAGGGTACAATCTGGGCCTATGCGGATATCCAAAGGAAATAAAACCTACCAAACAGGAACTTCTATAGGTACCTGCAGCTCAGACACTATGTGAGCTCGCTGCCCCCCATGATCTGGGATCAAGAACGGTGGCCACCATTGCTGCAGAGCCAAATAGTCCTTAATAAAATATTAAAGCAAGATCATCTAATATCGCTGTATTACCAAGCCTTGAGAGAACAGAATCTTACATGCACGAATAACATTCGCCTGCAGTGGAGCCAAGAATCCGGCTACCCAATATCAACTGAGGAGTGGCAACGAGCTTGGAAATACTCAGCCAGAGTTACCAGCTCGCATGTGTGGAGAAAGTACACATGGAAGTGCCTAATTCGATACTTTAGGACCCCAGTCATCACCAAACATTTTAAGCCAGACCTTCAGGCAACCTGTTGGTGCCTCTGCGGTAATGCTGTGGCAAACCACACTCACATAATGTGGGAGTGCCCACTTCTGAAACCCTACTTGACGCACCTGCAAACCCAATTCCAGGAGATATTTGACCCCCACTTTCAACTGACAGTGGAGGTGTTTCTGTTCTCAGTACTGCCTCAGAACCTGCATGGACCAATCACTAGACACTTATTGCTTATTCTACTTGAGGCGGCAAAGAAATCCATGACAAAACAATGGCTGACACCTAATATAACCACAATACAAGAGTGGTGGGCCATCACCAGACAAATATACACTATGGAAAAAATAACGCACAGCCTAAATAATCAAGAAAAGAAATTTGCCACCAGATGGGCCCGGTGGCAGATATACTATATGATAAAAGACTCCACCTTTGTGCCGTGAGGAAAGGAGGATGAGATAAGCTGGGGGGGGGGGACTTTTCTCTCTTCTCCCCTCCTGTTAGAATGGGTGAGGGGTGAGAGACTAATGCCTTGGGGGGCCCCTGGTCTGCCGCTGAGGGGACGCACTCAAGGTGGCTCTGAGGCTCTGACAAAGGGGGATAGGACCCCCAAACAAGAACTTGGGTCATGTAGAAAAGGGAGCCCAGAAACTTAACAATGAGGAGTCACGGACCACTCATTTCAAGAAGAACCTAAAGTTACTATAGATCTGTGAGACCTAATAACCCATCTGTTATACAGGAGGCTGGACTGGTCAATTTGAGGTCAGCCAACCACTGAAACTATGTTTAACCTGGACTTTTAACCCTTAGACCATATTCTGTTTTTTAACTGGAGATTAAATGCCCACACTGGAATATTTAATGTATATCCATGTAAAGTTATCCTAGCTGATCTGGTTGACATGTATGTATATATGTTTTTAAAATACAAATAAAGAAGATATTTACAAAAAAAAAAGAAATTTAATGGCCCCTAGGGTGGGACCCCTCAAACTTTCTATGATCCTTTTCCATTTCTCAGCCTCCACACACTGCCATTCAGGCAGCAAAGGGGCAACACAATCTATCCAGGTCTCCCAGTTATCCTCCCCTTGGGGAGGTGGGGAGGGGGCCGGAGAAGATTCTCAACCTTCGGTAAGAGCCGTGACTAATGGCAGATACAGACTAAGGAGCCAGCATTGGCACGGGCACAGAAGGAGGGGCAATAATGGGTGCTGGAGCAGGAGGGGGTGTTGGGGGAGGAACACCACCGGGTGGCAGGAATAGTTTCTTCAAGTCCTCCACAGTTTTCCCTTCCTCCAGCAACAACTTAGCAAATTTCTCCTCAAAAGTCTCAGATAGTGGGGGGGGGCTCATTCTCCCCGGGGTCTTTACTGTCTTTAGTTATCACTCTCCAGGCAGTGAGGGCTCCTTCGGGGGTGATAGTCTGTGGCACTTTGGAACTGTCTACTGGGTCCTTACACTCTACTAACGCCATGAAACTTTGTGCGAGCAGATAAGCCTGTGGCCCACCACATGGGGTTTGTAAACATTCAACCTTGGAAAGTACTCCTCTACAGTGTCCTTATTGGTACCCAGGGGAATATCCAGGATAAGAATAGCATTTTGGGGGTTGAACTCCTGCCCAGTACACCACCCCACCAACTGATGTACAGCCACTTCTGTTGGGGTAGCCATTTATGTTTGACATAATTTGTAGTTTCGGCCACTAGAAGACACAAAATCCCAGCGGTGAGCCACCAAGATGTAACCCCTAGGTGGTGCTATCCCAAGGGCTACCACTCCTGCCTGCTTGGCTAGTAGCAGGTTAAGGGGCCTGAGTTCTGAAACGGGTGCCTCCACCCAGAGGTCAGGGTTGGTAGTGGTCAAGGTAACCTGGGCACAGCCCTCCAGGACACTGTAACCCCCCCTCTTTCCCCTCCAGTGGCCTGAACACTGTACAATAATCACTTTCACAATACCCCTGGTATACCACACAAGTACCCACACTGTTTGCACTTACCACCAGGGCTGGTTCCTCTGGCTTGACCCTGGGGACCCCCATAAAACAAGGTTAAGCACAGCAAATAGCAACACTACAGTACTTTGAGCACAAACTGGAACCACAGTCAGATTACATGCAGAAAAAGTTAGATCTCATTTATTCAGGGCACTTGAACAGGGGAGGGGCAAAATCAGGTTAATTAGCTTAAAGGTTATATCAATCAAGCAGTTATGCATACGCTTTGAGTCCCCCCACACAGTCCACCTCTGGGTACCCAGGTAGAGAAGAGATGGGCTAGCCAGGACAGTTGCCCGGTGTTGCAGCTGGTTGGGGCCCTGTGATGGAAAACACAACATGCACAGTGCACAATATTTGTAATCCAGAGCCAGAGGACTCGGTTCATAAAGGAAACGAAACAACAAGACAATCAGCTGACACACTCAGATTAAGCTGTTGTTGTAGGGAGCTACCCTGGTATTTACTCACGATACCCAAAACTGGACACAGGCTGGACAAAAATCGAGACTGCAGGTGGTTGATCTGGAATGCCAGGAGAAGCAGGGCCCACACAAGTCACAGAGGCATCGTTCCAGTTCAAGCGTGGAGCAGGGGGCTGATCCCCAGGCAGGTCTCTTGTCGATGGCTTCTCTGTGCAGTGGGTGTCTGGCTGGGCCAGTCTGGCAAAGCCCAGACCGCATGGAGACAAATTTGGAAGCAGTCCGTTTTGGGCTGGATACAGCTTCCAGCAAGCAGAACACAGTTCACACAGCGGGGAACTAACTCACAACCCACTAGCAGCTCATAGCACATTTACATGTACAGGAATTCTACTGTACCAGTCAAAGCGCTCCCAGGGCACAGTCACAAAGTCTCTGCACACACTGGGAGCTTAGGGGTAGCTGGAACTCCTGACAGGCCGGTCGCATTCAGCAAAAATATTCGGTCTTCTTCAGGTTGAGCCTGGCCCACTTCAGTAGCTTACTTTAGTCACACAAACTTGGATTTAATCCAAAATAATTCTCTTCTCTCCCTCTCAGAAGTAGCACACCAGCATGGAGGCCAAAAACTTAGCCATTTCAGAGTTCTCCCATGCGAATCCACTCAGGATTGCTGCTCAGAAACACTTCAGCTCCTTCTTGCTCAGCTTCCAGCTTAGTTCTAACTGAAGACTGCAAGCAGCCCGGGACTTCCCCAAGATCCAAAAGATTTGGTTCGCTGATTTGGCTGTCAGTCAAAGCAGGAGCTCCCTTCAGTTGCAAAAAAGGTGCAAAAAAAAGCTCCAAACTAAAGTTCCTTCAGATTTTGAATTCAGACTGCTCCTGTAGTCTGGCTACATTTTAGGTCCCACCAGTACTGTTTGGTCCAATTTGCAGTCCAGGACCAAGATAGTGGAGACAAACAAAACAGTCCTTGCTACAAAGAAAGCAGGTTAGACAAACTACATTATCATTATCACTCTAAATCATTTTCTGTAAAGAGTTACATCTTTCAACAGAGCTCCCTCTCAGATTACTTAAGCTGCAATTAGGCAGCTCTTAAAGAGACAGTAAACAGAGGCTATACAAGCTCTGGTAATCACATTTAAACGGCTAAAATGCAGGACACCAGCCTGGCAGTGGACATTTAGGCAAGTTCAAGGATGACTTTTTGGGAACCCCCATTTGTAGGGGGGTTACATACAAATATACTGTAGTTTACTCTATTTTTCCCTGCCTATTTCAACATCCTGGACTTTGTCTGGTCACCAGTGTCCCTGCTGCCTCCCTTTCTTCTACTCATCACGGAGGGAAATAATCAGGATGGGCAGGGAAGAATATACAGGCAAAACGGAGTGGAGGATGGGGGGAAGGAGAGAAAAGGAACGGAAAAGGGGAGGGAAAACTAAAAGCAGATACAGATAGAAAGGGAGGGGCAGATTGGGAGATGGAAAAACATTTATGGGGATAAATTGTGGATGTGTAGATAAGCTCACCAGGGTACAGAGGGAGCACTTAGGTGGGGAAGCAGCTAGTACTGAAAGTAAGAAAGGAAGGACGGGGAGCATGGGTGTAGGGGATGGAAGGGTAGCAATCATAGGAGACTCCATAACTAGGGGTATTCACTGAGGAAGGAAAGGGGACTCAAATGCAAGCAGGAGGATGGTTTGTATCCCTGGGATGACAGTGGGGAAGGTGGGCCCAAGAATAAGGGAAATAGTAAGAGAGGTTGGAGGAAAACCTAATTTAGTTATACATTTGGGAACCAAAGACCTAGCTGGGGAGGAGGTTGAGATAGTGCAAAGTAGGTTCAGGGAGTTAGGGAAGATCTGCAAGGAGGAAGGAAGTTCACTGGCCTTCTCAGAGATGATACCAGTACCAAGGGCCAGAACAGCTAGGAAAAGAAGAATACAGGATTTTAATGACTGTCTGAGAAAATGGTGCAGGGAGGAGAGGTTCATTTGTATTGGGGACTGGGAGGAGACCTGGTCAAGCAAAGCACTCTTTTCACCAGACAGGCTTCACCTCAGTAGGGAGGGTTTGAGGGTACTCAGGGACAAACTGGGGGAATACATAACCACTACACTTAATTTAAACTACTGGGGAGGGCAGTGGGCATGCAGGCCCACAGACTCCAAGAGGAGATGGTCAGTGAACCTCTCCCCCCCCCACAGTGATGCAAGAGGTCTGGAGGGAGGAGGTGGAAGGGGCAAAAACACAGCAAAGGGTGGAGGGGGTGAGGAACACATAACAAGGGTATGTGGAAGGGTGCTCACATAGGGGATAAATGTGAATAGAAGAAAAGAGGGAAGAGAAGGAAGGTCAAACTCTAGGTGGAAGGTGGTGTCTCTGAATGTGTGGAGTCTTGGAAACAAGATGGATGACCTGAAGGCACTATTAGCAGACAGGAGGATGGACATAGATGCAATAACCGAGACTTGGGCAACATCACACCATGACTGGGAACTTGCAGTCCCTGGATATAAATTATACAGGAGGGACAGGGTAGTCAGGAAGGGGGGAAGAGTGGCAGTTTATATCAGAGAGGGAATAACTTGCACGAGGGAGGAGTCGGAGGAAGGGGAGGTGGAGGCATTATGGGTTCAGCTAAGGTCCAATAGAGGGAGAAAGGTGAGGTTGGGGGTGGTTTACAGACCACCCAGTCAAGATGAGGAGAGGGACAGGAAACTGATCTCACAAATATTGGAAGTTGTGGGGAAAGGAGAGGTAGTAATTGTGAGGGACTTCAACCTGCCTAAGGTGGAATGGAGCATACCATCCACAACATGTGCTAAGAGTCAGTGATTCTGGAAGGACTGCAGAGTGGGTTCCTGACTCAGGGTGTCACTGAACCAACAAGAGATGAGACAATTCTTGATCTGGTGCTCACAAATGGGGAGCATGTACAGGAAATAATGGTCAGGGAGCCACTGGGTGGAAGAGACCATTGCACAGTGTGGTTCCAGTTGAATATGGGCAGGGAAAGCATCCTGACTGAGACCAAAATCTTGGATTTCAGGAGGGCAGACTTCAGGAAAATGGGTGAGGTGCTAAGGAGCCATCTGGTGGGCATCAGAGCAGATATGGGGGTGGACCAAAGGTGGTCCATCATTAAGAAAGGAATACTGTCTGCCACAGATGAGTGCGTTAGGCTCAGGGGGAAGAATACAAGAGCCAAAGCGCCCAGCTGGTTCAGTTCTGGGGTTGCCAAGGCAGTAAGGGAAAAGAAGTTGGCCTATAGAAAATTCAGGAAGACCAAGAGAGAGGTGGATAGGGAAAATTACCTAAGGTTGACTAGTGAGGCAAGTAAGGAAGTCCAGCAAGCAAATGCACAGAAGGAGCTGCAGATAACTGAAGAAATTAAGAAAGGGGAGAATGCTTTCTTTCCCTGTATAAGTGAGAAAAGGGACAAGAAGGAAGGGATTGTTAGGCTTAAGAAAGGGGTGGAATGGGTGGAGGATAATGGGGGGAAAGCAGAGATACTAAATGAATACTTCTGTTCTGTCTTCACCAGGGAGAAGGACAGCCCAGTGCCTTCAGGAGGGAAAAGAGGAGCTGGGGGGGGGACACAGATGTAGTGATAGAGGAGAATAGAGTGAGGGAGGATCTGCTGGCATTGAAGGTGGACAAATCACCAGGCCCAGAAAGAGTACATCCAAGGGTACTAAAGGAACTGGCTGAGGAGCTGGCAGGGCCACTGGCACACCTATTTAACAGTTCACTAGAGTCAGGCATGGTACCATAGGACTGGAGAACAGCACATGTAGTGCCCCTCCACAAAAGCGGTCCCAAGGATGATCCAGGGAATTACAGACCAGTCAGTCTGACCCCCATTGTGGGCAAGCTCATGGAGACCACACTAAAGGAAAGGTAGGTGGAATATCTAGAGGAGAATGGTGCCCAGGATGAGAGGCAGCCTAAGTTCATGGGGGGGAGATCGTGTCAAACAAATCTGATTGACTTCTTTGACTGTGTCACTAAGACAGTAGACAGGGGCCAAGCGGTAGACATCCTCTATCTCGATTTCAGCAAGGCCTTTGGCTCTGTGCCCCACAAAAGGTTGATCAGGAAGTTGGTGGATCTTGGAGTTGGGGAAAAGATGGCCAGATGGGTGGAAAACTGGCTGAGGGACAGAATCCAGAGGGTGAATGTGGGGGAAGAGTTATCTGGCACCAGAGAGGTAACCAGTGGGGTCCCACAGGGCTAGGTGCTGGGGCCAGTGTTATTCAATGTCTTCATCAGTGACATTGTGGATGGCATTAAGGGAAAAATTTGCCTATTCGCAGATGACACCAAGCTCTGTGGGAGAGTGGACATAGCTGAAGGGATACTGGAGCTACAGAAAGATCTGGAAAAGCTGGGGAGGTGGTCCAGGATCCGGCAGCTTGGCTTCAATGCCAAGAAATGCAAAGTTATGCATATTGGAGCCAAGAAACCCAGGACAGAGTACTACCTGGGTGGAGTTTGAGTATCTGCATCAGAGGAGGAGAAAGACCTGGGAGTGATGGTCACTAATTACCTGAAGCACTCCATGCAGTGCAAGAAAACAGCAGCAAAGGCAAACAAGATGCTGGGATGCATAGCTGGGGGATCAGTAGTAGGAGTAAGGAGGTTATACTGCCCTTGTACAGGTCACTGGTAAGGACGTTTCTAGAGTATGGAGTTCAGTACTGGTGCCCACACCTCAAAAAGGACATTAACCTGCTGGAGAAGGTCCAGAGGAGGGCTACAAAGATGATAGCAGGTCAGCAGGGCAAGGCATATGAGGAGAGGTTGAGGGCACTGAACATGTACTCCCTGGAAGACAGGAGAGAGGGGACATGATTGGGACATTCAAGTACTTGAAAGGGATAAATAAGGTTGATAAGTAGAATCTCTTTAAGCTGAGTGGCAACCATAACACGAGGGGGTACAGTCTTAAGCTGGAGGGTGGGAAGTTTAGGAGGGAGGTCAGGAAGCACTTCTCCACAGAGAGGGTAGTGGACACTTGGAATGCGCTGCAGGAAGAGGTCATCTCATTGAAGACAGTAGAAAGCTGTAAGAGAGGCTGGGATAGACATAGGAGAAAGTAAGGATCATGGGTAGGGAGGATGGGAGGAGTGGGGAGGGTGGGCAGGGACATTAGCTCAAGTTATGGACCCTGCAATATGAGCAGACTTAATAGATCAAATAGCCTTCTTCTGCTGGCTTCTTCGTATGTTCATATGTTCGTATGCCCATGTGCTTATCCCACACATGTCTGAAGGTCCCCACTGTCTTCATCCCCACCACCTCTTCTAGCAGGCTGTTCAAGGTGTCCACCACTCTTTCTATGAAGACATATTTGCGAACATCTCTCTTGACACCCCCCCAATCTTCATTGCATGCCTCCATGTTCTGGAGCTTTTCCTCCTCTGAAAGAGTCTCCCCACTTGCACCTTGTTCACTCCTATGAGGTACTTGTAGATTTTAATTATGTCCTCTCTCACTCTCCTCTCTTCCAGGGAGTACATGTTGAGTTCCTGCAGCCTTTCCTTGTATGTTTACTCATGCACCCCTTGCACCATTTTGGTAGCCCTCCTCTGGACCACTTCCATCCTGTCAATGTTCATGCAATGGTCCAACCCCCAGAACTGGACACAGTACTCTAGGTGGGGTCTTACTAGTGAGTGATACAGTGACAACACCACCTACCTTCTTCTGCTAGAAATCCCCCCTTCCTATCTGCCCCAGCATCCGGCTAGTCTTGCCTACTGCCTTCTCACACTTCCCTGCCACCATGAGATGATTCTGTATGATTACCCCAAGGTCCCTTTCTTGCTTGGTGACTGTTAGTACCCCCCCCCATCTTACACACAGCTCCCAGGTTTCCCAGGCCCAGGTGCATACTTTTTGGCACTGAAACCCAGCAGCCAAACCCTAAACCACTCTTCTAAATTCTCTAGATCCCTTTACATTCTCTCCACCCCTTCTTAAGTGTCCACCCTTTTTTCAGAATTTTGTGTAATCCACAAAGAGACATACCTTTCCTTCCAGTTCCTCAGCAATGTTATGTATGAAGACGAAGAGAATCAGTTCCAGTACTGATCCCTGCAGCACACCGCTGGTCACACACTCCCATCTCCCAAGTGCCTGCCATTTACCTACCCTCTGCCTCCTAGCCTTCAACCAGTTTGAGACCCAGCTTACCACCTTCTCCCCAACCTCAAGGCTGCTTAATTTCTTGATTAGAATGCTATACAGCACAGTGTCTTGCCAAAGTCCAGAAAGGCCATATTCATTGCTCTCCCATGATCAACCTCCCTAGTCACTCAGTCAAAGAAATCTGAGATTCGTTTGACATGATCTCACCCCGGTGAAACTGTGCTGCCAGTGGTCCTGCAGCCCATTTGACTCCAGGTACTCCATCAGACCCTCCTTCAGCAAGGTCTCCATTAATTTCCTTACCACTGATGTGAGACTGACTGGCCTGTAACTGCTAGCTTCCTCCCTGCTGCCACTTTTGAGCAGAGGAACCTCACTTGCCCTCCTCCAGTCCTTTGGAGCTAACCTATTCTCAGATAAGGTGCTGAATGTGTTGCCAGAGGGGTGACCAGCACTTTGCTCAGTTCTTTTAGAACCCTTGGATGAATCCCATCTAGGGCTTCCAATTCACTTTGGACATTCCCTTCTAAAAAATCGACTTGTGTTCACTCCCCCCAGTGCCTGCTGATGCATGCTGGTCCATCCCCACTCTACTGTGAAGAATGAGCAGAAGTACTCATTTAACAATTTTAGATTTTTCTTGATCTTGTTCTGCACAGTACCTCCAGCTCTCTTGATTCTCACTATCCCATCCCTTGACTTCCTCTTTTCACTCACATTCCTGAAGAAAGTCTTATCCCCTTTTTTGCTCTCCTTAGTGATCCTCTTCTTTGTTTGTGCCTCAGCTGCCCTCACCCTCCTTCCTGTCTCCCTTTGTTTTTCCAGATATACTTCCCTGTCCACCTCTGTCTGGATCTCCTTGTACTTCCTAAATGCAGTTTTATTCTCCCTTACTGCCTTAGCTACCACCTTTGAGAACCATAGCAGCCTCTTCCTCTTCCTACACTTATTTCTTTCAAATAGCTTGCTGTTGTCTTAGCTATTCCCTTCCTGATCTTTTTCCTTAGGGTCTCCTCTCCTCTCTGCAATCCCCCCCCCTTCAAATTATTTATTTAGTTTTTGTTTACTGGGTAGGTGCACTAGCCATGAAATTACTATTTCCAGGCACGACCTGGGAAAGTACAAACAATCACAGACAAAGAACATTCATGAGTACAGGAATATTACATATGGCATAGGTCAGAGTCAGTTAAAAGGATGCATGCAGCCCTTGAAGCATAACATGATAGCAACAATCACATATACAGTCAAATAACATACCAAAACATGAAACATTAGAATTTACATAGGGTCAGACAAGATAATTAACACGGCAAATAGAAAACAAATAGCACCACAGGGTGGTCAGAAATATATATTAGGGTTTGTTACAGCAATGAGACGCAGGGCTCCAAATACCATGGGGGAGACAGGATTAGACCAGGTTGAGATATGCTTGGGGGGAGTGCAGGAGGTAAACATAAGGTTGGCGGTTTACTGAGGCAGACTGTCATTTGTTTAAAATCTGCCCACCTGAAGTCCAGGACCCTTATCTTAGTGTGTTTTTCTCTTGCCCAGTCTGTATGCCAAACCACATAGTATTTTGATTGCTTGTACCCAGAGGATTACCAACTGTAACGACTGCAATGCTGTCCCTCTTCAGATGTAAAAGGTCTACACTGCCCAGTCTCTAGTGGGTTCCATAACCAGCCGCCTGAGAAATAGTCCCTGTAGGGAGCTGAGGATGGCCCTGCTTTTTGTGGCTGATGTGGGCAGATCCTGCAAACGAGTCACTTGATTGACACCTAACAGGAGTTCTGTTTTGGGGTTGCAGTACGATCATTCCGCAATTTCAAAACAGTCTGCTCCCCCCCCACCTTTGCAGGCACACTATTTCATTTGCCAGTCACCTGCCATGCTCAAGATGGCCACTGATGTGTAGCACATAAGCTAGTAGTTGCGCATGCGCAACTGCACTGAAGCCATCTTGGGCATGGCAGACTTTCACCATGAGCTGGTTTGTTTTGCTTTAGTTTCATGCAGATGATGATTAAAAGCAGCATTCCATTCCTTTGTAGTGTAGTCACTCAACTCTGTTTTGCTTGTTGCTTCCAGTACAGCCTTCACATATTGTGAATGTGGCTCAGGAAGAAGTAAGGATTTGTTATTGGTGTCAGCATGGTTTATCACATTTCCGTGAACCCTCCCAGGGTATGACCCTATGACCTCCAGTTACAGAAGATATCCTTTTGTGTGTTTTTAGTTCTGCCATCTTGGTGTGATATAACCATGGGAAATTGTCAAGCCACACAGCAGGACTTGAGTCAAACTACAGGGATGGCAGAGGGTTTACGGGTGTCATGTCTTAAAAGTTTGGATACAGTGGTTGACAGACACAGATTGCTATTACAGCAAGGTCATGCATCTAATGCTGGAATGGAGAACAATATAAGTCTGAAATCTATTTTTATACAGCATGAGAAGGCCTCCCTAATGGAGGTCAGTCTATGGCTTAATACAGTGAACTTTAAAGAATATTTAAAAGTTGTAATGGTGCCAAAAGTTCTCCGCATTGATAAGCGACCCTCATCAGAACTTGATAATTACCATTACTGTACAAAGAAGAATGCGGGGAGCATTATTAGAATGTGCTGCCAAATTGATCAACGTACAAGTTAAAGAGGATAAATGGAATTATTAAACAGTGTGGAAAGAAATAAAAAAACATACAAGCGGAGTTAACTACATATAAAGTCCTGCCAGAATTTTTAAAGAGAAAGACCCATAATTCAGTTCTAAAAAAATTACAAACTAGAATCAGCTGAGAGGAAAAGCAATAAATCCATTAGAGATGAACATTAATTTTTTAAGTGGTGATATCCCTTCCCCATCGCCGATCTAGAAAGTGACCAAACTGAAGCACTCAGTTGTGAGTTGCTCAGTTTGGTTCACTATTATCATGGGATACTCCCCTAACCCAGAGATGGGACCTACAGTATTGCTAAAGGTTATAAGGAAGCTTTATGGTGAACATTGTATGAAGAATACCCCTGCAGTTCCTGCCGGGGCTGCCATTGTCTGGTGATGAACATGTAAGAATATTGAATAAAGGACAGCTACTTGACTGCACCCACCATCCAAGGGGGCACAGCCATACCTCATAAAAGCAGGGCCACTGCAAGCGTGAGTGATCCAGAACCATCACTTGCAATATGAAGTGCTTGCCTGCTTTTCCTGGGGCTGATACCGGCCTCTCTGCTAGCTGCTTTCCTGGGACTTTCCCCTCCCTTCCCTCCAGCAGATCCTGGCATTCAGTGATAAACTGGTGGGTACTGTGTAACCTAGGTGCTCCCATGATGGGGGTCATGGCCATGCTGCATAAAAGCAGAGTCACTCGAGTGGCACTCATGTAAACAGCACTTGCGTGAGCAGCACCCGTATGATTGGCTCTCACAGAAGTGATGAGATTTACTGAGGGGAGTCAGTTTCTGAATAGGGACAGAGAAAAAAGGAAAAAACATGCTGCCTTGGGTCCTGTGCCCCGCTGGCCTCTAGGAACTCAACAATTCTTCCTTTCGGAAGTGATTCCATCATTTTCCCTGCCACTGAGGTCAAGCTAACAGGTCTGTAGTTTCCTGCCTTTGCTTTGCTCCCACTTTTGTGAAGGAGAATCACATCCACCCTCCTCTAGTCCTTAGGTACCACACCATCCTCGAATGATTTGTTAAAAAGGGTAGTCAGTGGTGTCACTAGTTCTCCCCTTAGTTCTTTTTGGGTGAATCCCATTAGGCCCCATTGCTTTGTCCACCTTCAGTTTTAGGAGTTCTTTCAGAACCCTTTCTTCTGTGAAAGGACTGGTATCGACCCCCCTATCCAGAGTGCTGCTATTGATTGGATTAGGCACCTCCCCCCCCCCTTCTTTTGTGAATACTGAGCAGAAATATTCATTCAGTGTCCTTGCTTTTCACTGTCTCTCTCTGCCCACCCACCCTTCCTTTATTAAGCCCCACTATTCCTCCCTTGGTCTTTCTTCTCTCCCTAATGTACCTATAAAAGGTTTTATCCCCCTTCTTAACCAAGTTGGCTATCTTTTCCTTGGTTTGGGCCTTTGCTATTCTGACTGCCTTCCCCACTTCCTTCTGCTTTAACTGGTACAGTTCTCTGTCCTGCTCCTTCTGTGTTTCCTTATGCTTCCTTAATGCTATATTTTTCTCCTTTACCTTTCCCGTCACCTCTTTTGAGAACCATAGTGTTTTTTTCTTTCATTTTGATTTATTTATTTTCTTCACGCAAAGGCTTGTTGCCTCTGTGATGGCAGTTTTGATGCTTCCCCATTGTTCATCCACCCCTCCTTCTTGCCTGTTTGCTAGTGCTTTTCTCAGGCATTCTCCCATTTTGACAAAGTTAGCCCTCCTAAAGTCTAGTACCCTCACTTTTGTATGGCTTGACTCTGTGGCTGTGTTCATCGTGAATCGCACTGTTTGGTGGTCACTTGTTCCCAGATGGCTACCCACTTCTAGATCTGAGATCCTCTCTCCATTCCCATTTGAGAGTACCTGGTCTAAGATTGCTCCTTCCCACATAGGTTCCAACACTAGCTATCTGAGGCATGCCACCTGTAGGGCATCGAGAATGAAAATGCTCTTGGATTTGGCTGCAGCAAATGTGCTCCAGTTAACATATGGCATATTCAGGTGCCCCATCAGCAATATCTCCCCTTTTCTGCCATTCTAAGGATACCTTTTATCATTTCCTTGCCCATTTCCTCCCCCTGAGACGGGGGTCTGTATACAATCCCCGTGCGGATTGTGGTGCCATTTCCGGTCTCCAGGGTGACCCACAGTGCCTCCTCTCCTCCCTGTTGGCCCTTTAGTTCTGTTGCTTTGATCCCTTCCCTTACAGAGAAAGAGCTACTTCTCCTCCTCTTCTACCCTCCCTGTCCCTCCTGTAGATTGTGTACCCTGATATGCTGACATTCCAGTCATGGTTCTCTGTGTACCATGTTTCTGTGACTGCCACGATATCCAGGCGTCCATCTTTTATCAAGGCCACTAGTTCAGTAAGCTTGTTACCTACATTATGGGCATTGGTAGTGATTACCCTCCATTTTTTGATGGCTTACCCCTTTTTGCCCCATCCTTACTGCCATTGCCTTTTTCTCCATTTACCCCTGCCCTTCTCCCTATCGACTTTTCTATCTTGGTGTTTACCTCACTAACTACCCTGATTTTTTTGGGGGGGGCTAGGATTTCCCCTTCTCCTTTTCAGTGCCTTCCCCTTGGCTAGTTTAAATGCTTGCCAATGAAGCATTTAAACCTATCACCTAGGATCCTGGTCCCCCTCTTGGACAGATGCAGACCATCACGTCAGTATAGGCCTGTATAGGCCTGCATCCCTCCAGGTGGACCCCCAGACCCCAATGAAGCCAAAACCCTATTGACATAGGTTTAATTGATTGCCCCACTCAGGGTTTGACTACTACCCATGGGATTTACCAGGTAGTGGTTAGCAGAGGTGGTCAACAGTAGATGTCTACCCTATAGTAGAAATGAATGGGCTGGCAGAAAGGGTTAGTCTTTAGAGGATAAACTATTCAAAAAACTGTAGACAATATATGATAAAGGGATAAGTATTATGAGTTTTGGAAACTCCATGGTATTAAATGTCTTAATTCACAGTTCTGATTTCACAAAGTCATAAGTCATGGTGCTGACATCAGAACTATGAATTATGGCTTTCTGAAATTATGTTTTTCACAAAAAATCAGGACAGTTGACCAACACACATACATTTTGAAAACACCTCCAGTTCTGTTAACAGATTTTTCCAAGTTATTACAGTTCTACATTTTGCAAAATTTAACTGAGAACTGTTTTCATCACTTTTAAAGTATCTGGATCTTTGTATTAAAAAAAGGAAAGAAAATGTGACAGCTGTGAACAAGGCTGGAAATTCCATCTTGGAGTTCTGGTGCTATCACAAACCACTCGATCTTCACTCGTGTGGTTTATTTTATTAAAAAGAAACTTCCTTGATACTGTATATATGTAATTATCCTTTGAGCCCTCAGGTCTACCCCACCTCTGGACAGCACCCCATCTCAATCCAGCCACCTATCTTCTCCTGCGTTTTACTGTGCCACAGCTCACACAGGACCACAGAAGTGGTGGGTGGCTGGAGTACCATGTTGGCAGTACATGAACCTGTAAGGAGTACCAGCAACTCCCCTGGCATTCCACAGCTGATTTTTCTGCTCCATTTTTGCACTGAAGGGAGCTGGCATGCAATCACAGGCAGATGACTGCTGAGTTTTGTGATGTGCCTGCATCTGGCAGTGTCCCTGCCCTGCTGTGCTGGTCCCGACTGTGATACTACCCAGCTTCTGCAAAGCATTTCAGAAGTGGAATTGTCATTCCACATGAGTTCTGCCAACAAAATTCCACATTCCACACAGACCCAGGTGATTTATAGAATAATAGATAGGCATGCATAACTTATGCAAATACTCTAAGACATTAAAAACTCAGTGAGCTGCATTAGCTATTGGACATTATAAGTCTAATGAATTATTCATGAGCCTAGCTAGGCTCCTAATTGTCTACTGGATCAGTCATTAACATCTTAGAAATAATTGATCCAGCTGCCAACTGATGCTGTGCAGCACGCACGGCTCGCACCACTCTTTTTAAAACCTTACGTAATGAGAGAAAAAGAACATTGTTATGGCAATTAGACTCACAGTATAGTTGCAATAACACCCTTGAAGCCAGTCATTTCCTTGGATTAATGATCAGCTAGATGGAGGTAGCAGGGAGGCAGCCCTTGGTTGTGCGTTGGGCTGCCCATCCCCCAACTGGTCGTTAATCACTCAGAAACTACTAGCTTCTCAGTCATTATCTATAGAATAATGCATTGGAACATGTGGTTTATAAGGATTTTATGCACACCCGAGGTGTGTGATGCCCCATAAACCCCGGGAGCAAAGCCCGAAAGGTTTATCTAGGCATCAAGCACTGAGGGCGTGCATAAAATCCAAATAACCTCACATGCCCATATTTTATTTTTATGTTGATTGCACGCATGCGCAAGAAACATGTTGCGGCAGCTTTCTCCACAAGCATGTTGTGGAGGCGCAGCACTGTTGTGGCCAATGCCCCCACAGCCTGCAAAGGCTTGTCCCTGCTCCGCCAATGCTGTGGCACACTGCTGATGACACTAGTTCAGCCAGCGTGCCACCAACTTGTGAAAATTTTGCCGCTGCAATCAGGGGCCACCTCGTCATTGCAGCGTCAGCCATCCGCTGCAATGAGGGAGCGACCCGTCATTGCAGGGCGGGATGTAGAAACACTGATATTGTTTGTGAACATGGCGGCAGCTTGCCACCGTGTTCACAAACAATATCCTCCACCGTGTTTATTTGCCAATGGGGTCCCAATCCACATTAGCTTCAGTATTCCAATGTTGATTTTGTCGGCCAGGGGGCCACTCCCGTTGGCATTCTGTAACCCCACTTTTTATTGTTTGCCGGCAGGGGTGCCCAATCCCGTTGGCATAATCAAGACCCCCTTTGTTGTGTGCTGGCAGGGGTGCCCGATCCCCATCGGCTACTCTTGCCCCCAAAGAAAGAGTCGATTGTGCAGCTGGGAGCCACCCCAGCGTGCCACATGTAAAATAAAAAACGATCCCATAGACGTCTTTTTTTTTACCTGTAAAAAGAAAACTGTCCCTTGGCAGTCTCCTTGCCCCCCAACCACAACCTGCGCCCATCCACTGTACACCCTACCTCCCCACACCCCCACACCCCATACTTACCTCCAGAGCTCGGCATGACGATCTTCGGTGAACTGGGAACATGTCTGCACTCTTCAAAGCCAACCACGAACTGAGGAAATGCTGGTAAGCTGTATAATGGAATAAATGTTTTTTTCCAACTTTAATGCATACCTCAGTCATTTGTTGGAATTTTGACACCAAATTTTCAACATGGGGTTTTTGGGACCCATCCTCATGAATTCTTGAACTGTCATGGCATTAATCAGCCCCGAAAGGTGATTTCGTGGTCACTGTGTGGAATCACCTTTCAGGGCCAATTAATGAAACAGCAGTGCCAGTGTTCATGAGGTGGGCTCTCAAAAAGCCTATGTTGCAAATTTGGTGGGCATCCAAAATTACTGTTTCTGGCGTGCGCTGTGCAATACTAGGCACACTCGTAACCCATAAATTTGCAATATTTTCATGCCAGGTTTTCAACATTGGCATTTTTCATACCTCCTTGTGAACAGTATAGCAGTCATTGTTCACATCCTGGTGGAAATGTGTTTTTGCACTTCCAGCGCAGAATAGCACGGTCACTGTGGAAAATCAGTGTTCAGGACAGATTAAGAAAATGACAGTGACACTGTTCATGAATAGAGGTCCTAAAATGCCTATGTTGAAAATTTGGTAACAATACTCTATAAAATGACTGCATTACGAGCGTGCATTGCGCAGTTTGCACGCACGCTTGTAACTTCACGCATTTATAATATTTTCACTCCAGATTTTCAACATTGCCATTTTCCCACACCTACTTATGAACAGTACAGCTGTCATTTTTCCCATCCTGGCCAAAATGTGTTTTCTCACTTCCGGCGCAGAATAGAGTGGTCGCTGTGGGAAATCACTGCCTGGGACAGATTAAGAAAATAGCAGTGATACTGTTCATGAGCAGAGATCCTAAAATGCCTGTGTTGAAAATTTGGTGATGATAGCCCATCAAATGACTCTGTTACAAGTGTGCGCTGCACACTTTCAATCAATCAAAATCTTTATTTAGTCAGGCGAACATCATTGAGCGTAGCTCATTTGCAAGATGGACCTGAGTGGTCATACAAATAAGAGTACAAGTGTTTTTACAAGGACATGAAAATAGCATAACATTAGTACAATGAAATAAATCAGAGAATATACAAAATTTACATATATACAAGGCACAATAAAAATAACTTAACCTGTAAAAATGAAAGGGATAATAGATATAGCAGTGATAATGAACAAATAATAGGGCTTTTGTTGGCTTTTATATGAATGTGGTAGCTGACTGGATAATAGGGGAAACTAAACATAATGGATTACAGAAGGGTGTAGGTTGGATGGGAGACTAGGCCTTATGGAAGCAGTTGCACAACTCTGGAAATAGAGGCGGTGAATAATCTTTTGAAGGATGATAAGGGTAAGAGGGTATTTAGATTCATAGATTTTTGGAGTGAGTTCCAGTGACTGCTAGGGAATAGCTGATAGCAGCCCTCCCAAACCGGGTGCAGGTATTGGGAACCTTTAGCATGATGAGCTTACTGATCCTTAAGGTGTATGGCCTAGATGTGATTGAGGTGAAACAGTCTGTAATATAGGAGGAGTTTGCCTGATAAAGCTTTAAAGATCCAGATTGCAGCATTCCTTTTCTTCTGTGCTGTAGGGATGTCCAATTAACTGCCATGTAAAGAGAGCAATGATGGGTGCTGGAGGGAAGGTCTGTGATAAATCTGATGGATCTATGATTCAGGGTGTCCAGCTTATTTAAGAGGAGAGTGAGCAATGGCCTGAGAAAGTCAGCATAGTCAATGAGGGATAGGAATGATGCCTGGATTAATCTTTGTTTGGAGTCTCTGGTAAGGTAGTGTTTTATTCTGAAAAATAGGCCAAGCCTTTGTCTCAACTTTTTAGTAGCTCTTCAATATGGACAGAGTAATCAAGCTTATTGTCAATCCAGACTCAAGATATTTGAATTTATCCACAAATTCCAGCTTCTCTCCATATAAGGTGGATAATTGTGGGGTGATGAATGATGGGGTAATGGCAGAGCAATTCTTTGTGGCAAAGAACATAGCTTTTGTTTTCTTGGCATTTAGAAGTAATTTTTTTTCCAATAGGTTGTGTTGTAGGATGGAGAATTCTGACTGTAACAGTTCACAGGCTTTTGATAATGAGGGATTGTTGACATATAATACAGTATCATCAGCAAACAGATGAATGTTAGATTGAGAGAGGTTGACATCGATATTATTAATATAAATGGCAAAGAGGATGGGGCCTAGAATAGAGGCTTGCGGTACACCTCTTAGCAGTGGTTTAGAGGTGGATAGGTAATTTTCATTTTTTACCAATTGTGACCTTCCGAGAGATAGCACCTAAACCAATTGGTGAGAGTGAATCAAGGCCTAGAGAGCTAAGAGGGAGATTAATGATTCATGATCCACTGTATCAAATGCTTTACTCAAATCCAGGAACACAGCACAGGTACTATTCTTCTTATCCAAGGCAGTCTGCCAATCGTTAGTGACTTTGGCTAGGGCAGAGATGGTGCTATGCATTGATCTAAATCCAGATTGTGCTGGATTTGGAGGTTGTTAGTGTCCAGATAGGCCCTTAACTGTGAATTACTAATTTTCAAGCATCTTGGATAGTACCGGTAGGATGGAAATGAGGCCTATAATTGTTAAGGTCCATGGGATCACCTGATTTAAGTAGTGGAACTACTTGAGCTGTTTTCAAATGGAGGTATGGAACCAGTAGCTAGGGAAAGATTGAAGAGGTGAGTGAGGGGGCAGATAAGGCTGTAATGCTATTTTAAGAAAGTAGGGATCAGGAGTCTGCACCTGCACTCTTAAGTATCTAAATTAGATAGGAGGTCTTCTACTTCTTTCAAGGATGTTGGTTTGAAGGAAAATGTTGAAGCAGCCTTTTGTCCCACAGTGGATTGAAGGTTTAATGATGATCTCAAGAGATTTGCAGGTGATGAGTCAAATGCTAGGCCAGCTGTGGTGAAGTGGTCGTTGAAGGTATTTAAAATTTCTTGCTTGTCAGTGATTTCTATGTCATTTAGTAGCAGTTTGGAGGGTAAGGCAGGGGTAGAGTTTTGGCCTAGAATTCCCTTTATAGTACCCCAAAGTCTGGATGGATTAGTGTGGGATGCATCCAATTCAGCTCTGTAATAGGCAGCTTTGGCAATTCTTATTTGTTTTGTGCATGAATTTCTTGCTTTTCTGAATTGAAGCCAGTCTCTAGTATCCTTTGTTTTCTTGCCTTTTTCCAGAGTTTGTCTCTGGCTAACAAAGCTGATTTAAGGTCAGCAGTGAACCAACGACAAGATTTTACTTTAGATCTGATACTGGTGATTGGTGCATGAATATTGAGGGCATTAGTGATAATGTCCTTTAAGATCTGGAGAGCTGTTTCAACTGAAGTTGTAAGGTAAAAATCTTGCCAATATGTTGTATTGCACAAATCATGGAGATATCCTGGGATGCTGAAATTCTTTTTTGACCTTTTGAGGAGAAATTTTGCAGGGTTGGATGGCTTGAATGTAGTTCTAATGCCAGCTATAGGACAATGATCACTTACATCACTGGGTAGCACTCCTGCATGTGAATATAAGTGAGGCTTGTTTACCAACATAACATCCAGGAGTGAGCTGTTGATAGAATTTTTTAGGTTAATCCTGGTTGGATCTTTGATTAATTGAGTGAATCCGTAGGTGTCACAGAAGGTTACTAGGGGTGCAGATGCATTAGATAACCAGTTCAAATTCAAATCACCAAGGATGATGGTATCTTCAGGGCCTAGATTGAGTATTGATCCTAGGTGGGATAGGAGTTTGAGGCCTGCAGAGGGGGGCCTATAGCAGCCAATCAATTTAAATGAAGACAAGTTCAGAAGGGATATTTTAATTGACAAGCATTCAAATTCCTTTGGTTCGGATGTATTGATGAGGCAGGATGCAGAGATGGTATCCTTAATGTAGATGGCCACCCCACCACCCCTGGAAGGGTGATCTAATCTGAAGAGCTGATAATTGGGAAGGTTTATATCACTGTCTTTTGTTGTAGGTCTGAGCCAAGTTTCAGAGATAATCAGGAAGTCAGGTAGGGTATGTGCAACCCATGCCTGTATTAAGGAGAACTTTTTGGAGACTGCAGGCATTGAAGTGAAGAAACTTAGGCCATTTATGGAGGTTAGATCAGAGGGATAAAAAACTTCAGTGGGGCCAGGATTGATTTCAATAGTACCAATACAGATCAGAAGGAAGAAGATTAGTTTGAGGAGGGCACCAAATGAAAGGGATAAGGGAGTGGTCAGAGCATTTCCTCCTCTTCTTGGGGAACCACTGTGTAATGGGTGAGGGTCCTGTTATATAGGTATGGAATTTATCACAAAATAATAGTCTGATGGACAGGCATAGTGGGTTAATATAAAGCCAAAATGGATGTAAGGTAATTGAGAAATGTTGTAGGATAGAGAGCCTTTTGTAGGATACCCCAGGGGTTGCAGTGCAAAAATGGCCGGATATAAATAAGGAATTGGTGGGTGTCCACTGGGGATGGCAGGGGTGGGCAGGCCATATTCACTACCTTAATCACCATGACAAGGGGTATATCATAAGTGTCATATGGGATTGAGGAAGATGAGAGTCTCAGGAGCAAAAGGAAGCAAAGTAGCATTGTGGAGGTAAGATAGGGGTTAAGTAGAGGAAGGGAATTAGCTATGGGCGTGGATTAGAGAAATGGCGGGAGAAGGTGCATAAAAAGAATCAACCGAGAGGGGGGGCGGGCAAAAGTTTTGCGGCTTTGCCCGTACCTTCTGCCTGCTTCTCCCGGCCTCCTGGTTCCCTCGGTCGGCTAGACGATGCCGCCCGGCCAGCTGGCGCTCGGAGCCCTCCGGTCTCTGGATCTTGAGGGCTGTGCGGCTGCAAGGTAGGGGACAGAGGAGAAGGCAGTGAGCAAGGTACTTATTGCAGGCAATCTGCAAAGGTGCTAAAGATCTGAATCTGCACAACAAAAGACTGGGAGGGTATGGGGGTTAGAGCGCCTAAGCGTCCTAGCCCACAGAACACAAAAGGCTGTAATCACAATCTAACAAGACATCAATACAACCCTCAAATCGGGCACATTAAGAGTAAAACAGCTCTTTTTAGGTGAATTTAAGAATAAAATAAGATAACAGAAATCCCGGCCAGAATAGTGTTGCAAAGTCCAGCTAAAGTCTATGGGAAAGGCGCACCAATTGGAAGCAAGGCAGAGTCAGCGGTCGCTTTCTGATTGGTTTGCGGCTTTGCCCGTACCTTCTGCCTGCTTCTCCCGGCCTCCTGGTTCCCTCGGTCGGCTAGATGGTCGCCGCCGGCCCACTGGCGGCTTGGAGCCCCTCCGGTCTCTGGATCTCGAGGGCTGTGCCGGCTGCAAGGTAGGAGACAGAGGAGAAGGCAGTGAGCAAGGTACTTTATTGCAGGCAATCTGCAAAAAGGTGCTAAAGATCTGAATCTGCACAACAAAAGACTGGGAGGGTATGGGGGTTAGGCGCCTAAGCGTCTAGCCCACACAGAACACAAAAAGGCTGTAATCACAATCTAACAAGATATCAATACAACCCTCAAATCGGGCACATTAAAGAGTAAAACAGCTCTTTTTAGGTGAATTTAAGAATAAAATAAGATAACAGAAATCCCGGCCAGAATAGTGTTGCAAAGTCCAGCTAAAGTCTATGGGAAAGGTGCACCAATCGGAAGCAAGGCAGAGTCAGCGGTCGCTTTCTGATTGGTTTGCGGCTTTGCCCGTACCTTCTGCCTGCTTCTCCCAGCCTCCTGGTTCCCTCGGTCGGCTAGACGGTCGCCGCCAGCCCGGAGCCCCTCCGGTCTCTGGATCTCGAGGGCTGTGCGGCTTCTGTCTGCTTCTCCGGCCTCCTGGTTCCCTCGGTCGGCTAGACGGTCACCGCCGGCCCGCTGGCGGCTCGGAGCCCCTCCGGTCTCTGGATCTCGAGGGCTGTGCCGGCTTCTGCCTGCTTCTCCCGGCCTCCTGGTTCCCTCGGTCGGCTAGACGGTCGCCGCCGGCCAAACTTTCCATGCACCCTTGTAATTTCGCAGATTTGTAATATTGTCATGCCAGATTTTCAACAGTGGCATTTTTTCACACCTCCTTATGAGCAGTACAGCTGTCAGTTTTCACATCCTGACTGAAATGTGTTTTCACAGTTGCGGCACAGAATAACGCGGTTGCTGTGGGAAATCAGTGTTCGGGACCAATTAAGAAAATGACAATGGCATTGTTCATGAGCAGAGATCCTAAAATCCCTATGTTGAAAATTTGGTGACGAAACTCCATAACATGACTGTGTTACAAGCGTGCGTTGAACTGTTTCCATGCACCCTTGTAACTTCACAAATTTGTAATATTTTCATGCCACATTTTCAACAGTGGCATTTTTTCCCACCTCCTTATGAACAGTACAGCTGTCATTTTTCACATCCTGGCTAAAATATGTTTTGCACTCCTGTGGGAGAATAGCACAGTCGCTGTAGAAATCAGAGTTGGGACAGATTAAGATCGAGCGAGTGAGAGGGGGAGTGACCAGCTCAACTGAGCTCTGTCGGGACTGCTGCGGATTTGTTTGTGGGCAGAAAAAGGCCCAACACAGAGCCCAGTACAAATGGGCAGCCTGCAGCACTGGGAGAAACAGAGCGAGAGAGGCGAGTGAGGAGGGGGTGAGCAGAACTCACCAGGCGCTGTCAGGACTGCTGCGGATTTCTTTGTGGGCAGAAAAAGGTGTCAATGTAGGCAGGGGGCCCAGTACAAAGGCCAGCCTGCAGCTGTGGGAGAAACAGTATGAGTGGAGTGAGACAGGAGGACTGAGTGAGCTCAACAGAGCTCTATCAGGACTGCTGCAGTTTCTTGTTGGCAGACAAAAGCGCCAATGCAGGCAGGAACCCCGTACAAAGGGCCGCTTGCAGCGCCAGGACAAACAGAATGAGTGCATGAGAGAGGGAGACTGAGCAACCTCAACAGAGCTCTGTTGGGACAGCTGTGGATTTCTTTGTGGACAAAGATGCTAACGCAGTCAGGAGCCCCGTACACAAGTGCAGCCTGCAGCGCCAAGAGAAACAGAATGAGCGAGTGACAGAGTGGTAGTAAGTGAGTTCAACGGAGCTGTATCATGACTGCTGCAGATTTCTTTGTGGGCAGAAAATGCAGCAACGCAGGCAGGAGCCCAGTACAAAAGGCCAGTTTGCAGCGCCGGCAGAAACAGAATGAGT
The DNA here is from genome assembly GCA_016271365.2 of Neoceratodus forsteri. Taxonomy (NCBI): domain Eukaryota; kingdom Metazoa; phylum Chordata; order Ceratodontiformes; family Ceratodontidae; genus Neoceratodus; species Neoceratodus forsteri. The sequence continues at coordinate 568,217,104 of CM057450.1, forward strand.
GAGAGAGAGGGGGAGTGAGCAAGCTCAATGGAGCTGTGTCGGACTGCTTCAGATTTCTTTCTGGCCAGAACAAGCCACCAATGCAGGCAGGAGCCCAGTACAAAAGGGCAGCCTGCAGCGGCGGGAGACACAGAATGAGTGAGTGAGGGAGGGGGAGTGAGTGAGTTCAACGGAGCTCTGTTGGGACTGCTGCAGATTTGTTTGTGGGCAGAAAAAGGCAACAATGCACGCAGGGGCCCAGTACAAAAGGGCAGCCTGCAGTGGTGGGAAAACCAGAATGAGCGAGTGAAAGAGGGGGAGTGAGTGAGCTCAACCGAGCTCTATTGTAACTGCTGCAAATTTCTTTGTGGGCAGAAGAAGGTGGCAATGCAGCTAGGAGCCCAGTAGAAAAGGACAGCCTGCAGCGCCGTCAGAAACGGAATGAGCGAGTGAGAGAAGGGGAGTGAACGAGCTCAACGGAGCTTCGTTAAGACTGCTGCAGATTTCTTTAAGTGCAGAAAAAGGCACAAACAGAGGTAGGAGCCCAGTACAAAAGGGCAGCCTGCAGCGCCGGGAGAAACAGAATGAGCGGGTGACACAGGGGGAGGGAGCGACCTCAACAGAGCTCTGTCGGGACAGCTGTGGATTTCTTTGTGGGCAGAAAAGGGTGCCAACGCAGGCAGGAACCCAATACAAAAGGGCAGCCTGCAGCACTGGGAGAAACACAACGAGAGAGTGAGAGAGCTCAATGGAGCTCTATCATGACTGCTGCGGATTTCTTGGATGGCAGAAAAAGGCGGCAACGCAGGCAGGAGCCCAGTACAAAAGGCCAGCCTGCAGCACCAACAGAAATGAAATGAGTGAGTGAGAGAGGGGGAGTCAGCAGGCTCAACAGACCTGTGTTGGGACTGCTGCAGATTTCTTTGTGGGCAGAAAAAGCCACCAACAGAGGCGGGAGCCCAGTATAAAAGGGCAGTCTGCAGCTCCAGGAGAAACAGAATGAGAGAGTGGGGGAGGGGTGAGCCACCTCAACAGAGCTCTGATGGGACAGCTGTGGATTTCTTAGTGGGCAGAACAAGGTGCCAATGCAGACAGGAGCCCAGTACAAAAGAGCAGCCTGCAGCGCTGGGAGAAACAGACTGAGTGATTGACAGAGGGGCAGTGAGCGAGCTCAACACACCAACACAATCAACATTCAGCATTGACAAATGCTTGTTTATATTTACTGGTTACTATTGCTTAGTTTGGTAATTAAGACATTGAAACAGTTTCTGTGAAGAATATTTTTTTACTTAAGTGGAACAGAGAAAAACTGTAAATGAACAGGCTATAAGTATACAACAGCTGAACCTTTTTTGTGTGCAGAATGTTTAAGAAGTGCTTTGACTGAATTCATAACATTTGAAAATTTTTTTTTTAATTTCCCACCCATTTCCTGTTTCAGCTGGGAAGCGTCCAAGCTTTTTTCAATTAGAAGTTTATGCAATTAAGTGTAATGGAAGGGTAACTTATCTGGAGGGAACTTTTAAGTGAAAGACAGTCTTTTGAGACTTTTTTTTCTATAGCTCGTCAAGAAGTGTCTTTCTCTCATGGGCTGTTTTCTGTGAAGAGCTCGAGCAGACCACCAGAGCGGGAACAGCTTCCGAAGAACAGCTGAGGGAGACTCACGACAGTTTGCAATAACCATGGTTTATGGAACTCCATAAATCACAAGTGTGAATTATGGAGTTTCAGATGGTCTGCTAGCTATGGATTATTGACCATAGCCAGTAAATATTGATTAATTCTGCTTTAGCCTGGCATCCATGAGCAATTACAAGTCTAAAACTCTTTCAGGGGGTTCAGATAGGCACAGGTCATCATTGCAGCTGTAGGGCTACCACTTGGATAGTAGTCTATGGAAACCATTGTGCTTGCAAAATGTCAGAATTCCACTGCTGACAAAATTTCATAGAATTTTCTTAAATTTTGTGGAATGCCATTCCAATGGAATCTGAACATTCTGTGCAGCTCAAATAAAATGTCAAACTTGTTTAAAAAGTCTGACCAATACGATGACCAGCCATCCCTGATTTCAAATACGCCTATCTTGCCCTAGTATGTAGGGTTCTTTCAGTATCCACATGGGCTGAGAGTATCTACTGTTGGCTAAGGGGCTGTTCCTCATAATGTGGGATGACTGAGAGGGAACCTAATTTGAACTATAAAAAAGGGGGTGTGGTCCCAATTTACAGCTAACAGCAGTAGTACTGTTCGATGCAGTAGCTAATATTTCAAGTGTTGTCTCTCTCCATGGCAGTTTGAGTGAGGACTAGTTTTTTAACTATTTTACTGCATTACAGTTTGAAGGGGATTGCCCATCTACAAGCCCTATACATACTGAGGGGGCTGCCTCCAATAAGCACCTTTAGTGCTAGCATTTTTTACTTACTTTGTTTTTCAGTTAATCTGGTTCATCCTACTGACCATGATTCAGTAAGAAGGTTCCAAGGAGGAGCTTACTCAAATTGCTAAACAATTTGTTAGAATATTTATACCAGATGATTACTATCCTTTCTAGTGTCTAACTATTAGATGGAACTGAGGTAGGTAGCAATCTATACTGGTTTTTATGTTTGCTTGCACGCATGCACAAGAAACATTATGTGACAGCTTAGGAGAAAAGCGGGTTGTGGAGGCGTGGCACTGTGGCAGCCAAGGGAGGCACAGCCATTCCACTGAAATGAGGGAGCAACCCGTCATTGCTGGGCGGAACGTTGGTACTGTAATATTGTTTGTGAACATGGCGGTGGCTTTGAGGGTGGTGGCTGGGAGGAATGCGTTACCTGCTGAAGTGGTATGCAGTAGAACAGTGGACTGCTTCAAACAAGGATGGGACAGGACAAGGGGGAGGGTTAATGAAGGGGAAGGGTGGAAGGGAGGGGCAGCTGCAGAATAAGGGGTGCTAGCTACACATTCGAGCAGACTTGATAGACCTCTAGGCCTTTATCTGCTGACAAATTTTGTATGCTCGTAATAGTACTGAGCCCCCAGTGCCAAGGGGGTGCCCAATCCCCCTCGGCAGCATGTGCCCTCCCCACAACAGTGTTAGTTTCCCAACGGGGGCCCCAGTCCCTGTCAGCTTCAGTCCCCGCGTGAGTTCAGGTTGCTGACAGGGGAGCCCACTCCCCGTCGGCATAATGTCTCTCCCGAACAAAAGTAGATGTGTGCCGAGGGGAGTGCCCAATCTCCTATGGCTCTTGTGCCTCCCCTTTTGTGCTGATGGAGTGCCCAATCCCCCATCGGCTACAGCTGCACCCCAAAAACACTCGGTCGGCACACTGGGGCCCACCTAAGCGTGCCAAATGCCCTATAAAAAAAGTCCATAGCGTTTTTTTTTTTTAACGTAAAAAGAAAGCGGTCCCTTGCAGTCTCCCTGCCCCTCCACAACCGTGCCCACCTGTGCCTGCATCCCACTCCCCTCACCCCATACTTACCTCTGGAGTCTAGCGCGATGATCTTCGGTGGACCGGAAACATGTCTGCACTCTTCAAAGCCGACTGCGAACTGAGGAAATGCCGGTAAGCTGTATAATGGCATAAATAGGGTGTTCTCAACTTTGATGCATATCTCAGGCATTTTTTGGAATTTTGGCACCAAATTTTCAACATGGGGTTTTTGGGACCCCTCCTCATGAATTCTGCCACTGTCATGGCATTATTCGGTCCTGAAAGGTGATTTCGTGGTCACTGCGCTGAACCATCTTTCGGGACCGATTAACAAAATGACAGTGCCAGTGTTCATGAGGTTGGCTCTCAAAAAGTCTGTGTTGCAAATTTGGTGGGAAAAATCCCAAAAACAACTGTTTTATGAGCGTGTGTTGCACAGTTGCTACACACGCTCAAAAGTTCATGAATTTGCAATATTTTCAATCCAGATTTTCAACATTGCCATTTTTCTGCACCTCCTTATGAACAGTACAGCTGTCCTTTTTCACATCCTGGCCAAAACGTGTTTTCACTCTTCCGGCGCAGAATAGCACGGTCTCTGTGGGAAATCAGTGTTCAGGATGCATGAAGAAAATCACAGTGATACTGTTCATGAGTAGAGGTCCTAAAATGTCTATGTTGAAAATGTTGTGATGAAAGTCCATAAAATAAGTGTTTTGTGAGTGTGCGTTGCGCAGTTTCTATGCACGCTCGTAACTCCGCGAATGTGCAATATTCTCACTCCAGATTTTCAACATTGCCATTTTTCTGCACCTCCTTATGAACAGTATAGCTGTCATTTTTCACATCCTGGCCAAAACGTGTTTTTGCACCTCTGGCGTAGAATAGCACGGTTGCTGTAGGAAATCAGTGTTTGGGACAGATGAAGAAAATCACAGTGGTACTGTTCATTAGGAGAGGTCCTAAAATGCCTATGTTGAAAATTTTGTGACGAATGTCCATAAAATGACTGTTACGAGTGTGCGTTGCGCAGTTTCCATGCACGCTTGTAACTCCGCACATTTGTAATATTTTCACTCCAGATTTTCAACATTGCCATTTTTCCACACCTCCTTATGAACAGTACAGCTGTCATTTTTCACATCCTGGCCAAAATGTGTTTTCGCATTTCCGGTGCAGAATAGTGCAGTCGCTGAGGGAAATCAGTGTTGGGACACATTAAGAAAATCACAGTGACACTGTTCTTGAGCAGAGGTCCTAAAATGCCTATGTTGAAAATTTGGTGTTGAAAGTCCATAAAATGACTGTGTTACGTGCAAGCGTTGTGCAGTTTCCACGTATGCTCGGAAGTGCAAGCATTTTTACTATTCCCACTACAGATTTTCAACATTGCCATTTCTTCACACCTCCCTATGGATGGTACAGCTGTCATTCTTCACAATCTGCTTAATATAGGTTTTTGTACATGTGACGCAGAATGGCATGGTCACTGTTGGTACTCAAAGTTCTGGACACATTGACAAAATCACACTGCCATTCTTCATGAGAAGAGGTCCCAAATGCTTTCATGAGATGGGGTCACAAAAAGACCTTGTTGAAAATTTGTAGTGCAAATACCAACAAACGCCCGGGGCGTTAGGGTTTGTAACCATAACGTCCCACCCTGTACAGACTGACAGGCATTGGGGTGTGCCTTTGCATTGCTGCCTGTACTGCTCATGCCATCCCATCCCCCCCCCCACTGACAGGCATCGAGGTGTACTTTGGACTCTTCAGCCCCAGACTTCACCCCATTCTCCTATGCTACACCCATCTCAGCATATGTCCTTATGGAATGGGGTAACTGTAAAGTCAAACACCCCAAGGCACACCTCAACACCTGTCGGTGTCTGCAGAATAGGATGAGGTGACACGGCATGACCGTCATGGGCGATGACCCAAACACTTGCCCCAATGCCTGTCCATCTCTACAGGATGGAGGTTGGGTTGGTGTGAAGTTCAATACTTCACTGCCATTCCTATTCTGCTTCTAACTCCTGCATTTCCAATGCTAAAATTACTGTGTACCTGCATGATTTCTGCCTGTATATACTCTGCGGTCTTAGGACTAAAACCTTGTAGTAGTAGATTGTATCAAATGCGAGTCCAGCTCTGTTACTGTTCTGGACCTGTTGTTTTTACCCCTTTATTGTACTTGTCCTGTTGTATTTTCTATGTAACCCCCCCAGGTCGCATCTGGAAACGAGCGGTCCCTGCTCAGTATGCCGGCCTGGTAAATCTCTTAAATAAATAAATTAATACCAGCAAGCAAACATTCGGCATTGACAAATGCTTGTTTGATCCTGTGGGCAAAGTCACTATCCTCCAGCATCTATTGAGTGTCAGAGGGTTTCTGCCTGTCTCTGCTCTAGCCTTATCATATGGCTCTGTCAAACTAAAATTTCCACAGTGCTATCATTCCTCAACGTTCTCTTTTCATGGCATCATGATTAAAAGTATTTGTATTTTCCAAAGGCTGAGGATGAGCAGCCACTGCATTTCCAGGCCAGCTGAGACCAGCAGGGCTCACTGTGGAGCAGGAGTCATCTCAGTATGGCTCAGGCTGAATTACTATAGTTGGCATAAGCAGTTTGTCAAACCAGTCCAATTCTAATCACCTTCTGTGAGTGGATGACCAAGGAGGTTAACAGCGGCAAGGTGATAGACATTCTGTCTGGACTTCAGCCAAGGCTTTGACACTGTGGCTTATAACTGGGCAAAGCACACGAGTGGGGGTTTACATTAAGTATACACAAGGTGGATTACTAGCTGGCTTATGGATAGAAAGCAGATGGTTGTAATGTATGGGCAGTACTGTGAGTGGAGAGTGGCACTTATTACCGTCCTTCTGGGATTAATGCCGAGGTCACTGTGGGTTAACATTCCCATCTGATTTGGAAACTGGGCTCTCCAGCAGGCTGCTTCAGTCCACTGATGAAACTAAGCTGACTAGTGCGGAGGATACCCTTGCGCACGTGGAACACTCTACCTCAGTAGTAGAAGCTGGCATATTCAGGCTTTCAGAGCAAGACAAAACAGATTACTGAGGGAGAATAGCATCTAGAGTTACCTTGCATGAGAAAGGGTAACATGCCAGTGGTTAAACTTGGATGAGTGCCAGTACTCAATCTGTGGTATAGACTTTGCCATACAGCAGTATGGGTGGACGAGAGAGACTCTGAGTCCCTCTGCCACCACAGTCACTATAAGAATAGATGACCAACAGTGCACAACAAGGTTGTGTTCCCATGAAAGGAACTTTGGCCATGAGAGCAAAGCTTGAGAGGTCTGTAATGGCACCGCTTTCCCCAAAACAAGAACCCAACTCAGCATGGTTGTGTATTAAGATTCCATTGTGATGTACAGTGCTTCACAGCAAAGATATGATATCCTGAAGTTAGATATGACACTAACAAAGATATTGCTTATTATACAATTTCACAGGTGAATAAATATCTATCAAACTCATCAGCAAAACGTGACAGTAACTCATTAGTGGGTTACCATTCACAACAGATTTGGCTTTACTCTATAAAAAACGTAATGTCTTGCTGTGGGAACAATACGAGTTTTACAATGATCTTCCTGCTGCTTAATGCAGTCACAAAGTATACTGTATGGCTGCTCACTTTTCCTATAGGGAAACCATGACATCACAGCTGTATTGTACTATTGATGCGATGCCAGAATGCTGTTGTATCATCATTTATACATCAGATCAATGGAAACAAGCATTTGTCAATGCCGAACGTTCGCTTGCAGGTATTTGCAGTGGTGTTTGGCATGTATGGTGCTGTACTCTAATGCCCTGTGCGATTGCTGGTATTTGCACAATAAATTGTCAGCATGACCTTTTTGTTACCCCCATTGTGCGCTACATAGGCGGAAACACGTTTTGGGCAGGATGTGAAAAATGACAGCTGTACTGCTCATAAGGAAGTGTGGTAAAATGGCAATGTTGAAAATCTGGAGTGGAAATATTGAAAATTCGCAAAGCTAGGAGCGTGCATGGGAACTGTGCAATGCACGCTCGTAAAACAGTCATTGTCAGGAATTTTTTCACCAAATTGTCAACACTGGCATTTTAAAACCTCCGCTAATGAACAGTGTCACTGTGATTGTCTTACTGTGTGCCATACATTGATTTTGCACACTGACTGCTCCATTGTGCACTACATGGGCGGAAACACGTTTTGAGCAGGGTGTGAAAAATGACAGTTGTAGTGCTCATAAGGAGGTGTGGTAAAATGGCAATGTTGAAAATCTGGAGTGAAAATATTGAAATTCGCACATTTACAAGCGTGCGTAGGAACTGCACAACGCACGCTCGTAAAACAGTTATTTTTAGGAATTTTTTCACCAAATTTTCAACATAGCCATTTTTAAGATCTCTGCTCATGAACAGTGACACTGTGATTTTCTTAATGTGTCCCATACATTGAGTTCGCACACCGACTGCGCCATTGTGTGCTACATGGGCGGAAACATGTTTTGGGCAGGATGTGAAAAATGACAGCTGTACTGCTCATGACGAGGTGTGGTAAAATAGCAATGTTGAAAATCTGGAGTGAAAATATTGAAAATTCGCAAACTTCTGATCGTGGGAACTGAGCAACATCACTGGTAAACAAGTACTTTTTAGGAATTTTTTTCACCAATTTTCAACACAGCCATTTTAAGACCTCTGCTCATGATCAGTGTCACTGTGATTTTCTTAATAGTGTCCCATACATTGATTTGCTTTTACCGACTGCGCCATTGTGCGATACATGGGCGGAAACACGTTTTGGGCAGGATGTGAAAAATGACAGCTGTACTGCTCATAAGGAGGTGTGGTAAAATGGCAATGTTGAAAATCTGGAGTGAAAATATTGGAAATTTGCAAACTTACGAGCGTGCGTAGGAACTGCACAATGCACACTCGTAACACAGCTATTTGTAGGAATTTTTTCACCAAATTTTCAACATAGCCATTTTAAGATCTCTGCTCATGAACAGTGACACTGTGATTTTCTTAATGTGTCCCATACACTGAGTTCGCACACCGACTGTGCCATTGTGCACTACATGGGCGGAAACACATATTGGGCAAGATGTAAAAAATGATAGCTGCACTGCTCATAAGGAGGTGTGGTAAAATGGCAATGTTGGAAAATGTGGAGTGAAAATCTTGAAAATTCGCAAATTTACAAGCGTGCATAGGAGCTGCGCAATGAACACTCATAAAACAGGCATTTTTAGGAATTTTTTCACCAAATTTTCAGCACAGCCATTTTAAGACCTCTGCTCATGATCAGTGTCACTGTGATTTTCTTAATGTGTCCCATACATTGAGTTTGCACACTGACTGCGCCATTGTGCGCTACATGGGCAGAAACACGTTTTGGGCAGGATGTGAAAAATGACAGCTGTACTGCTCATGAGGAGGTGTGGTAAAATGGCAATGTTGAAAATCTGGAGTGAAAATATTGGAAATTTGCAAACTTCTGACGTCGCGTAGGAACTGCACAACGAGACTCATAAAACAGTCATTTTAGAATTTTTCACCAAATTTTCAGCACAGCCATTTTAAGACCTCTGCTCATGGTCAGTGTCACTGTGATTTTCTTAATGTGTCCCATACATTGAGTTCGCACACCGACTGCGCCATTGTGTGCTACATGGGCAGAAACACGTTTTGGGCAGGATGTGAAAAATGACAGCTGTACTGCTCATGAGGAGGTGTGGTAAAATGGCAATGTCAAAAATCTGGAGTACAAATATTGAAAATTCGCAAACGTACGAGCATGCGTAGGAACTGCATGAACAACTCGTAAAACAGTCATTTTAGGAAGTTTTCACCAAATCTTCACACATAGCCATTTAAGGCCTCTGCTCATGAACAGTGTCACTGTGATTTTCTTAATGTCCCATACATTGATTTAGACACCGACTGCGCCATTATGCGCTTCATTAGCGGAAACACGTTTGGGCAGGATGTGAAAAATGACAGCTGTACTGCTCATAAGGAAGTGTGGTAAAATGGCAATGTTGAAAATCTGGAGTGAAAATATTGAAATTTGCAAACTTACTGACGTCGCGTAGGAACTGCACAACACGCTCGTAACACAGTTTTTGTGGAATTTTTCACCAAATTTTCAACATAGCCATTTTAAGATCTCTGCTCATGAACAGTGACACTGTGATTTTCTTAATGTGTCCCATACACTGAGTTCGCACACCGACTGTGCCATTGTGCACTACATGGGCGGAAACACATTTTGGGCAAGATGTGAAAAATAACAGCTGCACTGCTCATAAGGAGGTGTGGTAAAATGGCAATGTTGGAAATGTGGAGTGAAAATCTTGAAAATTTGCAAACTTACGAGCGTGCATAGGAGCTGCGCAATGAACACTCATAAAACAGTCATTTTTAGGAATTTTTTCACCAAATTTTCAACATAGCCATTTTAAGACCTCTGCTCATGAACAGTGTCACTGTGATTTTCTTAATGTGTCCCATACATTGACTTTGGACACCGACTGCGCCATTGTGCGCTACATGGGCGGAAACATGTTTTGGGCAGGATGTGAAAAATGACAGCTGTACTGCTCATGAGGAGGTGTGGTAAAATGGCAATGTTGAAAATCTGGATTGAAAATATTGAGAAAGAAGTGTAAACTTCTGAGCGTCGTAGGAACTGCATAGCGCAGAACTCGTAAAACAGTCATTTTAGGAATTTTTCACCAAATTTTCAGCACAGCCATTTAAAGACCTCTGCTCATGATCAGATGTCACTGTGATTTTCTTAATGTGTCCCATACATTGAGTTCGCACCGACCTGCATCATTTAGCTACATGGGCAGAAACACATTTTGGGCAGGATGTGAAAAATGACAGCTGTACTGCTCATGAGGAGGTGTGGTAAAATGGCAATTTCAAAAATCTGGAGTGCAAATATTGAAAATTCGCAAACGTATGAGCGTGCATAGGAACTGCGCAACACACGCTCGTAAAACAGTCATTTTTAGGAAGTTTTTCACCAAATTTTCAACATAGCCATTTTAAGGCCTCTGCTCATGAACAGTGTCACTGTGATTTTCTTAATTTGTCCCATACATTGATTTCGCACATCGACTGTGCCATTGTGCACTACATGGGCGGAAACACGTTTTAGGCAAGATGTAAAAAATGACAGCTGCACTGCTCATAAGGAGGTGTGGTAAAATGGCAATGTTGAAAATCTGGAGTGAAAATATTGGAAATTCGCAAACTTACGAGCAGCGTAGGAACTGCACTAGCGCGCTGCAGAATAACACAGTTATTTGTAGGAATTTTTTCACCAAATTTTCAACATAGCCATTTTAAGACCTCTGCTCATGAACAGTGTCACTGTGATTTTCTTAATGTGTCCCACACATTGACTTTGGACACCGACTGCGCCATTGTGTGCTACATGGGCGGAAACATGTTTTGGGCAGGATGTGAAAAATGACAGCTGTACTGCTCATGAGGAGGTGTGGTAAAATGGCAATGTTGAAAATCTGGAGTGAAAATATTGAAAATTCGCAAACTTACGAGCGTGCGTAGGAACTGCGCAACGCAGACTCGTAAAACAGTCATTTTTAGGAATTTTTTCACCAAATTTTCAGCAAGCCATTTAAGACCTCTGCTCATGATCAGTGTCACTGTGATTTTCTTAATGTGTCCCATACATTGATTTCGCACACCACGACTGCTCATTATAGCTACATGAGCGGAACACATTTTGGGTGAGATGTGAAAATGACAGCTGTACTACTCATAAGAAGGTGTGGTAAAATGGCAATGTTGAAAATCTGGAGTAGAAATATTGAAAATCCAAAACTTACGGCGTGCGTAGGAACTGTGCAACGCACACTCGTAAAACAGTCATTTTTGGAATTTTTGCACCAAATTTTCAACATGGGGTTTTTGGGACCCTTCTCATGAATGATGTCACTGTCATGGTGCTATTCAGGCCCAAAGGGTGATTTCATGCAGTGACTGCACAGTGACTGCGAAATCACCCTTCAGGCCAGATAATGCCATGACAGTGACATCATTCATGAAGGGTCCCAAAACCCCATGTTGAAAATTTGGTGCAAAATTCCAAAAATGCCTGAGATATGCAAAAAGTTGAACCCTCCCATCTAGCCCATTATACAGCTTACCGGCATTTCCTCAGTTCGAGGTCGCCTTTGAAGAGTGCAGGCCGTGTTCCCGGTCCACCGAAGTCGTCGCGCCAGAGTCGAATAAGTATGGGGTGGGGGTGTGGGAAGCTGGATGCGCAGTGGATGGGTGCGGGTTGTGGGAGGGGGACTGGGAGGCGGCGCCGGCGAGACCGTTTCTTTACAGGTAAAAAACAAAAAAACAGCAGCGACGTGGGGACGTTTGCCACGCTGGGGTGGGCTCCCAGCATGGCAGAAGATGGCTGGGGCCAAGGGACCGATGGGGATTGGGTACCCCGTCGGCAAACACAAAGTGGATGTTTGCTACGAAGGGTGAGCTCCCAGCGTGGCAGCAGGATGGCGGGGGTGCCGTGGAGCTGACCGGGATTGGGCACCTGTTGGCAAACAACATTTGCCACACTGGGGTGGGCTCCCAGCGTGGCACAAAAGCTTACAGGGGTGGCGTGACAGCGGGGGAGACGTGTCGAGCAGCATGGCGCGGTGCTCGGTATGGCAGCGTGGTTTCTTTGAAGCAGAAGACCACCGCTGTTATACATAGCTCCGGCACCCATTGGTGCAGGACTGCCACGCCTGCTCAAGGGAGCAGTGCATTGGATTGGAGAGGCACACCTCAAAAGTGTGCTACTCTCCCAAAACGTTCCTTGCACATGCGCGCAAGCGAACGTAAAAAAGCACTTGGAAGTCAGATCTCAGTCACACAAATATTCAAAAGAAACTGTCACTTTCAGAGCCTGAAACTGACAGGAACAGATCATCTACCCGAAAACTTTTAGGATGGGAACTAATATGATGTTGATCCACAGATGTTTGTGTACATTTCTCTACTATGGTGAGCAGTCTTTTTAATTTTGTTTTTCTTTCACAGGCTTACATTTGTTATTTATAATAACAAGAGCAATTTATATAATTTGTTTAAGGGAATATTGTGTAAAAAAAAACTCTATGTTGACCTCTGGTAGCATGATAATCAAGTAAATATTCCTGTAAAACAGAGTTAAAGTAAAAATAAATTGGGTGGAAGATAAGAAGAGGCAAATCCTGAGGCCAAACATATGTTCAATGGCCTACGCAGCCAGTATAGTGTTATGCTTGTGCAACTGTGTTAGGTTTTTGGCTGTTCATACTCTATTTCAGAGGAACCCTCAAAGAGAGTTCCACCCCTAGAGGTGCCGCATGATGATTCCCTTGGCTAAAGGTACCTTAGGAAGGATCCCAAGGAGAGAGAGGCATAGCCGCTGGAGGAGGAGGGGAGGATGATGGGGCAAAGAAAAAGTGCTTCAGAAGGAGGCTGAGAGGAACTGCTTATGTAGCTCAGGAAGTGGGAGTGTCTGGCTGCTTGTTCATTGAAATACCGACCTAGCCTTCTAATTCAATGGCCTACGCAGCCAGTGTAGTGTTATGCTTGTGCAACTGTGTTAGTTAGGTTTTTGGCTGTTCGCACTCTCTATTCCAGAGGAATTACCACCCTGTAGGAGTACGAAAGACAAGGAACCCTCGAAGAGGGTTCCACTCCTAGAGGTGCCACAGGATGATTCACTTGGCTAAAGGTACCTTAAGAAGGCTCCCCAAAAATAAATATTATAGTACGAAGCATATTAGCAAGCAGTAGCTGTGAGACATAGTGGTAGATAAAGCATCAGACAGCTTGATAACATAATGAAATGCTCAGGTTAGCTTGGAATGATTTCAATGGGTTGTGTTACAAAATGAGGGGACCTCCTAAGGAGAGAAGGAATGGCAGGGACACCATCCACCTCCATACAACAGCAGAACCTACCTAAAGAAACTAGGGAACACTACTATGCTAACTAACAGTTATGACCTGAGGCACGGAGGAGAGAAAAAAACCCTATGAGGAGGAAATCTCTGGGGTCTCAAGGCCTAGGTCACCTTCCCTCCAGGCTTGGGATTTTTTTTTTTAGTGACGGCTCTGCTGCTGCAATTTGGAAACCCAATTAAAGGGAGGTGGAAAATATTCCAATTTAGAGGAAAGCTCTCACTCAACCCCTCTAAAGGGAATGCTGTGGAAGGTTGCGAGAGTGCTCTGCAACATCTGGGCCAGCCAAGGCAGGAGTAGGAGAGCAACAGCTGCTGAGGCACTCACCTGGCCTACTCACCCTAAAAACAAACCAGGTGAGCCAGAGGCAGTCATAGGGAGAATGCAGTGAAGGTGCCTAGCCAGTACAATTACTGGAGCTTAAGGAGGTATCTATTTCCAGCCTTCACAGCTAGTCTTAAATTCTACATCAGGAGCTGCTGTCATGTCAGTGAACAGCTAAAGCCAAGCCTGGAGTGAGGACATTCCCAGCTACAGGCCAGGTGAGAAGGCCCCCAACCTAAGTTGGGCACACTCAAGATGCAAACTTAGAAATGCAGAGTGAGACCATTGGCTGCAGGGGAACCCTGCTCCAGAATGGTATGGCTGGCACGCCCCAGAAACTGATGAGGAGCTGAATGAGCATCAAGTGCTGAGACCTTGCACAGGTCAGATGCAGTAAGTGAGCATTAAGCAATGATTGTGTAAGCAAGAGTGGACCTGCACATAGGTCAGGAAGGCAGTGTGGCAATAGTCAGACCAGCACGTAGGTCAGTAAGTAGTAGTAATAGTCGGACTTGCATGTAGGTCTTCAAAACATAGTAGCAATGGTGGGACCTGAACGTAGTTCAGAGGAGCAGCACTATGAATAGTGGGGCAAGCCAGCCAGGCATTTCAAAAAGCCAATGAAGGTGACAAATACTCTGAGGATTTTCGGTGGCGGAGACAGGATTTAGAACATAAGTAATTAGCCACACGGGGCCACGACTTCCCAAACACTTCCAAGTCCCTGCCAAAGGAAAAACAAGAAAGTGATGGAAAGGGCTGAGACCCACATGCAGTTATTGAAACTAGTTTACAGCATCTGCAGTAGCTTAGCTGACCTCAGAGTATAACAGAGTGTATAAACATAGAGAGCAGCATCTGTATTGAGTAACTGTGAGTTGTAAAACTCAATAAACATAGAATGAAGGGAGGCACAATGCTCTGAAAACAGCTATCACCAGACAGTGCAATGAAACTGCAGCAATGAGGTAAGTAGAATGAGCTGAGAGAGCATGATTGAGCTGTATAGCTAGGGTTTTGAGTGAGTCTGAATCAGGTGATAACAATTGAATGTGCAGTATAGAGAGCAGCTATGATTGAGCTGAAACACACAGATAATGATTGTAGTTGCATTGCAAGTACTTTGAGAGTTGTGAGCAACTGAGAGCAAGTAATATGAGCTCTGGAGTAGCAGTATGCTAGGAGCTTAGAAACAAAGCTCCAAAAGACAAAACCAAAACACACAAACATGGAAAACAGGGAACAATGGCACAAAACAAAGATACACAAACACAGAAAACAGGGAACAATGACAGAAAGAAGCACACAGCCAGAGGCAAAATACAAACCAGAAGCAGGAAAACAAACACAGAAGTCCAGCAGAGACAAGCAGAAGCAGCAAGGTGGGGGGGTGGTAGGCCCCAGCCAGCTGCGGTGGACAGACCGACAGAGCCTCCGTCTGGCAAAGAAAAAGTGTTTCAGGAAGTGGGAGTGGCTGGCTGCTTGTCCATTGAAATACAGGCCTATCCTTCCAATTCTTGTCATGACCTAAGTGCCATATTTTACAAATGACTAGGTAAGGCGACCAGTCTTCATGGCTCAGGTCAGGTACTGCAGTATGGGTAACATGCCAGCAAGGTGGAGTACAGGTGATCTAGGTACAAAGGGGGAAGAATTTAATAATCAGAGCGCTCTTGAGAAGAATGCCTTTCAGGCTGCAACCTTTCCTTCATATACCCAGTTACGAGAAAGAAATGTAGATTATCGGGGCTGGATCATGTAGCGTAATTGAAGGGCCCACCCATAATTCAATGGGTGGGGATTCCCTTCTATAAAGCATTCCTACACGCTCAGCCCCTCCTGTTTAGCGTTCACAGTTGAGCGCTGGGCTGGGCGTGTGGTTCTCTCCTCGTTGGTACTTACCTGCTGCCTTGTCCTTTGCCAGCGTTTCTTCTCGCCGCTTGCTGTGATTCTTCAGCAATTCTCTGCCATACCTCCTCCTCACTACCCCCCCCCCCCTTTTTCCTTTACTCTGTGGATACAGGTGTTGGGTTGCCTGGTTCATTCCTTCTCTCTCTCTCTCCTCTTCCACGTCACCTGTCCCGTCCTAAAGTGCATCCCAGTTGCTTCCTTCCTGGTTCGGCTGCTGTTTGGTCCAACTGCTACTGGCTCCCTCGTTTGCCGTGCCACTTTCCTGGTGGTTCCTTGCTTGCTCTGGGTTCATTCCTAGTATTGCCTGCAATTATCCTGGACTCCTTTTTTGGCATTATTCTGGGAATCCCTGCTGGTTTCCCTCGTATATTCTGGCTTGGGCTGTGTTGTTGCCATTCCTGTTCCAGCTCTAAGCCTCCTGATTGTAATTCAGCCTGTTGGTAGCCTCCATGGATCCGCCTGCTCCACCTGAAGGACCCCCCCCCCGTTCCTCAGAAGAAGTCTGCAAAGTCTAAGCAGTCTCTTAAGGATTGGACCGTTCCTCATCTCCTGGCTGAATTGAAGACTTTGGGGGTTCCTGTTCCTGCTGGTGCCAAGAAGCAGGAGCTGTATGATTTATGGCTCGAGAATCAGGATCTCAATCCACGTCCTATGCCAGCTCGTCCTGCTACACCTGCTCCTGATGCCTTTGCTGAATTGAAGGATCTCATTTCTCAGCTGGCCTCTTCTGTGTCTGATATTTCCAATCACCTGGATGTTATGGAACATCGCCAGGCTCCGGCTGTCCCTCAGCCTGCTCCAGCCCCAATGCCTCAACCATCTCCTTCTGTGCCTGCCATTGCTTCCACCTCAGGTATTCTAGCTTCAAGTTCCTCTGTGCCTGCTGTCTCACCTGTTCATCTAGTTCCTGCTCATCTCTGCAAGGATATCATCGACGGGAAAGATGTCAACCTTATATCATTACTTATTTCTTCACACGATACCATCGAAAACAGAGTCATCTCCTGTGGTGATTTTTCCATCTTTCTTCGTTCTAAGGACCCTAGGCTTTCCAAAAAACTGACTATTCCTGAATTTGTTTTGGCCTTTAGTCTGTTCAGAGACATTTTATGTTCTGCTTTTCCGTCTCGCATGGAAGAACTGGATACCTACCTGTATCTAGTTGTTGACCTTGGCGTCTGCTATGGTGGTACTCATTTTTTCGACTACCATAAATCTTTTTCAGCTAAAGTTGCTGCTGCTCTACCTCACCTGAATGTCAGACTTCACTGGGGCTCTCTCGACAATGAGTTGTTTTCGCCGCCATTTCGCTGGTCACAAAGCCCTCACTTGCCAGATCTGCGGCTCCCTTTCCCATGCTGCTTTTTTCTGCCCTTTATCTGTGCCTGATTCATCTCCATCCCGTACTACCACTTCAGGCTCCACTATTACCAGGACTATACGCAATCATATTGCTATGCCTCGCTTGTCCTACGATAAACATGGTCATCCTATTACTTTCGTGGCTGGTAGATCTGTCTGTAATAATTTCAACGATATGGGTTGCTCCCTTCATCCCTGCCGTCTGCTGCACGTTTGCAGTCATTGTGGTGAAGCTCATACAAAATCCATCTGCCCTAATTTAAGAAGCAGACCCTGACTGTTGCATCATCTTTTTACTCCTGTCAATGTCAGCAAACTGTCCCATCTGCTCGCCACTCATCCATCTCACCCTTTAGTGCAGTTTCTCACCTCAGAATTTGCTTTTGGATTCCATACTGGCATCTGTTCTCTTCCTCAGGACTCCTACGAATCTCCTAATTTACAAACAGCTCTCACTCAACCAGACTTGGTCTCCTCCCTTTTGCAGAAGGAGCTGGACAAAGGATATATCATTGGACCATTTCTCCATCTGGCATTTTCTTTCATTCGTGTCAGCCCTATTGGCGTTGCTACTCGCAAATTCTCAAGAAAACAGCTCCTTATTTTTGATTTATCCGCTCCACGTGCCACTTACGTTCCCAGTATCAACTCTCTTATCCCTTCTCAGGAAATTTCTCTGGCCTATTGCCAAGACTGACGACACTATATTGACTATCAAACAAATGGGCAGAGGTGCATGGCTCTCCAAAGCTGGCATTGCCGATGCATTTAAACTCCTTCCTATTCATCCGTCCCTTTGGCATCTCTATGGCATCAAATGCTGTGTGGGTAGTTTTCAGTTGCAAAAGCAGTCCGAAACTGTTTGATATCTGTTCTTCTACGCTTTGCTAGTTGTTGTTGAATCATTGTCGGGTATCCTCAGTGATCCACTTGCTTGATGAGTTCCTTCTCATCGAACCTCCTTCTGGCCTCCAGCTGCAGCCCTTTCTGCCTTACTCCGTTTATTTCATCAATTAGCTGTACCTGTCTCGGAGGAAAAGACTTCTAGTCCTGCCACTTCTCTGGAATTTTTGGGCATCATTCTCGATTTCGTTCTCATGGAAGCCATACTCCCTATGGACAAGCTAAGCAGAATCAAGACTCTGGTTCTATCATACTCCAATCGCTCATCCTGCACAAAACACGAACTCTTGTCTCTGCTAAGTTACCTCTCCTTTGCTACACGTATAATTCCTCAAGGATGTACCTTCATAGCATATCTGCTTGGTCTGCTTCCTTCGGCTTCAGCTCTCCACCATCACATTTCCATTACAGCTACTGCAAAATCCGACCTTGCCATGTGGTTTCTCTTCCTAAACCAATGGAATGGTCACTCTATGTTCTACAAAGACATCTCTCAAGATTTTTCTCCTAGAGTATTCACGGATGCTTCACCCACTCACGGATTTGCTGCTATTTTCCATCAGTCATGGATCTTTTCTACGTGGCCTTCCGAATTTCTACAATTGCCTGCAGCCACGACCTCGTCCCCTTTATTTGAGATATATCCTGTAGTTGCAGCAGCTTTTACTTGGGGTCATCGATGGTCTTTGTCTACAGTGTTAATATATTCAGATAATCAAACAACAGTAGAGATTAACAAAGGCAGATCATCTTCTCCTACAATTACGCTATTCTTGCGGAGATTAACATGGCTTTCTCTGAGTCATAATTTTTACATTCAATGTTTTCATATTCCTGGTCATCTCAATACAGCCGCTGACTACCTTTCCCGTTTTCAATTTCAGAAATTTCGTATTCTCCATCCTACTGCAGATCCTCTTCCAACTCCAGCTCCTCAGTTCAAGAGTCTAGTCATGCCATGATTAATTATCTTACTACAGCGCAAAACCTCATGTGGTCAGCCTTATCGATCAGCACACAATTAGCTTACAAAACAGCCTGGAGAAAATACAATGCATTCTGCTCCATGTCAGCCTCCTCTGTATTTCTGATTTCTCTGCCTACCGTATTAGCTTTCACGACCTATTGTCATACAACCAGTAAATTATCTTACTCTACCATTCGACAATACTTAGCAGGCATTCAATTTCACCTTTGCTTACAAGATCCAGCCTCTGTCTCCTTGACATCATATCCTGCAGTTAAACTCCTTCTTACAACAATCCAAAAACTCTCATTCAAAAGGATGCCTACTCGTTTGCCCACCGATGATATCATCTTCAAACAGCTAATTAATCTACTGAAGTCCGAACCTCCTACTTCACACTCCATCATCCTACTTGCAGCTATCTGTCTGGCTTTTTATGGATTTCTACATCCCAGAGAATTCACAGTTTCGTCACTTTCTGCAACGTCCTTTCTCAAGGTCAAACATCTTACCAAGCAGGCTGATTACTATGTTCTCCATCTTCCTGCATCAAAATCGGACAGGCTACGAGACGGCGTGGACATTCAATATTTTCCTACAAATACTGCTTGGTGCCCCGTCTACTTCTTGAACCAGCTATGCAGTTTTCATAGTCAATCCAGTCCTGAATCTCCTCTTCTAACCTCTCATAATAATGTACCTCTAACCACGTAAGAATTTGTGGATTCAATTCGTTCACTACTACAATGCCTGGGACTTGATCCTTTCGCTTATTCTGGCCATTCATTTAGAATCGGTGCTGCTACTTCTGCCTCACGAAAGAAAGTTCCAGCTTACATCATAAAACGTCTGGGAAGATGGACATCATCTTGTTTTGAGACATACATTCCTAATCCTGAAGCAGAAATGCATTCAGCTTTTCTTTCCATCTCCTCGTAGTATGCCTAGAAGGAAGGCAACTTGGTAGCCATGGTTCCTCAGAGGTTTCCTCTGTTAAAGGAGGTTTTTCCTCTCCTGAGTGCTGCCAAGTATACTCTCCATGAGTTGGCGGAGGTGGATACTATTCTTTTTGGACCTTCCAGCTATCAGCTCATACTTAAGGTGGGAACGAGTAAGGCCAAAACAAATCAATATATACAAGTGGCACCAAGCACAATTCATAACATTATTCCCGCACAGTGAATTGAAGGACCCGCCTGTAATTCAGTGGGCGATGATTCCTCTATAAAACATTCCTACACGCTCAGCCCCTCCTGTTTAGCGTTCACAGTTTCCTCCACCCTCCCCTCCTCCTTCTCCGGCGCTCTTCCCATCCTTAGGGCCTTCCAGCTATCAGCTCATACTCGAGGTGGGAACGAGTAAGGCCAAAACAAATCGATATATACAAGTGGCACCAAGCACAATTAATAACATTATTCCCGCACAGTGAATAAACTCACAAAACTAAAAGAGAGGGTCTGTACATTCATAACTTGCAATCAAGTACAGTAATTTAAATCAAGAGAGGAAGTCAAAAGAGGATACAAAAAAGCACAAATTCTATAAATAGCAATGCTTACAGAATATGGCGAATTTGAAATGAAGTGATTAAAGACAAACAAATCATTTTAGAAAGACCCCCAAGGCAGAACTCCTGATTAAGCTAAGCCAAGAAAAGCATTTTTTCTCCAACCTGCGTGTTGTAATATAAAAGTGTGCCACCTCCGCTGGCATGTTTTGCATGCATAGAGTGGCTACCGGCTGCTCACCTGTATCACTTTCAATACAGGTAAGTAGCAAGAAGTATGCAGAATGTCGCCATACAACACTGGACATGTTTATATTCAAGCAGACATGACACATTTCCATATTACAGCAAGCAGACTGGAAAAATTATTTTCTTGACTTAAAAGCCTAATCGGGAGGGGGTTGCCCTTTAGGGGTGTGGTGTTTCTAAAATTCCCTGTTTCCTGTTAAAATCAGATCTCTATGATGTGATCATGCTGTGCTAATTCTCTCTCTCTCTCTCTCTCTCTCTCTCCCTTTCTGCATGTATTCCAAGCAAAGACAACTACTGGATTGCTCCCTCCCACATGCAGAGGTAAAACACAAGCTGAAGCCCTTATTTATGTAATCCACAACCAATACTTGCATTTGGCCTATAGTATCTTGAAAACCCCACTGAACATCATATGAACCATTCATCGCCTTTTTCTAGGTACATTTTCCACAGCTGTCATAGGACACAGTTACGGGTTCTTCTCCATAGGTGCCAAAACCCCTGCTCCACATGTATAGATTCATCCCTCTGCACATGAAAACAAGTCATTTTTTATTTAATGTTAGAAATTTATTTATTTATTTCAGTTTTGGATTAATATTTTTGAGCCGAAAGGCTCCTTTATAAATGTTCCAAGTCAAAAAGCTACAGGACAATTCACTGGTTACAGATAGCTACAGGCAGACAAGACAGTAAAGACAGTTAAGGTGACATGGCAATTTCAGTTACAGAAGTGCTGGGGAGATAACAACAGCACTCAGAAGTGCGGTACAGTGTTATAGCATGTTCAGTATACAACTTGAGGCCAGAGAATTCCTGAGTTATCCAGGTACATAGCGTTACTATATTTGCAGCCAGGGGAGGCTTTGTCTAGGGTTTAGCAGAGAGACATAGTATGGAGAGGGGCAGAGCAGAAGGGTAGGGGTTAGTGGGTAGATGGTCAGAGGGGGAGGGGTGAGATGTGACAATACAAGGGAGAAAATGGAGGGAGCTCTAGTGTTATACTAGGGTAGCCCATGTCTAAACAGGGCAACAGCAATCATTTTTTATGGGTTAGGCAGGAGTAGAGCCAACTTTTAAATGGGCCAAGCTTATTGCATTTAATAAGGGAAATAGGTAGGTCATTTATCCACTTAGGTCCCCGGTATGATTGGGATCTCTGAGCAAATGTAGTGTGCTTAAAGATCTCCAGTAGCCCCCCCCCCCCAGTTGCACTTCTAGTGTTTTTAGTGTTTTGAGCACAGTTGAACAGATTAGCAATGAATTTAGGTGTCAGTCCTAGGAGTGATTTTTTCCCCAGAAGGCAGGCCTTGTATATTACTCTGAGATAGAGTGGGAGCCATCCAGTCTCTTTATATAGCTCACAGGTGTGGGTCAAGTAATCAGCCCCAAGAACCAGTCTACAGGTCTTATTAAGGAAGTGCAGTGTCCAACCCAGCCCCATAGATAACCAGCCTATAGTCAACAATGGACAGTGCAGAGTTGCACATGTCCAATCTCGATGCATCTGGTGTCATTGCATGCCTGTGGCGGTAGAATACTCCCCAGCTTTGTATTTGCTTATTTTACGACCTGGTCAATATGTGTGGGGAAGGTGAGGGTGTCATCTAGGTGAGCACCCAGGTATTTAAATGTGCTGACGTGCTCTAGTGTTTCCCCTTTTTGGCTTTGGATTAACAGCGGACCATATTTTTTCTTGTTAGGAGGCACTGAGATTAGCATATCTTTGGTTTTTCATAGTTAAGCAAGAGTCTATTCTGCACGAACCACGTTTGTAGCAATTGGAAGTTGGTTTGTTGTTCCATCATTAGTTTGAATCATTCCCTGCCGGATACTGAGATGACGGCATCATCAGCATAGAGTACCATATGAGTGGGGCAGATGAAGGGTAGGGAATTAATGAATAGGTTGAATAGCAGGGGGCCGAGTATTGATCCTTGGGGGACACCAAGGCACATTTCCCTTGGTTCAGAGAGTTTTCTGCTAATTTGCTTGCATTGTGATCTGCAGGAGAGGTAGCTGATAAACCAGGCTACCATGTCAGGGGACAGGCCAGTGGTTAGTAGGCTTTTTAGTAGAAGTTGATGGTTTATTGTGTCAAATGCTTTAGTGAGGTCTATGAAGACAGGCTCCACTGCCATTCCAGAGTCCAACATATCATACAGTTGTGTTGTGTAGTCAACCAGTGCAGTCAGGGTGCTATGATTTTTTTGACAACCCATGCTGTTGTGCGCAGAGGAGATTGCATTTATTTAGTTAGTTTTTGTTTACCGGGTAGGTACCATAGCCAAAACATTACTATTTTCAGGCACGACCCAGGAGATTACAATGAGGGAGGATAAGCGGGTAATACATTTCTGTACAGGGGAAAAAAGATTTAACAAAGAGAAACAAAATATTACAGTACATGGGTATACAAGCAAGATAGAGTACAATAAACTGCAGCAGTTTTCAGTATGAACAAATAACAAATAAAAATCTGGTTAAAAGTGCAGCTGTAGCAATGGTAATGAGACATAAAGTGCATGACATAGTATCTCAAATGGACAGATAAGTAGAGATCATCTAGCAGCAGGAGAGAAGTGAGCAGCATAAATGAGTGGAAATTCAGGGTAGTTTGAAGCAGGAGCAGGACACCTGGCTGAAGAGGAAGGAAAGACATTTGTTTTTAAATTGAGCATGACTGGCAGCAAGGCGAACATCAATAGGTAGGGAGTTCCATAGTTTGGCCGCCAAGTAAGAGAAAACTAGGGCTCCTTTGGATGATCTACACCTGGGGACAATCAGTAGGGATTTATCAGATGAGTGAAGACTATGGGAGGAGTGCAGAGGAGATAGCAGGGAGGCTAGCGAGATTGGGATACCTGCCTTAATAATACTGTCAGTCAGGGAGCCGAGGGCAAGAGTCCAAACAGAAGAGGGGGGGTAGCCAATTGAGATCAGCATAAAGCTAGCAGTGATGTTTAGACCAAGAGGAGGCAGAGGCATACCCACAGATGCTGTTGTAGGTGGTATCCCACTTCCTAAGGAGAGTTTTGGATGCATTGAGATAGCTAGCTACCCCATAGGATAGTGATGGGAGCAGAATCCCCTGGGCTATGGCTAGTCAAGCTGACTGCGCTAGGACATAGCTGGTTTTGTAGGCCACACCAATTTTAGTATTAACAGATTTACAGATAGACATGATGTGCTTATCAATGTTTAGATTTTCATCAAGGATGACTCCAAGGTATCTAAAGGAACATACAGATTCAAGAGCCAGCCCACCATGGTCGGATACCTTAAACAGGTCTTGATTGTTTTTTAATTTGACAGCAGAGCTAAATAACATAGTTTGTGTTTTACCTACATTAGGAATGAACTTATGTTTGAAGAGCCATGTTTGGATAGACGTGAAAGCAGAAGTGAGAGTATGGTTGATGTGGAGTATATTCTTGTCACTGCAGTATAGAACCAGGTCGTCCGCGTATAGGATGGATGAGCAATCAGGGATATTGGATGAGATATTGTTAATGAAAATAGAGAAGAGAAGGGGGCCTAATATAGATCCCTGGGAACACATAGTTTGATAGCCATGGGGCCGGACACAGCAGAGTTGAATTTTACAATCTGGGTTCTATTTGGATAGATAGATGTTAAACCAGCACACCGATTTTGGGGAGAAGCCAAGGGCTAGAAGACTTTCCAGAAGGAGAGGATAATTAACAAGGTCAAACGCCTTAGTCAGATCAATAAACACTACACCTGTAAGGAGGCCAGAGTCCATAGCAGTTAAGATATAATTTGTGAAATGAAGTAAGGCAGTGGAGGTGCTGTGACCTTCATGAAAGCCATGTTGAATAGGTGAGAGGAGATCATATTTAGTCAGGAATTCTATAACTTGGGTAGATACTATCTTTTCCAGTATTTTGCTTAGGACAGAAAGTATAGCTATCAGCCGATAATTAGTCATATCTCTTTTATTACCTTTCTTCAGGACTGGTGTGACTTTGGCCATTTTCCAAATATCAGGGATGAGACCATTACAAAGAGAGAGGGTGAAACTCCTGGCCAGGGGCTGGGCAATGAATGGTGCAGCCAGTTTTAGAAGTTTAGACTCCAGTTTTAAAAGTTTATCCAGATAGTCTGTTAATTGATCGGATACAATCCTTTCCAGGGCTTTAGATAGAGGGGAATAATATGGATATTGGCTTGTAGTTTGACAGATTGGTTCTGTCTCTACTTTTAAAAACAAGGGTGATGAGTGCTGACTGTCATTTGTCTGGGAACTCTCCCGTTCTTAGAGATGTGTTAAAGATTTTAGTGAGTGTCACAGCCAGCTTGACTAGGGTGAGTGCTACCATCTTCATATCTATTAAGTTGCTCCCCATCCTTGTCTTATAAAGGACCCATTTGATGTATTTAATGTTGCAGCTCTGGTAGTTTGTCTGATGTAAAATGGTGGTATGCCATTAGGGTGAGGAGGGCGTGTGCCCGCATAAGGAGGCTGTCCAGGTGGTTGGAGGTAAGGTAGTTGCTAGGTAGCATAGCACTTAGGTCTGTAAAGGCTTTATTGAAAGCATTAGCAATATCTCTGGGCTCCTGTATTGTCCCTGATACTGCAGCAATTAGCTCAGGGGTGCCTTGGAAACCCTACCCATAAGGGATTTCACGGAGTTCCAAAAGTCCTTTCCGCGACCCCAACTCCTGCCAAGGAGATCTTTATAGTACGTGGCTTTGGCATTCCTAATGAGTTTTGTGCATTTATTTCTGACTGCCTTGTAGACAATGAGGTCAGCCTGTTTCCCAGTGGCTTTATGCCATAGATTGTCTCTGTATCGCATGAGCTTGATGAGAGAGCCAGAGAGTCATGGGTTTGCAGTCCCCTTTACATTTTTGTATTTGTAAGGGGCAAAGATGTTGCATGCATTTGTAAAAATAGTGCAGAAGTATTCTAGGGCTTGGTTTCCATCCTTGGCACTATCTAGTGGGGTCCAGTCGGCCAATCTCGGGTACTGTTTGAATGGCTCCAACTGTCCATTTCTTAGTGAGCGGTTTCTAGTGAGGTGGGAAGTGCACTTTATGAACTTATTGGACCAAGTGCACATCACAGTGGAATGGTCACTGAGGGAATCCGGTAAGACTGATACCTCAGTAATATGTTCTGGGCAGGTAGAGAGTAACCAGTTAATTAGGGTGCTTGTGCCCATTCGGTAGTTAAGTCTGGTGGCTTGGGTCACCATCTGGGTGAGACAGAGGCCTGAGATTTGATTCCTTATGGTTGATGCATCTTGGGATTGCCAGTTTGTGCTGAAGTGAGTAACCACAACCTGTTCCCAGATTTGCTTGAGCTGCTTTTGATTATTAATTAACTGCTCAATACCTATGTTATGCTTTCCTGGGGGTATGTATATCGTGGAAAGCACTAGGACCTTGTTTTGTCACCTATGGTGAGTTTGATGGTTAGTATCTGTGCCTCACTTATGTACAGACTGTTTATTAACACCCAACCTTTGATATCATTGCACAGGTAAACATTTGTGACCTGTAATCTTCCTCCATCTTCGCGGAGAGAGAAAGTGCAGCTTTTACAGGTGGTGCCATTTAGCCAGATATTGAAGGTGTTCTTTTTCTTGTGCCTACCACTGTTTTTAAAGACACCAGATGAATTTTTAGTGTCTACCCACCACGGGAATGTGTCCTCATAACAGACCTGAACTGAGTGTTTAGGGGCTAACAGTTCTTCCAGGACCGAATGCACTGGTGCTGTATTTCAAATTCAAGTTCAAGTTTATTTCATCAGGAAAGCTCCATTGAGCAAGCTCATTTAGAAGGAGGTCCTGCCACAGACAAAACACAGACAGCAAATACATAACAAAACATAATTCAGGACTAATATAGGAGAATATACACTACAAAACAAATTTTACAGGAGGATAAAAAATTAGCATGAAAAAGTGTAGTACAAGAAGATATTAGGCATGAATAGCAAAATACAAATAGAGTGTGAAACAGTTAATTTCCAGCCAAGGCATGGGGTGGAGGTGAAGTAAGTGCACAGTGATGGATACAGAGATCCCCACCATAATTGGTAAAGTGCTTATACTCAGTTGTGGTTGCAGGAAAAAACATAAGGGCCCAGCTAGTTGGCATAGCAATGACACTCCTCCTTAAAGGAGTTACTTATTAGGGATTTGGCAACATTCAGAGAGTCGTAGTTGGAGAGCCTAAGGGTGTATTGGAGTTTATTCCAAGCAGATGATAAGGCATAACTGATTGTGTGTTGTTTTTTTTTTTCACATTGGGCACAAAATTTGGGTATGTCTAATAAGATTATGGAGTTTTTCCTAAATGAGTAGCAACTAAGGGAACGTGGACTAGGGATGAAATATATGAGGGGGAGTTTATTCAGCATGGCTTTATAAACCCAAGTACAGCTTTGTATCTTCCTTCTGGTGGCAAGTGATGTCCAACCTATTGCAGAATACTGTGAGCAATGATGTGTCCTAGAGGGGACATTTAAAATAAAATGTATAACCCTAAGATAAAGAATGTCCAGTTTGTGAAGGCAAGACGCTGGACTGTTGGAGTATATAATGTCTGCATAATCTAGTAAATGGAGAAAGTTAGCTTGAGCTGATCATTTCCTAATTAATAGCGTGACATTCAGTCTCCAGATATCCAGACTGAATTAATGTTCAAGGTCAATGACCATCTGAATTTCAGCCACCCTATTGTCTGAAAATTCAAGGTGACACACAGAGGCAGCACCAATGGGAAGACACGAAGATGTAAATTTAGGATCAATGCGATGGCTATGTTCCCCATAAGAAAGCAGGGAAAAATACATATCTGATAACCCCGCAGATTTTATCAGGTTACCTAAAAAAGCCATATCACAAAATATTGTAGTGGTTTTTGCACCCCTGTCTAAGACAGGAGGACCACAGTTAAAGTTGCCCCTGAAAATTACAGGTTTGGATGTAAAAAGATACAGTCTAATTAGTTTTAGCAACTCAACCTTTTCTGCTTTGGACTGGGGTGCATACATATTGATTAGGCGATACACCTTGCTGGACAATACCCAATAATAATGTATGGCCCAGCTGCAATTCTATTAATCTATGTACAGTAATCTTGTGGAAAATGAATAGGATACTCACCCTTCAGCAGGGTTTCTTTCCCAGGGATCAGAAGGGCGGTCCTACACACCACACTTTCTGAGCCGAGGATACCTCCAACAGAGTGTGCAACTGTGCATCCTGTAAGAATATGATTTTGTAATGCAACAGCTGAAAAAAAGGAAAAAGCTGTTACTCTCCATTTAACACTTTTTAGGCTATTGACATTAGCTGTTGCACAAGAAAAAAATCAGCCAGGGACATTAAGCCAAAGAAATACAACATCAAATACCCTCAATCCCTACACTTTATCTCTCTTTCCCAACTACCTTTCTTTGCCCTACTTTTGTGCTTCTTTTTGCTAGAGAAATCTGTAGAGGGTTGCACCATCATGGAGGAAAGCTTGGGCTGAGAGAATGGCACTGGGGGTGCATCAGAATCCTCCTCATCTCTCCCCCACTGTCTTTGGGACTGGAGCAGATCGTATCGGTTTGAAAGAGACACCAGGTCATTATCAGAACTTTCAGTTTTGTTTGACTCTATTTCCTTCTCGTGGTGACCATGTGCAATTTATTGTTCTCATGTATAGATGGTGGGGACATTACATTCATAGGTGTTACAGTTCTTGAGGTTTCTGATGGCTGTATATCCTGGATCCACCGAGATTGCTGAATGGGAGTGCCAGGCCTTTCCTGTGTGGAATTCACTTGTCACTCTGGTGTGAGGGGAAGGGTTAATGCTGAGGAACCACAACTAGTACCACAGGGGTCACTGTTGCATCAGCATGGGTTGGGGATGCTTGCTGGTGAGACTGAGGCTTGAGTCATGGGCCTTTCATTCAATCTCACGTGTCGAGGCCTGCGATTCAGATAAACTGTGATACTTCTGAGCCATGGCAACAGATGAATCTACCCTGCTGATTCCCCTGGTTGGATTCTTTGTGTGCAGCCCATGGACAGTTTCTGTGGGAATGACCCAATTCATTGCAAAGATTGCACTTCACTTCATTAACACAATGTAGTCCTGCATGACCCACCTTCCCACACAGACTGCACTTCACCAACTCACAAGCCCCACTCAGATATTTGGAGCCACATCTGTAGCTGGCTTTTGACTGCCTGGCATAAAACAGAACTCCCTAACCTGGCTCAGAAAGAAGCTGTTTGGGAGGTGTTACAAGCTCGCTTTGGTTATTTAAGATGACCTTTATTCTCCACCCCCCATCCAAATACCCTGGGAATCTATGATGGCTTTGGGATCCCCCAACAGCTGTACATTTTTGTATTAGCCAGTATACTATATCTGTGACACTCACCCCCTTATTCTGGAATTAAATAGTAAGACAGACAGACAGACAGATAGATACCTGTAGATAGATAGATAGATAGATAGATAGATAGATAGATAGATAGATAGATAGATAGATAGATGCTTTATTAATAAAACGTCCCTTTCCAGGGACTTGGAGCACTGTGCCTTCAAATACAATAATAAACAACAACAAAAATAAGATTTAACTGGGAGTCAGCACTTAAAATGATCTATCTGTCCTCTTAAAACCATCAAAAGAATTTTAGCAATTAAAAGCCTGCTGGAACAAATAGGTGACAGTCTTATATGTCAGTTTGGTAAGGGGGATTGCAATAAAGGATGACCATAGGGGTATGTTTTTCAGAAGATGGAATTTCTGCAAAAAAATGCTTTAGAGCCCCAGAAGTTTTGAACCTGTTGTTGAAGGTGGATTGGTCCGAGACATAAATGAGTGCATATATTTCGCTGGCAAAACATTTCATGGAGTCTTTTTTTTTTTTCCTTGTCTATATAGATTTTTATCCAATTTTTTTACCACCGTTTTTTGTCTATCCCCATGCCCTGAACATCTGCGCACATGTGGAGGCAAGCATACGCCACATCTCGGGGCACCATCCCACTACTTGCTGCCCCCTACCACCTATGCTACCCATCAGACCTCCACCTGATGGGAGTGGAACTATGAGGGGGCAACAACCTCCCTGGGAGAGAAGAGCTGCCTTTCAGCTGCTCAATCCTGCTCCCTTCCTCCCCCCTCCCTGTACCAGCTCTCTGATGACCCGAGGTTGTTCCCGAACCTGGGTCGCTGGCATGACGCAAGGTAAGAGGCGTCTAGCTCCTCAGCCATCTGGGTCTTGGGCCGATGGTTTGTGGAGTCTTTTAAGAGTACTCATGCCACATATACTCTGTCTGGCATATCTTCTAGCCCATCCCTGTACCTTAGATGTACTGTATTGTGACATTTGGCCAGTAACATTGGTGCATGAAAGAGATTTGCGTGTGACCTAGACTTGTCAGAACACTGCCAAGGAGGCCTAGAGTATGGTCTGGATGAACTGTTAGTTGAGAGCCCTGCCTCCTCTGAGTCTGAGTCCCCTGCTGGGGGGAATGTTAACCAGGGGAATGTCAGGTTCAGCCTCATTATTAGAAGCTGCTAAGCTAGGCAATCTATGTGCAGTGGGTTTATCAATGTTAGTGATATAGTAGTAGGTACGGGGAGGTAGGGAAATGCTTGCTTCCCCCTTATGATATGTTTTTTTAGTACAGTGCAAGGCCAACTTTGGATGCAGTGTCAGTTTGAGTTCTGAGGGCAGGGCTAGAACACCATCTGTACACTGGGGCTTATCTAGTAACATTACATCATCCAATGAAGCATCAGTAAGACAACAGGAGAAAGAACACTTTCCTGCTGTGGGACCATCAATGGAGGATCTTTTGCCTTAGTATGAATCAGAGATCCTCCTGATCACCAGCTGCCATCTGTTGCTGACTGTTCCTATCCTGCTGTTAACAGAACTCTCTCCATACTCCACTTCAGGACCCAAGGATTGCATAGCATGTCAATATTTTTCTTAGGGCCTCTCAGTGGTAAACCAGCATTTTTTGTCATTTCACAAACAGTAGCCACCTGACTCGGTGTTTCACAAACAGAAGCCACCGAACTCGGTGTTTTATGAGCAAAATCTAGCATTGCATCTTTCCCTCCCCTCTGCAGTTCACCAAGCTGATTACTGTCAGATGAGCAGCTGGGTTAGGCTAACAGGGTATCTTTGCTGTGGACATCTGTTGTTTCCTTAGAGGCAGTCTATAGCAAGACAGCTAAAGCTTGTAGCTTCTGTTTAGCAGATGCAACCCATGCTTCCTCCTCCACTGTCAAGGAAAGCAACAGCTTATTCTTTTCTTCCAACACCAAATCCATTTTGGCTTCCACCTCGGAGACCATATCAGCATCATTCTTAGTGTCCACCATTATAGGACTCAGGCCATCCTGATCCATCTGACCAGCAGCTTGTGAGGATATTTGAATACCATCACTATCCTCCATCACCACTCCGACAGGTTCATTATCCAAAAGTCAGGTACAGGTTTTGTTTCCTCACTGTTCCAGGTGGGGAGGGAAGCATTCTCCTCTGCCTGAGCCACCATATCCACCTCCTTCATTCTAGGGCCTCCATCTCCCACCAGGGGACATGATATGCCCCCCACAAGAAGAGGAGGGGATTTCCCCAGGTGTCATGGCCAGTCTGCTTATCCTGTCAATAAAACAGGTCCATGCAACCCCCCTACTGCTGAGGACACATCTGGAAACAAGCTATTACAGCTCAGTGTGCCTTTCCTTGTCAAAAATTACAAATAAATAAAGTCAGACCTCTCCCTTGACAGCTGCAGTATGAGTGGAAGAGGAGGGAGTGTAACCTCCCCTGCCATGGTTACTAAAAAGGTACAAGAACATATAGGGTTAAAGACACTCTCTGTTAGAGCTCCATGGTAAAGAAAGGTGCTTTAAGCTAAGCAAGACAACTCAGGTGGGCAAACATGGTCACTAAATGGAGAAGACAGTCTGCCATGTGAGAGGTGGGCTAAAAGTGGTGCTTGGTTTAGTCGAGCTCATAGTCTCCATGTGTAGGACATACTTCATGCCCTTGTAGAATGCTTAACTATCAGGTTTATTAGTGCATTTGTGTATCAACCATGCTCAGTCGCTGGAGTTAGCCAACATATGACCAGATTTAAAAGGGTCTAAGAAACACATCCCCATATGGTCCAATGTCTTTGGACTTACAAACAAGAGGAAAGAACAAGTAGGAAAAGGATGATTTGACAATCTTACGAACAACTGAGATTACAGACTCAACAAATAAGGGATAATTATAATTTGGTAGTCATATTTATGATAGAGTAAAGGCCTATGGCACATTCATAAGGTAGAAAAAATGGGCAGACTGGAGGGGCCTTGCGCACATTATCTGCCATCAAATTCTATGTTTCTATAGGTAAGAGATGAGCTGTTTTTTAGCAGTTAAGGGGGTTTAGGCTCCCCACCATGATGCAGGCACCTCCTTTCACCGCCTCCCCCAGCCCCATCATCCGGCACCCCCAGGAACTTATCGCTACTCTGGCAATGTTCCCATGGCTTACCTTCCCCCCCATGGCAGGGGTCAATGGTGGACACCCCACTGCTGATGAAACAGATCTGGTACAAGTGCAACCACCTCAGTTTGCCCCCCCATGGTGGGGGTTGATGGCAGTGACTGAAATGGATCTGGTGCTAGAAGAAAGCCCTGCAGCCTGTGTGGAGCCTGCAAGATGATGATGTCATCACACACTACACCCAGCCATTTTCTGTTTTCTTGACCCCGGAGAAACAGACGTGCAGTGCCGTCTGTACATGCCCACTCATGCTACTGCTCATGGGATGTTAATGGCTGCAATCCCTCTACCCAAAGTGGTGTTCTGAGTAGTTTGCCCCAAGCCTCCATGAGAAGGTAGTCTAACACCGGCTACAGGCAAGGCAAGGCAAATTTTATTTAAAAAGACACCCAATCCTGGAGGCTCTTGGCACCATACATAAAACCAGCATCATATCATTAATAAATAAAATAATAGTAGAACTATAATATACTTACATAAGAGAACAGCCAATAAAACACAGAGATATTGTAATAGTAAAACAAAATGGTTATATTAAATGCACGCGGAAAACAGAAACTAGAGTTAAAAATCTACATTTCGACCTTAGGTCTTCTTCAGGAAATATCTAAAAGAGGAAAAAACAAAGTTAGTATGGAGAGGAGGTAAAATAAGGGATATATATGTGGGGAAAGAAAACAGGGGAAGCTCAGGAAGAAGAAGTGATAAATGGCAAGATTAAGAAAGAATCTGTGAAACGAAAAGGTGATGATGGGAAAGATGAGGCATAATAGGGGTGAATGAGCTAGAGAAGTCCCCAGGTGGAGAATAATTAGCAGGGCCTAGTAAGAAGGTTGAAAGGTGATAAATGTGGGGGAAGGAGACAGAGATGGGGACATATGGTAAAAATTAAAATAAAGTAAATGTGTATAGATATAACAGATTTATGGGAAAACAAGGGGTGACTGAAAGATGTTAGTAGAAAATAAGTCTATCATTTAAACTGGAGGGCTGCTGGGAGCCAAGGCGGATGATCAGCTTGGTTTCCATATTTTTTCTATAGTCAGAATTCCAGAAGCCCTGCTGAAGGACATAAACAGGAAAAGTCATTGGCACTGTGGTCCCTGGAGATAAAATGGGATACAATGGGTTTATCAGTGTCTCCATTCTTGACTGCCCTGCAATGTTTCCTGAAATGGTCAGCAAGGCGTCTACCAGTCTCTCTGATGTAAATAGCTGCACACTTCCTACAAAGAATACAATATACCACATTAGTGAAGGTGTATGAGAACTCTTTGGTGATGTGAAAAACACCTGTAGGCCCCTTAATTTTAGTCACACTAGAAACAAATTTGCAGGTGTAGCAGTGAGTTCTGTTGCAAGGTTTGGTACCTGGTACGGAGGAACTGTTAGGAGTAGGTAGGCTGCTTTTTACCATGAGATTTCACAGGTTGGGTGGCCAGTGGTAGGAGGCAATAGGTGGTTTTGTAAAGGAAGGACCAATGACTGGGTCAGTTTGCAGAACAGGAAAGTTATTGGTGCTGATCCTGTGAAGAGAAGGTGTACTCTGATGGAAAGGAAGAACTAGTGGAATTCGCCGTTGTTCTTGCTTGACAGTATCCTTCCTGTGGGGGTTGAGGTTAAGGGACATGTTACTGACCCAGGAGAGAGCTCTGTCCACTGTGCTTTTAGGGTATCCCTGCTGATAAAAGAACTATGCATTATTTGGGCCTGCTCAACAAAATCATCCTCTTCACTGCATAACCTGCGAAGTGACATGTTTAGGATGGAAGCAGTTGTGGAGGGGAAAACTGCGAGAGTCAATGGGTTTGTAATAAACTGATGTCTTCAGACCAGTGTTCTGTTGTGACAGCTGGATATCCAGACAAGCATTTGTCAATGCCAAATGTTTGCTTGCTGGTATTAGCATTGGAAATGCAGGAGTGAGACAGATGCAGAATAGGAATGACAGTGAAGTATTGAACTTCACGCCAACCCCACCTCCATCCTGTAGAGACAGACAGGCATTGGGGTAAGTGTTTGGGTTGTCACCCATAACGGTCCTGCCATGTCACCTTACCCTATTCTGCAGACACCAACACATGTTGAGGTATGCCTTGGGGTGTTTGGCTTTACAGTCACCCCATTCCATAAGAACATACGCTGAAATGGGTGCAGCATAGGAGAATGGGGTGAAGTCTGGGGCCAAAGAGTCCAAGGTACACCTCGATGCCGGTCAGTGGCTGGGGGGGGGTGGGATGGCATGAGCAGTACAGTCGGCAATCCAAAGGCACACCCCAATGCCTGTCTGTCTGTACAGGGTGGGACATTATGGTTAGAAACCCTAATGCCCCGGGCGTTTGTTGGTATTTGCACTACAAATTTTCAACATGGCCTTTTTGTGACCCCACCTCGTGAAAGCATTTGGGACCTCTTCTCATGAAGAGTGGCAGTGTGATTTTGTCAATGTGTCCCGAACTTTGAGTTCCAACAGCGACCGTGCCATGCTGCACCACATGTACGAAAACACAGATCGAGCAGGATGTGAAGAATGACAGCTGTACCATCCATAGGGAGGTGTGAAGAGATGGCAATGTTGAAAATCTGTAGTGGGAATATTAAAAATGCTTGCGCTCTGAGCATACATGGAAACTGCACAAGCATGTCTTGTCTTCAGTCATTTTGGACGTTCATCACCAAAGTTTCAACATAGGCATTTAGGACCTCTGCTCGTGAACAGTGTCACTGTGATTTTCTTAATGTGTCCGAACACTGATTTCCCACAGCGATCATGCTATTCTTACGCAGAATGCGAAAACACATTCGGCCAGGATGTGAAAAATGACAGCTATACTGTTCATAAGGAGGTGTGGAAAAATGGCAGTGTTGAAATCTAGGTGAAAATATTACAAATTGCATGATTCTGACGTGCATGCGTAACTACTTACTGCTTCTAAACATAAACAGTCATTTCTTGGATTTTTTCACAAATTTGCAACATAGACTTTGAGGCCACCTCATGAACACTGGCACTGTCGTTATGGTTAATCAGTCCCAAAAGGTGATTCTGTATGATGACCGTGAAATCACTTTTGGGACCAAATAACGCCATGACAATGGCTGAATTCATGAGGATGGGTCCCAATAACCCATGTTGAAAATTTGGTGCTGAAATTCCAAAAAATGACTGAGATATGCATCAAAGTTGAAAAAACCCTATTTATGCCATTATACAGCTTACCGGCATTTCTTCAGTTAAATAATCGGCTTTGAAGAGTGCAGGCGTGTTCCCGGTCCACGAAGATCGTCGCTCTGGACTCTGGAGGTAAGTATGGGGTGAGGGGATGGGAGGCAGGAGTGCGCAGTGGGTGGGTGCGGTTGTCGGAGGGGTAGGGAGGCGGTGAGGGATTGTTTTACAGGGTACTAGAATAAAACCATTGAGGACCGTTTTTCAGACCATTTAGCACACTGGGGTGGGCTCCCAGTGTTCCAACACAGTATTTTGGGGGCGGCTGTGAGCTGACAGGAGATTAGGCACCCGTCTGCACAAGGAGGGGCGCAAGAGCCGAGGGATTAGGCACCCCTCTGCACAAGTCTTCTGGGTGCTTGGGATTATGCAATGGGGATTGGACTCCTCCATTGGCCAATGAACCTTTGGGAGGAATTATGCTGCCAGAGTGGGCTCACCTGTCGGCAAATACTTCAGGCGGGAGCATAATGCCGCGTGGAGTGGGATCCCCGTCGGCAAATGAAAACTTTTTTTGGGGGTGGAACATAATGCCGCGGGGGATTGGGCAGCCCCCTTGGCACAGAAAGAAATGTGGGGGACATGCCGACAGGGATTGGGCTCCCCGTCGGCAAGCTGGATGGGGAATTTAAGGGACAGCCCTGCAATGAGGGGTCGCTTCCTCATTGCAGCAGATGATACTGCAATGACGAGGCGGCCCCTGATTGCAGTGGCTAAACCATTTCAAGGTTGTGGCATGCTGGCTGAACTAGTGTCAGCAGCAGCAGCATGCCACAGCATCGGGGGAAGTGGGCCAAGCCTTTAAAGGCTGTGGGGGCACTGGCCATAACGGTGCCACGCCTCCACAACCTGCTTCTGGAGAAAGCTGCCGCAATATGTTTCTTGTGCATGCTCGCAATCAACATAAAAAGGTATATAGTGATCCGATATAGAAAATTTAGGGCTGGAGCCAGGGTCAAAGGAATGTGGAAAGGACAGATGTGGGGAGCAGAAAAGGGGAGAGGGAAGAGCCGATTTATAGATGTGACCAAATTCTGGAACTGATCTTGGATATTTCACAGAAACATAGCTGAATGTCATCTTAGAATCTATTTTAAATGAGCCTGGGTTCTCTTTGATATACCACTCAAGACTTAAGTTCATTAGCAGGGGTGGGAAAAATCTGGCCCCTTGTCTACAATGGAAGCATCCTCTAGGGGATCCATCACTGCCGTGGAAGCCTACACTTTGGCACTCAAGGTGTAGATCTGTTCTTTAAAACAGAGATGATCGGCACCTGCGACCAGATCTCCTCTATGGCTCATGTCATGAGCAGCAGTGGTAGAGAAGCACTGAGTAAGAACATTCAGTTTATGTGGACAGGGTTTGATCAGATAGCTGTTAAAGAAGCCCCCAAGTGATATCTGAGCTGGGTTGCACAATCTCCAGACATGATTCAGTTCCATCACAGCTGTAAAAAGCTGGAATGACAGATCTGGCTCTAACCATAACCATAACCAGTATTGTCAGTGCCTCTTTGAGGGAGGTGGTTTATCCAGCAGCTTTCATGGAGACGGTAATGATACCTCCTAAAGAAGCAGTCTCTTGACTCTACTGGTTCTCATCACTATTGGTCCATCTCTAACCTGCCATTTGCAGTGAAGGTTGTAGAAAAGTGGTAGTGGCACAGTTAAGGGAATCATTTGGAGTGATTTAATATCTTTGCACCACTTCAGCTGAATTTCTGCCAGTATCATAGTATGGAATTGGTATTCATCATAGTGCATAACAATCTCCAGCAAGCAAGAGATCATGGAGAGGTGTCAATTTGGATCCTAGTCAGTCTTTTGTCAAACAATGCCATGGACCACAAGACTTTTTTGGACAGATCTGAGGAATATGTAGGGATGAGTGGGATGGTGTTATCCTGATTTTGATCATTCTTTGGAGATTGCGAGCAATCCACTGCCATGGATCTGTATATCTCCAAGTCGGTGGCCATGGACTGTGACGTCTCCTCTCATTGTGCTCTTTGCCATGTATATGAGACCACTTAGTAATATCATTAGTAAGTGGATCCAGCCCAGTGGCACTGAGGATTGAGGCATCCACCTTACCTCGCACCATGCCAGCAATGGTACCCTTACAGGATACTGAAGCTAAGGGTCCTGACAGGTACAGGCCTGGCATCAGTATCCCGATTTAGGGATGTCCGGCATTTCAGTCTGAAAGTGAAATATCATTTTGTTGGGCAAAATGTCATTTTGTTGGTCAAAATGTCATTTTGCTGGGCACAATTGTATTTCGCCCAGTGAAATACTGGGTTATGCCCTCGAAAGACGGTTTCACCTGGTGTAACCATTTAAGGACAGCGGAGAGAGATGCTGGCTGAGCTGCCCCATGGTGTGGAGCACTAACGTTCTTACTGCTTGGCCAGAAGGCTGTCAGGGATGGGGTTCTGTTCCCGTAGCGAGAACTTTTTTTAAAAAAAGGTTGCATGCCCCTGACACCAACACCCAACTCCAAGGTCCACTCCCACTCAGAGTTGGATATTTTAGTTAGGGAAGTGTGGGAGGCAAATCCCCCTGTGTAGGGGGTGAGGGAACAAAGCCTCCCACATAAAGCAAATCCCCATTGGGATTCTGGAATTCGGTCTCCCGACCTTGGCATAATGTAGGTCGGGAGACTGAATTTTGGGAGTGCATAGGTAATCCCCGGCAATTTGGGTTTTGGAGTGAGCCCAGGGTGCCGGGGGGTTGGCTGGGTGGGAGAGGATCAAGTGTCCAATGGACTACTTTCCTCTAGTGGGAAGGAGAGGGGTCCGCATTCCGCAGCACGAGTGGCACCCAGTGGAGATTGTGCACACTGCAGCCAAAGACCGAGTAACCAGTGTGGCAGCGTCAGGCGGCCTTCCTGAGGGTGTGCACGGGAGTGCACACATCACATGCTGGTTGGCAGTGCACGTCCTGTGCAAGGGGGGGGGTGGGAGAAAAAAACTCCACAGCTGCCAGGTGAGACGATGGTGGTGCTTCAGTGGCCAAGCCCACATGCCCAATGCCAGCCCAGAACCAGACTTGACTCTCCTAGGTCCCTGCCTCCTCCTGTAGGGCCAGTGGGAGAGGGGGGAGAGCAGCCGATTCCTCAGTCAGGGGACGGGCTCAGTTGGGTGGTGGAGGAGAAGCCGAGCAAGTCCACCTGAAAGATGCCCCAGTCTGCTGGGGCAGAAACAAAACTGGAAAACAAAAAAAAAAATATATATATATATATATATATATATATATATATATATATACTGTATATCATTAGTAAGTACAGTTCTGGGTGAGGCATCATGGATGATACTCAGCTGTATCTCTTCATACACAAGCTGGGGTGGAAAGGATGAGAAGGGACTTGGCAAGGTTGGAGGAAAGGTCAGAAGTATGGCAGCTTGGATTCAGTGCAAAGTAATGCACCAGAGAAACAAAAACCCAGAGGAAGAGTACACAATGTGGGGGGGGGAGGTAGTAACAACAACAAAAATGGAAAGGGACCTGGGGGGTAATCATAGCGGATGACCTAAACTTTAGCAAGCAATGTGAGAAGGCAGTAGGGATGGCTGGGGGCATACTGGGATGTATAGGGAGAGGCATCGCCAGTAGAAAACAGGAAGTTGTTATTCCTCTGTACAGACAGTTGGGGAGACCCTATCTGGAGTACTGCGTCCAATTCTGGAGACCCCTTCTCCACAAGGACATACACAGGAAGGAGGCAGTCCAGAGGAGGGCAACTAAAATGGTGCAGGGTCTGCAAGAGAAGCCATATGAGGAGAGACTAAAGGAGCTTAATATGTATACCCCTGAGGAAAGGATGGAGAAGGGGGACATGATAGAAACTTTAAGTACCTCAAGGGAATCAACAAAGTCCAAGAGGGTAGCATCTTTCAGAAAAAGAGATGTGCAGGAACAAGAGGACACAATTTAAAGATGAAGGGGTAATGGCTCAGGGGCAATGTGAGGAAGTATTTTTTCACGGATAGGGTGGTGAAAACATGGAACAGCCTTCCTGAGGAGGTTGTGGGGTCAAAAACAGCGGGGGAATTCAAGAATGCATGGGACAGACATAAGGCAATTCTTGTGGGGGGTAGGAAGAAATAGGCTGTTGGTTAACTAGGATCTGCAGCTCATCTAGTAGGTAGGGAAATGGGCAGACTAGGTGGGCCAGGCGGTCCTTATCTGCTGTCAAAATCTATGTTTCTATGTAACTATGCTGTGCGTATCATAGAATTCAGCTTGTAGAAGATCGGAGCCTGGATGACCTCAAACTGGTTAGATTGAACTTTTGGGAGTGGGCCAGAAAAACAGGTATCTGCCCTCAAAGGTTGTCTCAGTCCATCTTTCGAAGGGTTCACTTTGAGATCAAGAGGGTTATTTTACAACCTGGAAGTAGTTCTTGATGAACACTTGTTCGTGGACTCTCCTGTGCTAGCCATAGTCAATAGCTGTTTTTCAGTTCAGAAGTATTTCCAGGTTATGTCCCTCACTAAATCCTGGAGATCTGAGAACAGAGGTACAGGAATTAATCTCAGCATGACTCAGTTACTGTACTGTGCTTCATAAGGACCTTCCCATGGTCAGATTCCATGCCTGCTGCTGGTTCAAAATGCAGTAGCACACCTTAAATCAGAAAATACCCCTATGTCATCTGTGCTGGCTGCTTATAAGGCAAAGAATCAAAACAGGGCGCTTAGTCATACATTTAAAGCCCTAAATGGACTGGGTCCCAACCACCTCCATGATCTGCTAACTCACCACTACTCAGTAGAACTCTTCCCTCCATGGAACATGGACTGAGTGTCCCATATTCATATTTAAAATCTGTGGGGGTCTGGGCTTTGGTGTGGCTATCCCTGTTCTCTAGATCTACCTCCCAGCCTGCATAAGAGGTACACTGAATTAGCCCAGTTCAGACTGAAGGTTCTAAAAGGGCTTCTCAGTGCTACCTTACCTGTCCCAATGCAAGATTGTTCTTCTAGTTATAGGTTTTCTGTTTTGTTTTCTGCTGCTGTTGAGCTACTTCACCCATATAAGGTATTTACTGTATCTATTTTATTTATTCAATGTGTTGTCTGCTGTATTTCTGCATTGTTGCGATGGTAAGGCACTCGTGAGTGCCCAGAAGAGTGCTAAATAAAATGTTCTACCTACCTACTTTCCTACTTACTTACCAGTCTGTGGGGACACATATCTGTGGTCTGCATTCTTCAAGGGCACTATTGCCAGCTGAAACCATTTCCGTTACTAGTGTCAAGAAGGGATCACTGATTGGAAAAACCAACAACAGACTGAGGATCATCATTACATACTGAGCAGCTTGGAGCCCCCCCCCCCCCGTCTCTCCATCCCTACCTTCTTAAGCCTCAAAGTTGAAGCTCCATCGCAGTCCACATTCTGTCAAAACAGCAGTCTGGTGTTGGTCAAGTAATCTGTCATCAGAAAGGAGAAAAATTCTGCAGCTTAAAAGAAGTGACATACTCAAAGTTGTTCGTTCCGATGAAGTGGCAAAAATGCCACAAAAAGTCAACTGGTATTTGTGGTGGACATCAATAAAGATGGTATGTTGGAAAATATAATGGGGAGTATGAATAGATAGGCCACTGACAGGGCAAAGGCCAATGGCACATTTATAAGGTAGAAAAAGAAATGGGCAGACTGGATGGGCCTTGCGGTCCTTATCTGCCGTCAACTTCTGTGTTTCTATGAGAAAATACTGTATTTCTACATAGTCCACATTCTGTGCAAAAGAACAGAAAAGAACAGAAAATCCTCGGGTAGAGAGAGATTAGAGTGGGACAGAGAGAGAATGACATCTAATATCTCCAGTGCCCCTATGCATTCATAATAAAACAAACAATGAAATGATTTGATTATCAAAATACAAATTATCCTTATAGTTAGACTTAAGGAAGGCCATTATGTGTCTTCGATCCCCTGGAGACCTCATGCTCCTAACCTTGCCCAATAAGTTGTTCTTACACCCTTGTGTCTGTGACTCTACTAAGGCCGTCAAGAAACCACATCAGAAATTAGAATTTTACTTCTTCCCACTGGACTGTGTAACTGTCTGGGATAAAAAACTACAAAAATTTGAAAACGATGAGCCCTATGCACAAAAAAAAGGGTTGCCTATGCACCGCGTATCTGAGGCGCGTAGGCAACAGTACACATGAATGCCATGCAGCGGGGGTCCTGTGGCATTCACTAGCAGTGCACACGCCAGATGTACACCTGATTCCCCAGCCACGCGGGCAGCTATGCACCAGGGTGGTCCAGGTGGAGTGTTGGGGGCATGCCCACAGTATGTGCCATTCACAAAGGAGCATAGTGCTGCACAGTGGGGGGGGTGCAGGACAGTGCTGGATACAGCAGGAGGGACCCTGCCGCAACTTCAGTACCAGCCTAGCTCAAAGCGTGCAGGGCCCTGTTTCTGATCCCATATGGCAGTTCTCTCCCCAAAACCCTCATCAGAACCACAGCCACAGTCCCACAAGCCAGCGATGCCCCCCCCCCACA
Organism: Neoceratodus forsteri; assembly: GCA_016271365.2. NCBI lineage: Eukaryota > Metazoa > Chordata > Ceratodontiformes > Ceratodontidae > Neoceratodus > Neoceratodus forsteri. Next base: position 568,259,060 of record CM057450.1, read on the forward strand.
ACCAGAGCCTCATCCTGGTGGCCCCTTTCCAGTATTGCACAGAATTCCCACCAGCCCCCTCAGGGTGGTTGAGTGACCTCGCCCAGCACTAACCGCCGCCTCATGTCCCCCATACCTGCACATCAATGCTGCAGTGATGGACAGCAAGCGGCACATCCCTATACACACCACCTCGGCAACCCTCCATCTGACTGATGCCGGGAGTGTGCTGCTTATAGGCAGCGCACTCCCAGTATCAGTTGGATGGCGGGTGGCTGAGGTGGTATGTGGAGGGATGTTCTGCTTGTCATCCATCGTCACAGCACTGACATGCAGGTACGGGGGATGGGGCATGGTGTTGTTACTGCTGCAGGGGACTGCTAACCACCACTGAGGGGGCCAGGGAGTCAGGATCGGGGACCAAGGTGGGCAATCTGTGCAACACTGGAAAAGTGCCACCAGATGGGGCTCTGGTTGTGTGTGGGGAGGATGTCACTGACTTCCGGGGCTGGGGTTCTGATGTAGGGGAAAACAGACTTATGGGACCGGGGTGGGCGCTCTGATGTGTGGGGGGAACAGGACTGGGCAGGGGCTCTGTTTGGGAGGGGTTGGGCAACTGTGCACCAAGCAAGGCTTGCTGGCCAGAGGATGGAGATCAGACAGGGGAAGGGACCACTAGACACCAGGAACAAATGGTTCATTCCCCAGGTGCCTATGTGTGTTATTCACACACCTTGACCCATGCCTTCCCACACTCCCCTGCTCCCTCAGAGCAAGGGATCCACTCCAAGAAAAAGGAACAGCAAATGGCCGCTCCAGTCTCATAATGGGGTACATGGTTCCAAAGCAGTGCAGACAAAGAACTACAAAATAACAGCACTCATCCAACTGCAATTATTTTAATAATGACACCAAGGCATACCAAAATAACAAGAGCACACATGCTCCCTGACCAGTTTTGAACTTCCATTCATTTTCAAAGGGATGGTGTCCACCAATACCATTGGTCTTTTATACACAATTCCAATTAAAAACACAATAATGTGTGTGTGTGTGTGTGTGTGTGTGTGTGTGTGTGTGTGTGTGTGTGTGTGAAATGCTTCTACCATTATTTAAAAAAAAAAACATTTTTATCAAGAAATATTTAAAAAAAAACACCAATAAAGTACTAAATACATGTGAACTGTGGTTCCAAAAAAGAGTGTGTGGGGCTATGGTGTTAGGTGGGGGGAGGGGACGGGGGAAAGGCAGGGAAGGAAAAAGGGGTGGGGGGGTGCGTGAAGAAAAAAGGAGGAACAACACAGCACATCAACCCTGATTGGAAAAATTACTTTCTCTTCATGCACTTAAGCAGTTCAGTCCTGCCATTTAATCCCAGTGTTTGTAAGGCTCCCAGGGTATAGATCCAACGGACTCCTTTTCCATCAACAAATCATCCAAATTTCCACCTCTTGGTCCTAGGTGGACTTGTTCCACACCACATAACTTAAAAACATGATTACCTCTAGTCTATTGTTTACAGTGTTGTGCTAGGGCACTTTTATCATCACCTGTTCAATACTGTCCTTGTTTTGAATGTTCTAGTGGTTTTGCCCACAAAGAATGCTCCACACTCACACACTGCAAGGTAAACCAAATATGTCATGACACGGTTAAAGAAAGACCTACATTTGTACACTTCTTCAGAGTTATCTGTAGTGAAAGTCCCTGTTCTCAATATTGAGGGACAGAATTTACAATTTTCACACAGAGAAGTACCATGCGGGCAGTGCAGCTAAAAGTTCTCTTGTACTTTTCTGTTAGTTGGTAAATAACTATGTGTGTCTATCACCTAGGCTTTTTCCTTTTCTGTACACTATCCTAGATGGCATAGCTATGGCTTCCTTCAGTAGGGGGCTGGCTTGCAGTATAGTCTACTTGTCCCTGATCACTTTTTCTGTCACTTTAGATTATCTAGTATAGTTTTTGACAAAATGTAATCTCTCTCTGGTGTTGTTTCTTTCTCCCTAATCACTAGAAGAGGGACCCCTCTCTACATCACAGGATTCAGAAAACACTTTTTCAACACATGTGGGATTGTACCTTCTTTCAATTAACCTGATTTTCAGTTCTGTGTTATACACAATATGATCACTCATTTCACTACAGTTTCTCCTGACTCTTTGGGACTGGGCTTTGGGGATGTTCCGTATCAAATGGTTTGGGTGACATAACAGCATGCAACAGGGAGTTCCTGTCAGTTTCCTTTCAGAAAAGTTTTGTTTTAAGGTTACCATCCAAATTTTTATGAATTTCTTAATCTAGAAACAAAATTATCTTATGGTCACATTATGAAGTAAATTTAAGGTTTGAATTACTCTTCTCCATGCACTGTATGAACCCCTGCAGTTCGCTCTCCGTGCCACACCACACCAGGAACATTTTGTCTATAAAACGTTTCCAGATGTCACTCCTACTGTTAAAAGGACTGACATCTGAATCATAGACATATTCTGTTTGCCAAAGTCCCAAGTAGAGATTTGCATAGTTGGGGCAAAAGTTGCCTCCATACCAGTCCCTTTTGTCCGGAGGTAAAAATCACCCTGAAGGAGGGAACAGTTCTTCTTAAGCACATATTCTTCACATTCCAAAATGAACTGTTTTTCTGTGTCATGTACACTAGCATCAACTCCCATGTAGTGATCCAGCCGTCTAAGACCTCCCTCATGGGGTATATTGCTGTACAGTGATATAATATCAAGTGGCACTAGGTACCAATCCTGTTCCACCTGGATCTCCTCTGTGGTGTTTAGGATGTGCATAGTGTCTCTCGTGAAGGACCTCAACCCTCCAACATATTTCTTTATGTGGGCATCTACAAATTTGGATAGGGGATCAGTTAATGACCCTATCCTGGATACAATAGGCCATCAGGGAGGGTTCATTGGGTCCTTGTGGATTTTTGGTAGAGTACATAAATGCATGCCCTTACTGGGTAATCAATAAGGCTGTGCAGAATTTTCAAATTCTGGCAGAATGAAATTCTGTGGAATTTTCAAAATTCCATTGAAATTCTGCCGAATTTCGCCAGAAGTGGAATGGTGAAATTCTGTGGCAGAAAATAGTTGTGTAATTATTTGCTGTGGAAAAAATGTTGTTCTGTGGATTTCAATATTTGCCACAGAAACTGTTGCAGAAAAATTTTCCACGGAAGAAAAATGCTGTTCCGCAGAATATTATTCCATGGATCACAGTAGGTGGAATTCCACAGAAGAACCAGTGAAATTCTGGCAGAAATTCCACCGGCTGAATGGTCATTCCATGCTAGTTCCACGGGTGGAATTCCGCATTCCACACAGCACTAGTAATCAACTGTCAAGTAATGAAATTCTTCATTTGTTAAAACCCTATTTGCATGTGCTTCTGTCAAAAATAAATCTATTTCCCTCTTGTAGATAAGTGTGGGGTCTGATCATAGTTTTATATAAAAGCTAGTGTTACCCAGCTGTCTGTTGATTTCTGCAATATACTTAGTTGTATGCATCACTACAATCAACCCCCCCCCCCATACCGACTTATGGAAAAGAACAAGGGAACTGTTGGATGCGCTGCCTGCATGGTACTTATCCATGTGGAAATTGCAAATTCTGTCCCTCAATATTGAGAACAGGGATTTTCACTACAGTTAACTCTAAAGAAGTGTACAAATGCAAGTCTTTCTTTAGCTGTGTCACGACATATTTGGTTTACCTTGCAGTGTGCGAGTGCGGAGCATTCTTTGTGGGCAAAACCACTAGAACATTCAAAACAAGGACAGGAGAACACCTACTCAGTATTGAACAGGTGATGATAAAAGTGCCCTAGCACAACGCTGTAAACAATAGACTAGAGGTAATCATGTTTTTAAATTCTGTGGTGTGGAACAAGTCCACCTAGGACCAAGAGTTGGAAATTTGGATGATTTTTTGATGGAAAAGGAGTCCTTTTGGATCTATACCCTGGGTGCCTTATAGACACTGGGATTAAATGGCAGGATTGAACTGCTTAAGTGCATTAAGAGAAAGTAATTTTTCCAATCAGGAAGGATGTGCTGTGTTGTTTCCCCCTTTTTCCCTCACACACACCCCCAGCCTATTTTCCCTTCCCCTTTGTCCCTTCCCCTAAACCCCCCACCTAAGACCATAACCCCACATATGCCCCCTTCCCACCCTCCTTTTTTGGAACCACAGTTTACATGTATTTAGCTGTATCAGTTTGGAATGTCTTCTTATATCTAGTGTTTTAAATGCTTTGATGCACACTTGATTCCCTTGGAAAGTTAGCACCATTTTATTTATTGTTGCTGTATTTCCCTTCTAGGTTACTGAGGAAGCATTAAAATTGACCACCTATAGACCATAAGAGTTATGGGATTTGTATGCAGCACTGTGGTAAAATTGCAAAGTTTAACTTTAAAATTATAAAGTTCTACTTTAGTATTTAAGAAATTTGAGTTTGCTGAGGATATTTAAATATAGGTCTCTTTATGTAACTGGCACTTTAGAATAAAGCGCATAGTAACAATTGTAGTGCTTTATTGGTAGTTTTTATATGTTTCATGATAAACAAAAAAATAAAAAAATAATGATATAAGCATTTCACACATATATATATATTATAGTGGCATGGTAATATCACTATAGCTAGGGTTGCACTGCCATTTCTATGTTAAACCTCAATTTTTGCTCTTTGATAACTTTTTAACCGTTTGTCCGATTTGTCTGAAATTTGGAATATAGAAAGATCTCTTTATGTAACAGGCACTTTAATTGTTACTATGAACTTTATTCTATAGTGCTTTATTGGTAGTTTTTATATATTTCATGATGGAACAAAAAAAAATTATATAAGCATTTCACATATATATATATATATATATATATATATATATATGCCTGCCCCTGTGGAGATGCAAGTAATAATACCTGACAGGGTGGGCGGTATTGGCCAATACCAGACCACCCAGGGGTGTAATGAGGCCCAATGCTGCAGGTGGATGGCCTTATAGCCCCTGGATGGTCCGGTATTACCCATACCGCCCACCCTGGAGGGTATTATTGCACTTAGAAAATGGGTTTTACATTTTTCTTTATTATAATAGTGATTTGATAAGGAAGAAAGAAGGAACAATATTAATAAACATAACCAGAAATAGCAGCTTGTGTAAAATAGTTCCTTTATTGCAATACTACTAGAGGGTGCTGCTGCTTATGGGAACTCCTTATTATATTGTATTTTCTTCCTTCATTTTGTTTTGACTGCCCCTCCCCCCAGTTTACTGATAGGTAGTGCTAGAATTTGACTATAATAACTGTTTTTAGTTACAATTCCTTGTAAAAATGTTTTTAGTCAGAAGCCCAGTGTAACTTGAGGCACTAGATCCTCTGCTAAGAAAAGCGGGAACTGTACATCAGATGAGGCGTTTGTAGGTCTTACCTCGATGTCTGTAGTAATGCATAATTTTGGTATTCTTTAACGGTCCTTCTCCACTGCAGGACATGTAGATGCTGTGTAGTATGCAGCCTGCACAATCCGACGGATGACGTGGAGTGTTCGAGAGGAAGCTGGAACGGCCGGTGAGCGGGTGGGTGGCAGTATAATGGTACTGTGAGTTTTTTAAAGCCAAATAGATAAACAGAGAAAACATTTCTCTGGATGTGAGGGGGTCAACTTCTTTATAGCCAAAAAGATAAACAGAGACAATGTTTTTTTCCTATGGATATGAGGGGGTCAACTTCCGGGGTCAGCTCCTCCTGTAGCGCTCAGGTAATGACCATTGTGCAGTACAGGGTACTTGAAGGAAAAACATTTTTAAATTGTTTTCTGTTTGAGCATATTGCTGGCTTCAATGTTCTTTGTTACGATTAGATTATTTGGGGGCAATTACAGATGGTGTAAGGAGTTAATGTGGGGGAGGAGGGTCTCATACGCTGTCTCGCTAACTGGCACAAAAAATGGCAGCAGTTTCAAATTGTGTGTCCAGTGCTTCAGCCAATGATGAAGCAGGCTGGGCACAAGGATACCACTTATGAGGCTGGCAGGGTTGGCATGGCTGGGAGTTTTTACTAACAGGGCTCTCACTGTTAGTTAATGTACCCCTGCCAGCCAATCACCTTTCTGTATTTCTTTAGCCAATTTTCTAAGGTCAGATACCGCCCTTTATGGGATGTAAGTCCTGATGGTCTATCAGTGGTATTAGATCTATCAGTGATTCTGGAGGTAAGTGGGAGTCCAGAGAACCTGGTTCAGGCCTATAACAAGGTCGTTACTGTGGCCCTGACTCTATCGCTCCCATCCGTGTTCGTCCTCTCTCCCTTCACCCTCAGTCCCCATGGTTTGATGGAACCATGAGGGAGCTGTGGCGACTTGGATGCAGGTTGGAGCATTGCTGGTGGAAATCCGCCCTGGAGGCTGATCACCTTAGATTGATGGAACATTATCAAGTCTATCAATCAGCAATCACCCATAAGAAGGCAGAGTTCCTGTCCGGGGAGATTGCTGCTACTCAGAATCAACCGGCTCTGCTCTTTCTAATTGTGGACAGGTTGTGCGACCCAGCCTGTCTTCAGGTTCGAAGAACTTTTTCACAGATTGAGTGTGATGAGCTCGCTCAGTTCTTTGTGGATAAGGTGGCCAGCATCAGGGCGGCGATCCAACCGGCACACTCTATGGGAGTTGATAGTGGTCGGTGTATGGTCACTCTTCCTTAGTTTGCCTGGAGTTCCTTCTACCTGCTGGAAATCATGGATGTTGTGAGGATTGCCCTGGGTATGCACCCAACGTGCTGTAGTTTGGACCCTGGCCCAACCTCCCTGATTATGGGTTGTTGTGACACCGTTGGCCCTGTCCTAGCAAGGATAGTTTGGTGCTCCTTAGAGTCTGGTGAGTTTCCTAGCTCCATGAAGGAGGCAGCGGTGACACCTCTCCTGAAGAAAGCTGCTCTGGACCCAAGCTGCCTTGTAAACTACAGACCGACCTCTAACCTTCACTTTGTTGGGAAGGTTATTGAGAAAGTTGTGGTGCTGCAACTGGAGAACCACCTGACCATCCATGACATCTATGAACCTCTCCAGTCCAGTTTTCATAAGAGGCATAGCACCAAAACTGCTCTGGTTCGGGCGCTCAATGATCTCTTGATGGTGAGAGATCAGAAGTGCCGTTCTATCTTGGTACTTCTTGATCTCTCTTCAGCTTTTGACACCGTGAACCATGGGGTGCTTCTCGACCACCTGAGATTCATCTGTGGCCTGTCTGGTACAGTTCTCAGATGATTTAAGTCCTACCTCACTGGCAGAACTCAGAGGGTGATGTCAGGGATTTTTTCCTCTGAGCCATTCTCTCTGCCATATGGGATTCCTCAGGGCTTGGTGTCGTCCCCATGCTGTTCACAGTGTATATGCTGCCCCTCGGAGACATTGTAAGATGGTATGGGCTGAGATTTCACTGCTATGCTGATGATACCCAGCTCTACCTGTCTTTTACACCTGACCAGGATACTGCATGTTCGGTATTTAACAATTGCCTCACTGATATCCAGGATTGGATGAGTTCCAGCTGGTTGAAATTGAATTCTAGAAAGACTGAAGTGATGGTGGTGGATCCTTGTCACCGGACGGAGGGGTTGGGGGCTGGTCAACCCATCAGACTTTGTCTAGGGGGTATCCAGCTTCCTTCCTCTGAACAGGTGCAAAACCTGGGGGTGATTCTGGATGATGGGCTGACACTGTGTTCACAGGTGTCGGCAGTTGTCAAGTCCTCTTTTTACCATGTGAGGAACATCACCAGGGTTAAGCACCTTGTTCCATCTGGCGACCTTCCAACGTTGATCCATGCCTTTGTGACCTCGCGCCTTGACTACTGCAACTCCCTTTATCTAGGGCTTCCGGGGGTTGCTATCCACCACTTGCAGCTAGTGCAGAATGCTGCGGCCCAGTGGTTGATGGGGATCCCACGTGCGAGTCACATCACACCGGTGCTGCGCAAACTGCACTGGCTGCCAAGTCAGTGGTGGATCACCTTCAAGGTTGGGCTTCTGACCTACAAGACCCTACATGGACTGGGCCCAGACTATCTGACAGAGCTCCTGTTTCCTTACTGCCCTGGACGACTGCTCTGCTCAGCTGATGAGGGGTTGCTAGAGATTCCCAGGGTGAGTCTTAAGTCATCTGGGGCCCGTGCATTTATGTATGTGGCCCCAGCCCTGTGGAATTCTCTACCCCATCAGATACATTAGTGCATGACCGTGGAGGGCTTTAAGAAGGCTCTGAAGATGCATCTATGACTGAAAGCATACTCAAAGTGACCATTTTATCTTATTTAATTTGCTATTTTGATCAATGTGTATTTTATTGTTTTATTCGCTTATTTATTGTTCAGCACCCTGATACTTGAAAGGCGCTTTATAAATAACATTTATTATTATTATTATTATATATTATAGTGGCACAGTAGTGACACTATAGTTAGGGTTGCACGGCCATTTCTATGTTAAACCTACATTTTTGCTCTTTAATATCTTTTGAACCGTTTGTCCGATTTGTCTGAAATTTGGAATATAGAAAGATCTACCATAGATCTCTGGATCTGGAAATTGTCATTTTGATCAGATGTACAGTTGTGGAACCATAGCATGCTCAAAAAGTAAAATTTCCCCATTGTTGCAAATTCTATGTCCAGGCATAATGGACTGAAGAATGCATTTGAGTGGGTTCAAATTGGCCTGTCTACATGTGTCTTGGGTTGCACTGGTGCCGTTTGAAGATTTGGTGAAAAAATATTGCTCTGTTCCAAAGTTATTCCATTTTTTTCATGTCCCATTATGGCCTATGGAAAAATGTATATATGCACTGTGAAAACATTCGAGATCACGTCTAGACCTGAAAACTTTAGGCCAGTAAGTTTGACATCCATAATAGGGAAATTATTTGAAGGAATAATAAAAGATCTAACTCCATCTCACTTGAACACACACAATTTAATGGACCCTACCCAACATGGGTTTACAAAAACACGGTCGTGTCAAACAAATATGCTTACCTTCTATGATTTAGCTAACAAGGCTTTAGATACAAGGAATGCAGTGCATATTATATTCTTGGATTTTCTCTAAGGCTTTTGACAAGCTGCCACATAAAGACCTAATAGAGATGTTAGCAAGTACTGGACTATATATGAATATAGTCAACTGGGTAGAAGCCTGGCTTCAAAACAGAAGGCAGAGGGTTTCAATCAGGGGAGTAGTATCGGAATGGAAGGATGTGACAAGTGGAGTCCCGCAGGAGTCAGTATTGGGCCCTTGTTTGTTTAATTTATATGTCTCTTCAATTAAGTTAAAGTTCCCTAATATATGGTTGAGTAAATTTGCAGATGACTGTAGGATTGAAGGTATCGTTAATAACAGAGAAGACCAGGTCAATGTACAAAAGGCCTTAGACATATTGGTAGAATGGACAGTTCATCATAAACTTGCTCTTAACTTAAATAAATGTGCTGTGATGCACTTGGGAAAGGCTAATAGCAAAACTGAATATTAAATTGGGAGATATAATTTTACATCAGGCTATTGAGGAAAGGGACTTGGGGGTCCAGGTAACTAGTGACTTGCAATTTGACACACATTGTAACACTATTGTTAGGAAAGCTAATCAGATGCTAAATTGCATTTTACAGCACATTGGGAGTAAAGATAGCAATGTGCTTGTATCATTGTTTACTGCACTTGTTCGCCCACATCTTGAGTATTGTGCACAGGTTTGGACCCCATATAAAAAGGCTGTCATTAGAAGATTGGAAGGGGTACAGCGTGGGTTAACTAAAAGAATTAACATACTGCATTACAGACCATATCAAGATAGGTTACAAGATTTAGGGTTATATACATTGCAATACCGCAGGTTAAGGGGTGACATGTGCATGATATTTAGGGCATTGAGTGATAAACCCTTAGGCAAAGATATAGGTCTTGGGGTAAAGGAACATTATCACTACAAGCCTAGAAGGCATGAACTACAATTGGAACAAGATAAGTGGAATACCTTGAGGTATAAAAAATGGTTTAGTCAGAGAGGGGTCCAGTTATGGAACTCCCTGCCAAGAGCGGTAATAATGAGTAAGACAATGGATTCATTCAAAAAAGGTTTGGACAATTTTTACAAAAGCAAATACAAATTAACATAAGATTAAAAGGCAAGCATTATGGATGCAAGTCTAAGTAGCTTGAAATACCTATGAATCACATTTTGTTGTCGAGCTTGCCAAAAATGTTATCGTGCTGCCGCCATCTTGTTTTCAGTTAGCGAGAGAGAATAAATGCTGTAATTCAAAAAATACTTCACTTTGGTAAACACCAACAGTTGTGTTTACCTAATCGGATCCCGAGGAACATGTCCCTGGCATCAGGGATGCAGTATAGTGCAGTGGTTTAAAGCTCTGAGATGCAAATCTGGAGACCTGGATTTGAAACCCACAGCCCCCACTTGCATACTGTGTGACCCTGAGCAAGTCACTTAACTTCCCTGTGTTCCCAGGTCACACCTGTAAAAAAGCTTTCAGCTTAGTGTGCCACTCCTGGTTAAACAATTAAAAAAAAAAGGTTTTTCACCAGCTGCTCTGGAAGTATGTTTTTTTTTGTAATTTTCCATTTTTTGATCGCAGCAACATTTTTGTTGCTGCGCAAACAATCGCACTTACTGGAAAAAGTAACCGGGCAACATTTTTGTGTGCACAATAACATTCCCATTATACAGCTATGAGAATCGCGATAACATTAAAGTGATCGCGGCAACACTGCACGGACACATTTTGCTATGTGTTGTTTTCTTTGTCACTTGATTGTGGGAAGGTGGATTGTGATATTGGCCTGAAATTGTCAGGGTGGCAAGCCCTAGTGTCCCAGTTGTGCCTTTCAGTGGTTTGGTATGAAAATATTAAACAGGCCCATAGTTACAGCATTCCAAATTTCAGAAATGTCCCCATAGGATAACATTGCAGCGGTTGTTTTCGTTGTCACTTCATTGTAGCAATGTAGTATGTGCTATTGGCCTGAAATTTTCAGGGTGGCAAACCCTAGTCCCACAGATGTGCCTTTTGGTGGTTTGGTAAGGAAATATTGAACAGTTCCATAGTTACGGCATCCTGAATTTCAGAAATGTTCCCATAGGATAACATTGCGGTACCCCTGACTCCTTTCGGGGCCCGTTTCTCGAAAACGGTTCGAGATACAGACTTTTCGTTGCAAAAATTGTTAGCACATAGTGGGAGTAAGTGCAGAAGTAGATTGGAAAGCCATAAAAACCATGAAATTTGAATTTGTTTTTCTACCTTGTACGGTTCCTGAGATATTTGCGATTTACCGTTCCAATTGCTCGTTTTCATATGCGTAGGGCACTATTATGCCCTCAGAGTTAGAAGTCACAGCACTTTTTGGTGCCTATATCTCTGAAACAATGCAAGATATGCATTTGTCAATTTTATGTTGCAAGAACTACTCACTCTCATGATTATAACCACACTTGAATTTTTCTTTCTAGCGGCTACGGTTCCCGAGATATGGGCACATTAGTGTTACAAGAGCTCCTTGCCTTATACGGTGGCTGTATAGCTCCATATTTATGTGTAAGTGGGAGCACAGGGCCCGGAGGTCCCGCACTCCTACAGACACATATCATTATGCAGAAATGGGCAGCTTGGTGAGAGCACAGGGCCCCCCACCAACACATACCATTTACGATTTATATTACACTTTTTAAAAAAGAAAGGAAATTCTTTGCAAGAATTCCATTAATGCATCAGTTAGGGTTGTTTCCACACTGACAAAAGTGTGGAAATTCCACGTTAGGGTTACCACCCCATCCCCACAACCCTGCCTCAAAACTCTAACTCTGCATTCCCCCCCACACACACACTCACACATGCAAGACACATGCAACATTGTAAGACACTATACCACTCTGGCACATCTGTAAGCACAATAATCACAACACTGTACTGATTTCACATACCACTATGTAATGAAAAAACAAACACAGTATAATCGACTGTACTGTGAGCACAGTATGATGACACATTACTGCTGGCATATCTTCCTCATAAAATGACAGACTTTGTGCAAAATTTCAAAATATTGGTTTATACTTGTCATAATTCAACAACTGAGTCACTGCAAGTATCGCTGCTACCACATAGGCATGTGGTAGCAGGACAGATAGACCTGACACATACACAGTAGTTTGGAGATACTGCTCAGGTGAGAAACTACCACCATCACATGTTGTTATGCTGCTGCCTTACCTGGAAATACTCATTAACAGTATGTTATGGTTACCTTTGCATGTTACAACTGCTGCTTTTACATCTTACTTGTAAACAATGCTATAAAATAATTACTTTTATTATTACCACTGTTTGCTATTAGGACTGACTCACTGTATCAGAAAAAAAAATGCAAACATCCAATGACTGTTGCTAGGCTCACAGAAACTGTCATTTCTAACACACTATGTGTGCATAACATACTGTGTGTTTCATCAGCTCTTAACTATTGAAATATGGACATTTGCTTAAATCTTGTTATTGATGATTGTAATGCAAAAATGCTTACTGTGAGTCATCTCCCATGATTGGCCAGCATGAGTGTGTACCCCCAAGCCACTATGATGGTGGCAGAACTCATACAGTTGGTGGACTGTGACAATGCCTGTGTCTTGTGAAACATTTACAGAGTTGTATGTTACTTCTGTTACCTAATCCTGCTTGTTTCTGGTTGGTTGTCTTGCCTTGGTCCTTCCATTCCTTGCATGTGTGTGTGAGTGGGGAGAATGTGGAGTTAGGGTTCTGAGAAGGGGGCGTGAGGGTGGGGTGGTGGGCTGGTAACCCCTATTTCCACACTTTTGTTGATGTGGAAACAACCCTAACTGATGCATTAACGGAGTTTTTGCAAAGAATTATAGTGGCATGGTCATGCCAATATATTTAGGGTTATGAAGGCACTTCTATGTTGAAGTCAAAATTTTGTGCGTTAGTAACTTTGGACTCATTCAATGGATTTGCCTGAAATTTGGTATGTGCTGTAGGGTATGGTAGATCTCTTGATTTGCCAAATTTTGTTTTGGTCAGACATACAGTCTTTGAGCACGAAATCGCTGAAAAATGCAAAATTATCCAGTTTTGGGGATTTTGTCCATGGCCTTGCGTGGCCGTCATGTGGCGTGCCACTCTGTGAGATGGCTCATCTGAAAAGGCTTGGCTGGCTGAACATTCCAATTTTTGTTTGGTGAAAAACTATTAAGGCATTCAAAAATGATGCCACTTTTAAGCTCCTATTATAAGTCAATGGGAAAATTTATATGGTTGTTTTGCGAACAAACAATGGGGTTTGGGCCATCTCGTCCTGCCTGGTGATCAAACAATTTGCAGCCTCGCAGTTGAAGAATCTTTGTCCCCGAGAATTCTTTGATCGCGAGGTCCACCATCTTGTTTTTGCATTTCCGATAGTAAAAAATCAAATATCTCAGCTATGGGGTCACTTCCTGAAGTAAAACTTGGATGAGTTTTACTCAGGGAGCCTCATTCTATCGAGCCATGCCTTTGGCTTGGTTTAAAATGGTCAAAAAAATAGAGTTATAAGGTTTTAAATTCTTTGATCGTGGCTCACTAACGATCTTTGATCACAAGCCTGCAAATTCTTTGATCGTGAGCGTCTTTGATCGCAATCTTGCATCGTGAGGTAAAAATACATTTTTCTCAGCTCAGGGGTGGGCTAGGAACATAAATAAGGGTGGGTTTTGTTCAGGGGGCTTCATTCTATCGAAGCATGGTGGTGGTTTTATTCAATTCTTAAAGTCGAGTTTCAGCATTTTTTATTCATTGTTCATGAGCCTGCAATTTCTTTGATCGCGAGCCTGCAAACTCTTTGATTGCGAGATTCTTTGATCGCGATTCTGCATCGCGAGGGAGGGACGAGATGGCCCTTTTAAAAATTTAATTTTCTCAGCCCAGGGATGGCCTAGGAACACAAATGAGGGTGGGTGTTGCTCAGGGGGCCTCGTTCTATCAAGGCTTGGTGGTGGTTTCATCTAATTCTGCCTAAAACTCGAGTTTGAGCATTTTTTATTCTTTGATCATGAGCCTGCAAAATCTTTGATTGCGAGCCTGCAAATTCTTTGATCGTGAGATTCTTTGATCGCGATCTTTGATCGCGAGGGAGGGACGAGATGGACAGATTTTATAATGCATTAGATAGGGCAATTTCACCAATCTTTAAGTTTAAATATCTTGGAAACAGTTTGGTCTTTTTACTTGTAATTTGAAGGGGTGTTCCCAGCATGTCCTGTAGTTGTGAATTACAGTGTTTACGTGTCGGAGAAAATTATTTTTGCGGAGATATTGTGTGACGTAATTTACATGTTGCGGACAGTGTTTTGCATTGTGTTGGTGGCTTGAAATTGATAGGGTACCTAGCCTTAATGTTATAGATGTAGTTTTCAGTTGTTGTGCCTGTAAAATGTTAACAGGTGCTGAATTCTGCATCTCTGACGAATGACAATCTCAAACTTTTACTTACTATATCTTGGACACGGCTTGGTGTTTTACATTGAAATTTGGAGGGTGTTGATAGTACACACATGTTTACAAGTTGGTGGGAGTGCAGAGCCCAAAGGGACCATGCTCTCACCAACTTCCGCAGGTTGGTGGGAGCGCAGGGCCCAAAGGGCCTGTGCTCCCACCTACTTGCACAAGTTCTTACTTTTCTATTCTTTCTCAGTAAGTAAGGAAATTCTATGCAAATAACTGCGTTAATGTATCATTTAGGGTTAAAGCACAGAAAGTCAGGAAATAAAAAATCTTTAAGGTTGCCCCTCCCCCCAGACCCGCCAATCATCCCAAGATTGACAAATGACGGGGTGTGTCATTGGGGTCGTGAGGCCTAAATGTCACCCCATTCTTTTTTGTTATCTCTTGTCAATATGATTACACATGGAATGGAGTGACATTTAGGGCTCACGACCCCAATGACACACCCCGTCATCTGTCAATCTTGGGATGATTGGAGGGTCTCGGAGGGGGCAACCCTAAAGATTTTTCATTTCCTGACTTTTTGTGTATTAACCCTAAATGATGCATTAATGCAGTTTTTTGAATAGCATATATATAGATATATATATATATATATATATATATACACATACATGCACACATATGTGTGTGTATGTTATTGTGTCTTTAAATGGAGCTGTGTATAAAAGGCCAATGGGATTAGTGGAGACTGTTCCTCTGAAGATGAACGGAGGTTTGAAACCGGTCAGGGAGCTTGTGTACTCTTGTTATTTTGGTATATCTTGGTGCCGTCATTAAAAAAATTGCAGTTGGATGAGTGCTGTTTTTTTGTAGTTCTTTGTTAATCCATTCTAGGACCCAGGCTGGGCATCTGATTAGCTGCTCGCCTGGGTCTACTACTCCAGCCCTGTTCACCCTCTGCAATCCTCCATGCCAGGGGGCAGGGCCATGGACAGGTGGCCAGTGATATTGAATATTGGCCTGCGCACACCTGTCTGTGGATGTGGAGCTATGCGGGTGGGGTATGCACCTCTGGTGTGTGCTTTCCACCCTTTCATGCATAGGGTCCAGTATTCTCAGTTACCCCAGATGGAGGAAGGTGGGTTTCAAATATCTAGCAGATATCTTAGAAAAAAAGCAGTTAACCATGTGATGTTACTCTCTGAATTACAGAAAACATACTCTCACAGATTGAGTTCTGCCACTACCTCCACTTAAAACATGCAGTTGCTATAGTCCTAAAAAATTCTGAGATATCTGAAGGAATATCAGATTGGGTAGTGTTACTTAAGTTTGCAGATAGGAAAGGCCGAACAGGTAAAATCTGTAAAACACTGACCAAATGAAATGAAAATGTGACCGTTAGTGCCAAACAAAAATGGGAAACAGGCCCGTTGCCAGCTGGGGGATCGTGAGGTTCAAACAGCCCCACCTCATTTGAACCTCCCCTTTTTTTTTTCGTTCTTGTGACCATTTTGTTTCACTGTCCCTTTAAAAATTGCCAGGAACTGTGGTACTTAGTACACACATTTTGAGACTGGCAGCACCCTCCCTCTTCATGCACCCTCCCAATCTGCAGCCAATCAGTAATCTTGGTGCCAGTTAGATGTGGAGTTGTCCCTTGAGTCTTTTGACCTCCCCCTGTGTTTGGCTGGCCAATCAGAGCACACGTCAAGACGTGAGCATTACCATGGTGCACCACGGTGGCTGCCCACAATTCTCTCTGCACCAGCATACCAATGAGGCTGGAGTGTGGCAGCTGACTGGGAGATGACATCTCCAAAACAAGAGCCAAGTTTTTTTTTTTGTTTTTTGTTTTTTTCTTTTAAGGTTATACCCATTGAGATAAAGCTCATTTACAATGGTGCCCATTACAAATACAACACAATACTGTAAATATACATTGCATAAGGCAATAACAAAAAATACACATTCTATAAGACAATATAAAAAGTACATACCGTTAACAACACATACACACAATCAACAATCAAGGATTACAAGAGCAACATAATTATGCATTAAGCAGGTTAGCAAGGGGAAAAGGAAGAGGGGGCCATTATGGTTTTCCAAGAAGGTAGCAGACAAAGTGAAAGCCAAAAAGATTTCATTCAGGCAATACAAAAAGACACAAGCAGAAGGGAATATGGAGAAAGTACTAGGAGAAGCAAAAGGAGGCAGGGAGGTCAGAAAGGGAAGCCAGAGCTCAGACAGAAGAGCACATTGCAAAATCAGTGGGTAGAGGGGACAAAACCTTTTACAGGTACATAAGTGAAAAAAGAAGGGCAAAGGGAAGGATAGTGAGACTGAAGGGGCAAGATGGGAGCCATGTGGAGGATGACAGCAATAAAGCTTACATACTAAACATATTTCTGCTCAGCCTTTACTGAGGAAGAGGAGGGTAATGGGCCTGAAGGGAGTACAAGGGGATCCAATGGACTACAGTACCCAAAGCAGCATGGTTTCTCCGGGGGGGGGTTATGCTAGACCATCCTCATTGAATTTTTTGATTTGGTGACAAGGGAGGTGGATCGGAGAGGGCAGTGGATGTGGCCTATCTGGACTTCAGCAAGGCCTCCAACACTGTGCCACATAGAAGGCTATTAAACAAACTGGGGACTATGAGAGTGGGCAGAACAGTAGATTGGTGGGTAGGTAATTGACTGGGCAGCAGGACACAGAGAGTGGTGGTAAATGGCTGTCACTCCATAGAGGGAAGAGTGACCAGTGGAGTACCACAGAGATCAGTGCTGGGACGAGTCCTATTCAACATTTTCATCAGTGACATTGCGTAGGACCTAAAAGGCAGAATTTCCCTGTTCATGGATGACACGAAGCTGTGTAACAGAGTGGACATGCCAGAGGGTGTAGACAGAATGAGAAGCGACCTGCAGAAACTTGAAGAATGGTCAAGGGTTTGGCAGTTGAAATTCAATGCAAAGAAGTGCAAGATAATGCATATGGGGCACAAAAACCCTGGAACAACATATCAGTTGGGGGATGAGGATATAGCATGCACCAAGCAGGAAAGGGACCTTGGGGTTATCATCTCTGATGACCTTAAAGTAGGGAAACAGTGCAACAACGCAGCAGGTAACACAAATAGGATGCTGGGATGCATAGGCAGGGGCATAACTAGCAGGAAAAGGGAGGTCATAATTCCACTATACAAGACACTAGTGAGGCCCCACCTGGAGTACAGTGTACAGTTCTGGAGACCTTACCTATGTAAGGACATAGACAGGGTAGAGAAGGTTCACAGGAGGGTAACAAAGATGGTACAGGGATTGCATCCCAAGTCCTATGAGGATAGGCTGAATGACTTGAATATGTACTCCCTGGAGGAGAGGAGGGAGGGAGAGAGAGGATATGATAGAGACATACAGGTATCTTGCAGGGAGGAACAGGGTGCAGGAATACACCAGCGAAAAAGTGAAAAAGATATTTCAGAACTAGAAGGCATGGTATGAAGTTGGACAGAGGGCGATTCAGATGAAACATGAGAAAGAATTTCTTCACAGAAAGGGTGGTGGACAAGTGGAAAAGAGTTAGAGGAAGTGAAAGGGGCTGAAACAGTCACAGGAGTTAAGAATGCATGGGATAGACATAAGGGAATTCTGGAGGTCAGAGGTAAGGGGCAAAAGACTTCTAGAAAAACATAAAATGAACTTACAAGCTTAAATGGACAGACTGGGTGGGCCATAGGGCCTTATCTGCTGACAGTGTCTATGTATCTTTGTAACATGGGAGAAATATGAGGACTCCAGGGAAGAAAGGTGATAGGTGTGTAACCCCTCACCCCTGCCTTTTTAGCAAACGACAGGTGGCATGCTGTTGAAGCTGACAGCAGTACCTGGTGGGGACCTGGGTTAGGGGAGGATGAGGTTACTCGGCACAGGTGGACCTAGGTTTGGCTACTCTGCACAGGGGCACCCAAGTAAATCTGAACACAGGAAGCAATAACTGCAATGTCCAGAACCAGGAATGGGATTCTTCAGTGTGACTTTTATTCACATACTAGCTGAACAAAACAAAGCATAGACGGACCCCGATGGGGCTACATTTCCTGGTAATGCAGATTAGAGACTACAGAACACTTATTCACCATTTTCAGCCCTCAGGCTCTGAACCCACCAGGCACACAGCCCAGATTTGCACGCAGCTTTGGGTACACAGCCCGACTTGTACACACTTGGGTTTTCCCCACGGGTCAGGCTCCCCCCCGGCGGCCACTTGATCCACGGTCCATTGGAAGAATGAACCAATTATCCTGTCGTGGCTCCCCACACCACTTAGAGTCGGTGACTCCTAGAGAGAATTTTTCCTTGTTGTGGCTCCCCACACCACTTAGAGTCTGCGACTCCTAGAGAGAATTTTCCCTTGCAACCCCACGTCTGGGTACTTCCCCCATCACTGGCCAAGTGCATGAGGCAAAGTAGCAACCACAGCAGAAATCCGTAGACGTGGACCTGATTACTAAAGATGGACGGTTCGCCCACCTCCAGCTCCCACAGCCCATACCCGTCCATTTCCCTGGGAAAACTGAACCATTCCTTTGCTGAACTTCTAAATGTAGATTGAAGGGTAGATGATCTGGTGCATCTCCTCTACATATTACTTGAATCACACAACACTCTAGCATTTGACACTACTTTACTTGTTTGGCCCATTTCTCTAGGCTTCCCAAAATGTAGCGTAATCCCTAGATTTTCATACATGTCCCAGGGTGAAGAAAACATTTTGCCCTCTTAGTCAGAGCAGACACTCACCCTTTAGTTGCAGGTACCCCACAGGCGACTCACAAATCTTCCATCTTTCAAAATAAATGTTGAACTAAACAGGCAGCTTTTCTTCCACTTGGCAGAATTAAGGGGATTGTGCCAGGAATCTGCTAGGGATCTTTACATCCCCCCCCCCGGAGGGAGGGGGCACTGAGACCCGAACAGCGGTCTCCACCACTTTAGCACACCTTCACTCCTTCACTTACTGAAGACAAACTGGACACTGACTACTACCCTTTGAAAACTCCCAACGTTCTATCTAACTCCCTTTTCTGCAGATTCCAATGTGGCTTATGTAGCTGCAAAAGTTCTATTGGTGATGTCATCCCTAGGTCTCAGCTGAGACTGAGAACAGAGTGAGACAGTGTGAAACCCATTTAACTGGAGTTTCACAAGCTGCCTTCCCTGCCTACCACTAGGTCTTACTGGGATTCTAGTAACCCCGGGTAACAAGGGGGTTACACTCGCCCTTGACCAGGAAAATGACTGTCCGCAGTCATTATTTACCCGGCCTTAGGCCATCCCACCCTATGGGCTACCTGCGGAGGGGGGTGATCAGGCCCCCTCCTACCATGTGCAAGCACAGGCAGGCAACACTAGGGGCCTAGAGGCCTTTAGCTGACATATCAGCCTCTACACTATCCACTTACTATGGACACCCAGTGGCTCTGGTAGAACCATCCACAGCATAGCCCTGATAGATCAGCACTGCGGTCCCTACTGCAGGTCAGGGCCACAGCCTGTCCATCCCCCCTAACCCTCTAGGGAAAACCTATCTGCCTTTAACTGAATACCCCAAAACAAAAACAACCCGGGGACCTCCCCGACCTTGGACAACCTGCAACCACACACCATTAAAATACCACATTACTGCCTCCTCCCTACCCCCACAACCACACCTGTGGAAGGAAAGGGTTAATACAGTAACCATACCAATAACACCACAGTACTTTAAATTTCTACACACACTAAAGCACTGATGAGGAACTCCGATGAGCCCCTCCTCCTCTTCTTGTCTTCTCTTCTGTCTTCCCAGGAACACCTGTAAGAAAAATAAAGACAAAACACACTCCTAATCTGCATACGCAGTCTTCCTAGACCCCCATCATCAAAACACTGAAAAATCCCAAAAAGATTTTATAGAAAAAAGGTAGAAAAACAGTATTTACATTAGAAAACAACGACATTATTTACAATACACATTTGGGGGATGGAGTGCCCTAAAAGTCCCAACTAGTGACCACAAGGCCCGAAGGCTAGTCCAATAAAGAGTCTCTCCTGGGCCGGAGCCCGGTGAAGCACAGTTCTAACAGGCCAAAGACCCGAAGGGGAGAGTCTTTGCGGACAGTTCACACATTTTGAAGTTTGTTAGTGTAGGGTGTGTACTGCAATGTCATAAAGATAGAAAAGTTCGGACTTACCAGCCACTTGCAGTACAAGATTCGGCACCAACCTGCACCTCTGACGAAGACTCTCCCTGGCAGCATTTCTTCTGATACAGCTGGGCGGACATCTTCCGGGAACCACAGGAGGGCACATCTGGGAACAGCTGGGCTGATGTCATCTCTGGAGACGGAACCTTAGAACAGGAACAAAAAGGAAACAGCTGGTCCAACATCATCCGATTACCAGGCGATGAACAGGATACAGCTGGGCTGGTGTCCTCTCTGGTTCTGAAGTCATCTGGTGGGCCAGTCGATGGATGCTGGAAAGGCCAGTACACTGTAGACTGATGAATGTGGGGCACCTGAGTCCTGGATATTCATATTGGCGGATCAATAAGGCACTTCACAGTCTGGTGTGGCAGTATTGACTACCATTGCTCGGCTCTCCATTTTGTAGGCACGGGCACATTTGCTGAGAGGTCCTTGCACTGAGGCCAATAGTACCGGGGATCAGGAGCTTGAATTATTACCCCATCTGGGCACACATAATTCACACAGTGGGAGATTTCACGTCCCTCTCCATCCACCACTCTCACTCT
This sequence comes from Neoceratodus forsteri, assembly GCA_016271365.2. Taxonomy (NCBI): domain Eukaryota; kingdom Metazoa; phylum Chordata; order Ceratodontiformes; family Ceratodontidae; genus Neoceratodus; species Neoceratodus forsteri. Next base: position 568,280,375 of record CM057450.1, read on the forward strand.
GTCCATAAACAGTGTCCTGCCTCTCTTCCACTGGGTATACTTTTCGTGAAACAGTCTATTCTTTACATGCTGGTTGGCCCCAGGATGCACACTTTTCATTGCTTCATCCCAGATCCAGGATTTCCTGCAGTTCTCAATCTCCTCCCAGACTTTCCGAGGAAAGGTAGGAAAGGTCATACCATAGATCTCATTTGCCTTCCTACGAACCAGTCTCTCCTCTTTACTTGCTTTGGTCAATCTGAGACTGCTGGCCTGGCTTGGGGTGGCCAGTCCTGGTTCTGCCAGCTACGCATCCTTAAGGAAATTAGAAATGGATCCCTGACTTCTTCCTCCTGTAAAGCCAGGGCAGTGGCATCACCACTTTCTTCCATACATTCCTCCGAGGCAAGATCTTGAGGCTGTGTACCCGTCCCTTTTTTCGCAAGGCCACATAGGTTCTCCCTCATCTTCCTCTTCACTGAGGATCTGAGCCCAGGAGTGAGCAGTCGTCCTCACTCCTGAGACTATCCACTCATCACTAGGCACGGAGGTCGACACCTCCCACTCAAAGGCCTCCCGCATCTCATCTTCACCTAAGAGACTTGGGCTAGGCCCCCCCTCCAGGGGTCTATTGATGCTTTAACCGAACTTTCCTTCTGGGATCCAGCATCTGAAACTTCAACTTCTGGTTCTGTCTCTAACTCTGCACCTTCTAGCTTTGTGCCACACTCCTCTGAGAGACCTTCCTCCACAGGCTCCGCCTGCTGCTGTGTGCTGCCAACTGCAGATTCCTGAATTTTTGTCCATGTGGGAGCCAAACGAATTTGAGGTGCTTTATACAAGCCATATTTTTCTAGGCATCCAGCACAGTGAGGAATCATGAAGATGTCCCTTCCAGCTCCCAAGCATATTTGACATACACACACTGGATAATTAGGAATCGCCACCTGAGGAGGCAGTTGTCCTCCATAGCACCACTTTTCAATATCTCTCAGTCTATTTACTGCAGCTGTTACTGCAACCCAGGCATGATCCGGGTAACGAGCTGGTCCTGAGGCCATAACTGCAGAAAAATAAACAAAAGTTCACTGTAACTGAAAGTCCCACTTTATTGAACACACTCTTTAGCTGTAAAATGGCTTCTCTGCTGCTGTATTTACTTTACTTCCCCACCCTGTAATGGCGGCAGCAGCACTCCTGTGCATCAACATTTAGAATCTGGGTCAAGCCACTGCGCACCCGATTTACAAAAACTACTAATAACTTTTGCTCAAACTGCACAACTTGCTCTGTTCTGGCTTTAAACACATTTACAGGATTTTCCTTGGACTTTTTACATGCTGGTAACATTTCTTTTATTACAGTCCCTTAAAGCTTCAGGTTTTTAGCACAGGATTGCCTGTATTTCTAGTGCTGCACTTTGCTACAACCCACAGTCTCTCTCTGGCTGCAAACTTTAAACTCAGGCTAAATTCATTACTATGCACACAGTCAATGGCTTAACAGACTTGCACTTGCTGGCAGGACATTACACAGTCATTACTTGCAAAGCGACTACACTGCTGCACACACATTTTATATGGCATAGGCTGAAAATCACTGTTTGAGGAGTTTCTTGGTTGGTTACTTACTATTATCAGTAGCAATTTGCTGCGATGTGGAAAAACGGCCTGCAGACAGTTCTTGAAGGCCTTGGTACACAAACGGGCGGGCAGTCCTAGCGATCGTCTTTTTAAACACCAAACTTGCAATTTGGACAATCGATTAGTGGGTTGAGCCTGATTTTAAACTAAATAATCTATTTTTAAACTGTTTACAACGCTTTAAATACTCCGCGACGCTCCTCCACTGCCAGTACACGCACTCCACTCTCACTCCCTCTCGAATGCTGAGGCAATCTCTGTAGAGCTGGCTGAGGGGGCAGGACTGATTGCAGCCTGACCAACCACATGACGCCATGCAAATGAGCCTCTTCTTCCTCACGAGGGCTCTTCTCCTTACGGCGATCATCGAGCAGGCAAATTTAAACTGCAGAATGCAACTTTTTTTTCTTCTCTTAACTGACTCCACGGCGGGAGCCCATTTCAGCCATTTAACATAGCCATTTAACACCTGCAAGTCTCTCATTCATTTAAAAAGCATTTCCAACGTCCAGGGCACAATTTTCCTGTTGCTACCACTAGTCTTCCACACTTTTCTTCACAACAGTTTATTTTTTAAAAGCATTTCAAACATCCAGGGCACAATTTTCCTGTTGCTACCCCTAGTCTTCCACACTTTTATTTACCACAGTTCATTTTTTAAAACAGGCAAAAACGCTGTAAACAATTTTTTTGATGCAGGACAAGGGCACACTCTTTGGCTTTAATGCTCCTTGGTAAACAGTTGGCATTTTTAAACAGCAGCACAAGATCCACAGCACACAGCAACACACACTAGGGAAATTGCTTCAGCTTTTTGGGCTACCCACTGCCAGATAGCCAAAATGCTAGCCCCCCCTTGCCCAAGCACCTTCCTCCCAGAACAAAATCCCAGCGGTGCCTCCATTTTTGTAACCCCTCACCCCTGCCTTTTTAGCAAATGACAGGTGGCATGCTGTTGAAGCTGACAGCAGTACCTGGTGGGGACCTGGGTTTGGGGTGGATGAGGTTACTTGGTACAGGGGGGACCTAGGTTTGGCTACTCTGCACAGGGGCACCCAAGGAAATCTGAACACAGGAAGCAATAACTGTAATGTCCAGAACCAGGAATGGGATTCTTCAGTGTGGCTTTTATTCACATACTAGCTGAACAAAACAAAGCATAGACGGACCCCCATGGGGCTACATTTCCTGGTAATGCAGATTAGAGACTACAGAACACTTATTCACCATTTTCAGCCCTCAGGCTCTGAACCCACCAGGCACACAGCCCAGACTTGCACACAGCTTTGGGTACACAGCCCGACTTGTACACACTTGGGTTTTCCCCACGGGCCAGGCTCCCCCGCTGGCCACTTGATCCACGGTCCATTGGAAGAATGAACCAATTATCCGGTCGTGGCTCCCCACACCACTTAGAGTTGGTGACTCCTAGAGAGAATTTTTCCTTGTTGTGGCTCCCCACACCACTTAGAGTCTGTGACTCCTAGAGAGATTTTCCCTTTTGCAACCCCACATCTGGGTACATCCCCCATCACTGGCCAAGTGCATGAGGCAAAGTAGCAACCACAGCAGAAATCCGGAGAGGTGGACCTGGTTACTAAAGATGGGGGATTCGCCCACCTCCAGCTGCCACAGCCCATACTCAGCCATTTCCCTGGGAAAACTGAACCATTCCTTTGCTGAACTTCTAAATGTAGATTAAAGGGTAGATGATCTGGTGCATCTCCTCTACATATTACTTGAATCACACAACACTCTAGCATTTGACACTACTTTATTTGTTTGGCCCATTTCTCTAGGCTTCCCAAAATGTAGTGCAATCCCTAGATTTTCACACATGTCCCAGGGTGAAGAAAACATTTTGCCCTCTTAGTAAGAGCAGACACTCACCCTTTAGTTGCAGGTGCCCCACAGGTGACTCACAAATCTTCCATCTTTCAAAATAAATGTTGAACTAAACAGGCAGCTTTTCTTCCACTTGGCAGAATTAAGGGGATTGCCCCAGGAATCTGCTAGGGATCTTTACATCCCCCCCCCCAGAGGGAAGGGGAGCTGAGACCCGAACAGCGGTCTCCACCACTTGAGCACACCTTCACTCCTTCACTTACTGAAGACAAACTGGACACTGACTACTACCCTTTGAAAACTCCCAATGTTCTATTTAACTCCCTTTGCTGCAGATTCCAATGTGGCTTATGCAGCCGCGAAAGTTCTATTGGTGATGTCATCCCTCAGTCTCAGCTGAGACTGAGAACAGAGTGAGACAGTGTGAAACCCATTTAACTGGAGTTTCACAAGCTGCCTTCCCTGCCTACCACTAGGTCTTACTGGGATTCTAGTAACCCCGGGTAACAAGGGGGTTACAGGTGTAACAGGGTCAGGTGGTACAAGAGCAACACAGCATTATGGCACGATAATGCCATGTTGCCTTAGAACGTTCAGAGCAATAATGCCCTGTTGAGAGCGTGAATGTGCTCAGCTAAGTAGCCAAGCAGTGAATATGGTAGAAATATGTCGACCAGTAGGTGGCGTGATGAACACAGCAAGAAAGCGAACCGGCAGGTGAAGAGAGGAATAGCAGAAATGTGTGTGCTGGTGCAGGCACTGTAGAAAATGGGACAGAGGAAAGAATGGGGGAGTGTGGTATTTTGGAAGGAGTGAGCGAGTGAGTTCATATTGTACAAGTCGCCGATGGATAGAAAAGAGCACTGGAAAGGACAGCTGAATAAGAGATCAGCGTGAGGGAGACGACAAGTTGTGCCCATGTGAAAGCACCACCTATAGGTCAGACTGATATGAGGGAAGGTGAGGAAAATGTACTATATAAGGCAGAAGTGTGTGAATTTGAAAATAGTGGAGAGAGGAATGCATAGGAGAAGACACGTGTAGAAGGGCAAACCGTGGCATGCAGGGTGGTGTGAGTCGAGGGAGGGACAGAACGATAGTGGCAGCAGATGTGAAGGGGAACAGAATGCATGTTGAAAATGGATGCACAGGGAAATGAAGCACACGTTCCGTGGTGCTCTGAAAGTGCCACCTATTGGTGGTAATCGTCAGGCGCGCAGTGTACAGGGAGCGGAGAACAGAACTGTGATTTGTGGGAGAATGTGAAGGTATGCACGGACATGTTGCCCAGAATGCAGCAGAGCAGCGATCTGAAAAACAAACGAGGGTAGAGAAATAGAGTAGCCAGCACAAGTACCAAAGTCGCAGGTGCAAAGATAGTTTTATGCGAATAGTTATACATACACCAGAGTTGAAAGATGAGAAAAAGTAGTCACCACTATATTAGTCGATGTCGGGTGATCAACATGCACGAGCATAGTTCCAGCAACAGAAAGGCAGGAAAAGTAACAGACGTGCACCGTAATTATAAAGGTGAAATAAGTGTTTCTGGTGATTAGTGTTCTATGGCAAAGAGAAGAGCAACTGACAGATAGTACACTTGCACTTGCCATGTTACAAGCACATTAATCCCCTCCGAAGGTGGCATCTAATGGGGAGTTAATGCATGGTTGATCGTTGTAGGCACGAGGCTGCACGGCCCCAGCCATGCATTAACTCCCCATTAGATGCCACTTTCATTGTGGATTAATGCTTACATGTATCTATGTAACAAGTCCAAGAATTTAGGGGTAGATAGTAAACAATGTTTCAAAATGGAAAATGATGGAGATTTTGTGTTTGATAACCTAAATTCAAACAGAAGTTTGTTCCAATGTATAGATACAAAGTAACTAAAAAAGAACATTGACCTTTTTGTTTAAGAACATGGGACCAACAGCTCTCGTAAATTAGAATTACTTAGAGAAGGGTCTATATTCCTTAAGGTCAATCTTTCACTTCAAAATTTAGGAACTAAACCCAGCACACTTGTGTACACAAATATACTTTTACGTAATTCCCTCCTATTTGCTAAAGAGAGCCAACCCAGTTTTGAATACAGTTTGCAATGCTATATCTTCTATGGGCATCTTAATATTAGCCTGGTAAGCCAACTGTAAAGAACATTTAATTTATGCACTCTGTCTTTAAAAGTACTGCCATACATTAGTGTAATCAATTAAAGGAATGACCTGAACCTGAACTATAGTTTTTAATGTCTGTAAATCTAAACAATGTGGATTTTTATATAATAAACCAACTCTCTTACTCAGATGAGAAATTAGTTTATTAACATGTTTATTCCCTAAGCCTGATTGTTCCATCCATAAACCTAAATATTTATGGGAGTCAGCACACACCAGAATAGTTCTCGCCCCTCCCCATCCAGTATATGAAGCCCATTACAATTTTTTTCAATTTAGTTGAAGCTCCAAATAGCATGCACTTAGATTTAGAAGAATTAAGTTTCAGTTTAGAAGATGTAACATAAGACTGGAGGTGACTGAAACTGTCCTGTAGTGTGTCTTGAATCACAGAAACGGATGACCCAGAGGTATATATTATTGTATCATCAGCATATACGTGGTACAATGAACTCCCAACTTCAGTGCTCAAATCTTTAAGGTATATCAAAAAGAAGAGAGGTCACAAGACAGAGCCCTGGAGCACACCTCTACTTATAGGAAGTGAGGAGGACTCAAACCTTTTTACCAATGTAATTTGTCACCTGCACCCTAAATATGAATGGAACCAAGTTAAGGCTTCCCTACTTGGGCCTGCTTCATAAAGCCTCTGCAGCAACATTTGGTGGTCAGGCACGTCAAGGGCCTTGGAGAGCTCAACAACGGTAGCCTCAGTCAAACACTGGTCATCCATTGCTTTGCCATTGTCATTCAAGACCCTCATCACGGAGACCACCATACCATGATGCCTATAAAAACTGGATTGAAACTGGTCAAACAAATCCTGACCTTGAAAATAATTAGTCAATTGCCTAGCCAGTAACTTTTCTAATATTTTGCTAACCAGTGGGAGTAATGAGATAGGCCTATAACTATACAGGTAACCAGGGCTGCCCCCTTTAAAAATAGAAGCAACCTTGGCTAGCTTACAGGCCTAAGGGGTAGAGCCAGTTGAAATGGACCAATAAAAGAAATAAGTAAGAGGGTCTGCAATTTGAAAAGCAGAGTATTTCAACATGGGTGATGTCAAACGATCAAGGCCACAACTGACACTGGCTTTTAATTCCAGCAAGAGTTCCAGTACTTCAAACTTTTTAATTTCACCAAAGGAAAATGAGACATTGTCCTCCTGGTCAGTATTACCAGGAATAAGTAATTCTTGTTTCAGATCAACAAAAGAAAATTCCTGATTCAACAAAATAATTATTGAACCATCAGGAAGAGAAGTACCATAGCCAAAATTTTCCCTATGGAAAAGGCTGTATGGTTTCATCAAACCTGGATTAACCATTTAGGTCCTTAATAATGGACCAAAACGTTTTTGGGTGTCCAGCAGACTCAGAAGTTTTAGTCCTAAGAAAATAATTTTTAACTCTTATACCAGCTACATGTTTATTTCTAAGCTTTCCGTAATATAGCCAATCCTCTAAATTGCCAGAGAGCCAAGCTCTTTTCCAAGCCTTATTTTTATCACATTTTATTTTCATTAAATTAGGAGTACCAAGGAGCTGACCTAAATTTTACTTTTCTAGTCTTAATTGGCATATGTTTATTACATACTTTCAGGAATTCACTTGCAAAGTACTCCCAGCCCAAGTCAGTAACTGGTATTAATCTAAAATGGTACCAATTTAGGTTTTCAAGTTCAGAGATAAATGCCAGATAGTTGAATGTTTTAAATGATCTAAACTTAATAAATCTGAAATGTCCTTAAATTCTATTAGAGCTTCTAATACAATAAACCATGTGTTGGTCACTAACAAAATCAGCCGAAACACCGGACATAATCTAATGCTGGCAACAATTTGTAAAAATTAATTCAATCAAAGAAGAATCCTCTAGATTGTTAGGATTTATAAGTGTGGGTTCCACCAATAACTGTGATGCACCAAGTCCCAAAGCAACTGTTCTTAAATCTTTACCTTTAGAGGAATTTAACCAATTGGCATTAAAGTACCCCATAACAAGCAATTCATGTGATAATGAGTACGGGAGTAAAGCATCATAATGGAGGATAGAGACTGCATAGAAAACGGGATGGTCTATAACCTCCAAACACGCCAAATATTCACAACTATTGGGGTCAATTATTTTTTATTATTCAATTACACTCAAGGGAATACATCAGTACTCTTACAAAATGTATAGGTTGAAGTATAACACTGTACACATGGATAACCATTGATACTTCATTGCATGTTACACCTTCACACGCCTACATCTCAATTTTCACAAATAAGGTTATGACTCTTCTGAACCACACCACTATCTAATACACGAGAAAAGAAAAAGAACAATTAATTCTCACTGCTAAATGAAGTTGCTGGAAGAGAAGAAGAATGAGTGTTGTCTTAGCCAAAGTTACCATCTATGCGAGCTGCCGATTATTCAGGACTGCAAAGCCTCAGATCCTCACACCCAAGAAAAACACCCCGAGATTTTATGGGACAAAATCTGTGAAATGTTCAAGCTAATGAAGGACCAGTTTTCTCCATCTATTGTGAAAGGACTACTGTCTGTCTAGTTTTCTGGCTGAGAGCTTGCCCAAGGCATAAATCTCATGCATTAGGGCTACCCAGGCCTCTCTGGTTGGCACATTTTTCATAACCCATAACCAGATTATGATTTTTTGGGCCACCAGAATCAGGATGATGACCTGATGATTAACCATGCAGCTCACCTTCACTCCCTCCAGCAGTGAAAAGGTCAGAATAAATGCTGGGGTAAGGAGGTCCAGGCACTCATACATTTTCACTATGTGTGCACGCACCTTCTGCCAAAAAGAAATCAACAGTGGACATGACCATATGATGTGACCTTGGTCTGCTTGTTCGAACCCATACTCTCTCCATCACCTACCCAAGGGGTCTTCCGAGTATCCCAAGACCACTGCTGGAATGTGAAAGAAGTGTGATCTCACTTTCCATGCATATTCTTTCCAATAGGGAGAAGTAAAGGCCTTATAAAGAGGGAAAGCTGTTTTCAGCCACCCATCACTGGGAATGTCCTGTTGCATGTCTTGCACCCATTTTAGCCTAATCAGTTCTGTGGAGTCCCTCGGTCTCTCTCGCAATGCCCCATAAATAGTACTAATAAGGTGATCTGTTGAAGTTCCTCCAATTTGTAATTGGATTAGGACCACTAATTTAATTGGTTTCTCTGCTAATACTGCCAGGTTTTCCTCATACGTTTGCAGATAAGATCTTAATTGCATATAGCTATGAAATTCTTTTGAGGGGAGGTGGTACTTAGCTTGTAAGAACACAAAAGGCATCACCCCCATATTTCCAGTTAGTTGGAAGACATATCTCAGTACATATTGCTGCCATTTTTACACCTGTTTGTCAATTCGGTTAGGTTGAAAGGCGGCATCCTGGGCAAAGGCCCTCAAATACAGCCTTTCAGACCAGGTCAGTTGCTTTTTAGTCATCTGTAACCATTGCCGGAAGGGTTTCTGGGTGACTTGGAAAAACTTACTCAGCAGGAGGCACTGCATGGGATCTCCAAACAGATAGCCTGACATATCATATAAATCGTTTAACTTTAGTTCTATTAATTTCCATTGTGCCTAGTACCAAGGGTTTATCCAACAGAGAAGAGTGCAAAGCTGTGTTGCCATGGCATGTCATCTAATATTTGATAAGTTCAACCCCCCCCCCCCGATTCTCAGGGTAACTGGAGGATTGTATATCGAATACAGGAAACATGTCCCCTTCAGATAAACCTAGAAATTAACTTATCCCAAATTTTGAAATAAGTATTACTGGGTACAGTAGGTAGTGCCTGGAGGAAAAATAGAATTCTGGGCAATAAATATTGTTGCTCTGTCTCAATTATGTTCAGGAAACTCAGGGGAGACTGTGTCCACCTCAACATATCCTCCGCCAGTTGCCGTGTCAGTGGTTCAACATTTAATATATCTTTAACTATTAGGTTTTTAGCTAATTTGATACCCAAGTATCTCATGACCATTTTGTGCCATTTAAAGGGGTAAGACTGTTTTAGTTGCTGTGAGGGCTTGAAATTATACATAAGAACTTTTGAGTTTTGTCATTTAGTGTAAGTCATTTTGGGGCGAATTTCTCAGAGTAATATATTACAGTCCCACTCCCTCTTTTATTTTGGTCAGCCCTCATCAAATTAAATCCCTGAACTGCTAATAGATTATCAGCATTATTTTTATCATTTAACCAGGTTTCTGTAAAGATAATAAAATCTCATTCATAATCAAGTTCAAGTAAAAAGTACTCGTGGATTTTGGCTTATAACTGCCAAATCAGTTACTGACAGGTACATTTTGCTGGCCACCATTTCCAATGATGAGTGCATCCCTAAGTATTAGAGGGGCTAAAATTAAAGCCACAGTTGGGCAAGGGAGCTGTTTGGAGGGGGGTGGACTGCTGTCACCTCAATGAATCAGAAGACAACATACACGGCACCATTGCTAACAAGGTATGGCCTTTGGCAATTAAATTCAGGCTTTTGAATATTAAAAAATAACATTTATACACCATGCTGAGCCTTCAACTGCCGTGTAACCATTTGAACTGGAGTAGACATCTCTGCAGCATGAAGAATGGAGTGTGGCAGTAAAGTTTTTCTGTTTCTGATGATTTGTGCTGGCACAGTTTTGTGTGTAGATAATTCGAGCAACTTAAGGTCAAAATGGGGTTCTGTGTCACAGTGTGCGGAAACACTTCTTTTTTGTTAAGAGACAGTAATCAAGGTGTACCATATTATTATTTGATCCATCACAGTGCACAGAGAAATAGCTAAGCCCTCACGTCTAAGGCCATAGTGTAAAAAAATGCTAATTTGGGACCAAATTAGTTGGGGGTTGGGCTTTGAAGGACCGATGGGTCCCATGTAAAAATAATTCTCTTTTCTGGCTGTTTAGAGCTAGGTACATGGCAGTGGGGAATGCGTTAACTAAATAAATGGTATGCAGTAGGTGTGGGCAGTACAGAATACCAGGGTTCATTACATAGTTATCTTAAGTATAACTGGAAAACTAGTTCTCAGATCTCAGTTGCCATAATGGGTAGCCACACTGTAAATACAAGAGTGGCACAAACATTTAGCTGGGGTAATGTATAGCTGACTACTGGTTTTGGGTAATAGACCAGAAAGTTTCCTTATTCCTTTTTGTATCCATTTGGGCGGCAACAGCTTTGCAGTTGCAGTTCCATTAAAATATCAGAATTATATATTTTTTCCCTTGGAGTCAAGGGTGGGGGAAGACTTAAAAGAATTTTGTTTTATCTTCAGTGTAAGTGTTAAAGTGCACCACAGAGCACTAAGGAGCACCCCCAGACCTCTAACTTTTTGCAAAACTTTTTCATGTGCTTTGTACGCAGTATACCTCTACTACTCACTACAAGATGTAACCCCCCTTGCATCACATAACAATTCTGACAACAGGCCCAGGAAAGGAACTTAAAAGTACTGTTCCAGAGGAAAAACTGGAAAAAAACTTTGTACACATGCAAAATGCACACAAAAGCATTTAAGATACTATTGGTGAATTTATATAAATCAAAATCCTCCACCAGATGGGAAATGCTGGAGATATTCAGGAAACAATGGACATCTGACCCATATTCTATGGTTTTGTCCTTTTGAGAAACTTATTTGGCAAGAAATTGTCAACATCATATCTGGTACCCTTGAACAGAATATCCCTTTTTCTCTAAAGTATCTTTATTTTGGGTGACTGCTCTGAAGTTCCATATCTTGCTAGATACGAACAGTATTGAATGATAGCTGCTAGTTTAGGGCTTAAGAGACTTATTATATCAAAGTAGAAGACCCTGTATGTACCTACTGTACCAGAATGGTATGAGTATATGGGTAGACTAGCATTTAATGAAAAGATCAGTAACTCTATAGTTGGGAAAGATGCACAATATTCTTTAGTCTGGAACCCTTTTATAACGAGACACTGTCCTCTGAAAACAGGAATGAAATACCTTTGTCAGAATAACAGGAAGAATTCATAACAAATGCCTCATTAATAACATTCGATAGATATGCTTATAATGTTAGACATTAACATAAAGGATAATGTATGGTCATTGGTTAATAACCACTATGTAAACACTTCGAGAGGTTGCCATGACATCATTGTAAACCTGAAGAGTGCAGCTCAAGAGGTTTTCAAATGTCATGGCAAACTTAAGATGTGTTTTTAGCGTGGTTGTTAACCAAAGACCATACATTATATTTTATAGTGTATGGGCTACCAAGATTGTGTAATCGTGGTTGAATTACTTTACTGAATTACTTTAACGGAGCATTGTTTTGAGCATTCTGTTTTGTTATACCATTGATATGACATACTCAAGAAGGGTTAACAGCAGAGTGATGTCATATCGATGGCCTAACAAGGTTGTAATCTGCTTGATTTCAATTAATGATAAGGGCTCTTCATACATTATTTAATTATAATAGTCTCAATTGTATGCTATGTTACCTCTGTACTACGGTATTGTTCTGGAATGTTTCTTGCATTATACATAATATAATAATAACAAGCATTTGTCAGGGCTGAATGTTGGTTGTTTGTTAAACAATTTGATGTTTTTCCAAAAAAGCCTGAGGGCGAGTCTAGTCTGCATACCCACAACACCTCTTCCATAGCAGCACCACCCCAGGTGTGGCCTCACCATTGATCTATATAGGGGTAATACTTCCTCCCTTTTTCTGCTAGTGATACCCCTCCCTGTTCACCCCAGCATCCTACTAGCCTTTCCTACCTTCTTATCACACTGCTTTGCTACCTTCTTGGTTTGCTGAGCAGGGTACATGAATGCTGGGACTAATAAAGGGAAAAAGTATGAGTACTAGGGATCGAAAAATTTTAAAATTCACTAGTAGTCCAGGACAGGTGGCTCGTCTAAAAGTAGTAGTCCTTGTATTGAAGCTGGTAGTCCGGTTAAAAAGGGGCATATTTTAAAGAAAAATCAATAAAAGTAAAGAACAAAGTGTTTGTATGTGTGTTTTTTTTGGGGGGAGGGGAGTTAAATACTAATATGTTAACACTGACAGTCTGAAAATGTTTAATTTCTGTTATAGACTAGAGCAGACAGAACCAGTGTCAGGAGAGAAGAGACTAGATCAAGACAAGAGGACAAAAAAATCAGCAGTACAGGCCAGGGTGCACAACACACACAGTCAGGCAAAACGAATCACAACCCATCATTCAGAACACATAGCCCATACACTGTGTTAGACTCCTCTTATTTTTAAATAACTTTCTCTTTTTTTTTTTCTTTTTTTTAATGTGTAGTGTTTTTACCAAGCCAGCCGGCCACAGGACACTAGACTAGAAGCACTAGGGTAGGTCACCCCTCATTAGTTCACTCCTTTCCATACGATACCTTTCACAGCCCACAAACAGTTATGCTCCTCTTATTTTATTTTTCATTATACTCTTTTCTTTCAGCTTTTTTTTTTTTTTGTCTTTCACAAGCCAACCGGCCACGGGACACTAGCAGGTCACCTGTCCCCTTCACTCCTTTCCTTTCCACACCAGTGTCAGACACCTCTCCCCCAACAACATAGCCCACACATAGTTTGGCTCCTCCTCCTCCTTTTCTTCCTATCTTCTTTTTTTTTTTTTTTATAACTGTCTTTCTCTTTTTTTGTGTCTGTCTTTCCCAAGACAGCCATCCACAGGACAGGACAGTAGAGGCAGGGGGTCACTCCTCTTTAGTTCACTCCTTAGTATCCACATGATACCTCTGCCACACACTCAGTTTGTTGGTGTTTGTTACAGGCTTATTTATTTGAGCAATTAATTAATTACACTTTTTCGTTTTAGTTAGACAGGGTAGTTCTGCAGATATACTATAGACAGAGAGTCTTATGTATTATTTTAGCTGCAGCCAGTGCCCAACACAGTTTCTTTATGTGTGGCTTACTCTGCAATGCAATCACACAAAAATAATGACCTTCATGCCAGCAACTCCCACCTAACTGCAGTAGTGCAGTGCCTTTAGTTTAAACAAGACTAGTCTTTAAAATTGGCCTGCTTGTTCAGACGGGCCATTGCTTTTTTGAGGGATATTAACTAACTCTATGCTGCCTTTAGCACCCAGCTGACTGTACAGTCACACACAATGGTGCCAGGTTAACTTCCAACTCCCCACCTCCTCGTCTACTGCAGTGCACTGGAGCATCAATGTACAAGTAGTGACAGTACTACAGTTAAGTAGTAAGTAAACAACAGTTTGTGTAGCCTGCCCCGAACTACAGTGCAAGTGCTGCAGTACTTCCCGACTTCTCCGACAGTCGGTCTGGCTGACCGAGTTAGCAACCCCCTTCCCCAAGCTGCAAATAGACAAATATGACTCCATCTGACCCCCACAGTAGTTTTTTTTATTTAAATATTTTTTTTAAATGATTAACTTTCTTCCAGTCCCGGTAATAGCTGGCCTATGGTGGAAATAGAGTTGTACGGTACAACACTCGCAATCACAGACAGCAAGAAAAATCACTCCGTCTGCAATCACCTTCTGTCTGGAAATGGCGCTTTCGGCAGCAGTCTCCCGCTTCAATGCACTGACAGGTACTCGCCCACATTGAATTTGTTGTCTCACCTGTCAGTCCTGGATATTTTTTCTCTTCTGCTGCTGTGATGGGTCGAGATGGATCGGGGAGGGTCCTAGAGTCCGCGCGCTACCACACTTGCTCCGTAGCTCTGTTTCACCTTGGCCACCCACCTGAGCAAATCCTCGGCAAACCATGTGACACAGTGGCTGAGCTGGCATGAAGATTGATGGATGGCACTGGCGGCACCTAGTGGCCGGCTGGAAAACACCACAGTAAGTCAATAAAACGAAAAAAAAAAAGTTCTGAGTTGGTTGTCCGGGAACAACCAGCAACCTAATTAATGCTAGTCCGACTGAAAGTTTTTATAGTCCGGGACGTCGGGCTATGGGATTTGTCGAACCCTGATGAGTACCATAGGTGGCTGACATAAATTGATAGGGAAGGTTGTTTGTAATAGTTGTCAGAATGCAATAAACAGTGTGGAAGGTCAGGCTCCGGACGAGGGTTGGCACTGTTGTAATAGAAGGGAAGCAGCACTGACGGAGATGTGCTGATGCATTAATAAAGTTTTTTGCAATAGATTTCCTTACTTTTTGAGATAGTGTATAGTAATGGAACCTGTGCTTGAATTCCTGTGTAGATGTGCATATGTATGCAGGTGTGGAGGTGCATAGAAATATAGAAATTGTCAGCAGACAAGGGCCACTAGGCCTATACAGTCTGCCCATAAGCACTGTACTTGAGTATGACTTCTGACCCTTCCTCTACTTTACCTGTATGGTTCACCTATGCCTGTCCCATGCATGTTTAAATGCACCCAAAGTAGTCACTCCCACTACCTACTGTGGCAGACCATTCCATGCGTCCACTACCCTCTCCATGAAGAAAAACATCCTCACATTCTTTCTTAATGTGGCTCCTTCCAATTTCATGTCATGCCCCTCATTCTTGTACTCCTGTATTGAAAGATGCATCCCCCCACACGCTGTTTATCCCTTGAGGCACCTGAATGTTTCTGTCATGTCCCCTCTCTCCCTGCTGTCCTCCAGTGAGTACACATTGAGGTGCCTTACTCTGTCCTCGCAAGTTTTGTGGTGCAAGCCCTGTACCATGTTAGTCACCCTTCTCTGAACCGAGTCCAGCCTGTTTATGTCCTTTTGACGGTGCGGCCTCCACAACTGCTCACAGTACTCCATGTGAGGCCTGACCAGAATTTTCTATAATGACATCACCATCTCCTTCCTTGAGCTGGTGATACTCCTGCCTGCCTATAAACCCCAGCATGCCATTGGCCCTCCCCACTGCCTTTGCATTCTGCTTTGACATTTTCAGGTGATCTGAAATAATAACCCCCAGGTCCCTTTGTTCCTTGATGACTGCCAGCAACTCCCCTCCCATCTTGTAGCTCTCCCCATGGTTTCTATGGCCCAGGTGCATAATTTTGCAGTTCTTTGATTTAAACCTCAGTTGCCACTCCTCAGACCATTTCTGAAGCCTGCCTAGTTCCTTTCTCATGTCCTCTACCCCTTCCGGAGTATCCACCTTGTTATAGATCTTGGTGTCATCTGCAAACACACAGACCTTTTGTTCTAGCCACTCTGCAATGTCACTGATGAAGACGTTGAACAGGACTGGCCCAAAGACTGATCCCTGGGTACCCCACTGGTCACCCTCCTGCCCCCAGATTGTACCCTATTTACCACCACCCTCTGTCTCCTGTCTGTTAGCCATTTCCTAACCCAGTTCACCACCTTGTGTCCTATGCCCAGACTACCCATCTTGCTAGTGAGCTTCTTATGTGGGACGGTGTTGAAGGCCTCGCGGAAATCGAGGTAGGTGACATCCACCACCCCCTTTCCCATTTACTTTCTTCATCACCCAGTCAAAGAAATCTATCAGATGCATGTGACATGACCTACCCACTGTGAATCCATGCTACCCAAGGTCCTGGGCACTGATGACTTGTAAATGTTCCACTGTCAGTGCATGGATGATCTTCACCACTACTGATGTGAGGCTGACTGGCCTACAGTTCCCTGCCTCCTCCCTACTGCCAGATTTGTGTAGAGGGACCACATGTGCCCTCCTTCAATCCTCTGGCACCACTACTTTGTTGAGTGACTCTGTAAACATGGCTGCCAGAAGCTGAAACATAGAAATTGTCAGCAGATAAGGACCATTAGGCCCATTCAGTCTGACCATAAGCCTTGTACTTGACTACGGCTTCTGACCCTCACTCAGTTGTACCGCTGTGGTTCTCCCATGCCTTTGACATTTTCAAGTCATGTAAAATTATAACCCCCAGGTCCCTTTGTTTCTTGGTGACTGTCAGCAACTGCCACCCCCCATTCTGTAGCTCTCTGTAAGATTTCTATGCTTAGGTGCATCATTTTGCCCTTCTTTGATTTAAACCTCAGTTGCCACTCCTCAGACCATTTCTCAAGCCTGCCTGTGTCCTTTCTCATTTTCTCCACCCCTTCTGGAGTATCCACCCTGTTGCAGATCTTGGTGTCATGTGCAAACAGGCAGACCTTTCCTTCCAGCCCCTCTGCAATGTCACTAATGAAGACACTGAACAGGACTGTCCCAAGGACTGATTCCTGCGGTACCCCGCTGTTCACCCCCCTCCCCAGACTGTACCTGATTTACCATCACCCTCTGTCTCCTGTCAATTAGCCAGTTTCTAACCCAGTTCACCACCTTGTCTACCATATCAAGACTACCAATCTTGTTAACAAGCCCCTTATGTGAGACAGTGTTGAAGACCTTGCTGAAATTGAGGTGGGCGATGTCCACCCCCCCCCGATTGACTTCCTTCTCCACCCAGTCAAAGAAATCTATCAGATTCGTCTGACATGACCTATCCGCTGTTAGGCCTGACTAGGGTTTTATATAACATCATCACTACCTCCTTTCTTCTGCTGGTGACACCCCTGCCTATGCACCCCTTGCAATTTTTTCACATTTTGACCCCAAATTTCAACATAATCTTCTTATCACCGTACCTCATAAACTCCATAGGTGGACATTTCTTAATAAGTGGCAAAACGCCATTCCATGCCACAGGTGCGGAAGCTCATTTTGGCAGGATGTGTGAAATGACAGCTGTACTGTTCATGAGGTTGTGTAAAGAAATGGCTAGGTTGAAATTTTGGAGTCAAAATATAAAAAATTGGCGAAGTTACACAGGCGCACAGGAAACATTCAACGAGCGCATGTAACTCTGTCTTTTGTTGGTATTTCTGCTTCAAATTTTCAACCCGGGCTTTTTGGGACCCCGCCTCATGAACAGTTGTGCTATCATTTTGTTACTCATCCCAAAAGGTGGTTTTGCGCAGCAACTGAGCCATTCCACATTATAGGTGTGAGAACATGTTTTGGCCAGGATATGAGATTTATAGCTATACTGTTCATAAGGTAGTGTGGAAAAATGGCTATGCTGAAAATCTGGAGTGATAAATATTAAAAATTGACCAAGTTACGCTTGTTTGTAGGAAAATTTAAATGAGCGCATGTAACTTGGATGTTTGTTGGTATTTTACTCCAAATTTTCAACATGGGCTTTTTGGGATCCCACCTTATGAACAGTGGCCCTATCATTTCAGTACTTTATTCTGAAAGGTGATTTCATGCAGTCACTGTACCATTCCGTGCCACAGGTGTGAAAACACTTTTTGGGCAGGATGTGAAGGATGACAGCTTTACTGTTCATGAGGTGATATGAAACAATGACTATGTTGAAACCTTAGATTCAAAATATTAAAAATAACCAAAGTTACGTGCATGCATATAAAAATTTCAACGAGTGCACATAACTCGGCCATTTTTCAGTATTTTGACACCAAATTTTAACATGAGCTTTTTGGGACCCCACCTCAAGTACAGTGGCACTGTCATTTTGTTAATCAGTCCTGAAAGGTGATTCTGCACAGCGACTGTAAAATCACCTTTCAGGACTGAGTAAGGAAATAACAGTGACAGTGTTCGTGAGGTGGGGTCCCAAGAACCCCATGTTGAAAATTTGTGTAAACATCTCAACAAATGGCAGAGATATCAACATAAGTTGAAACCACCATTGACAGCCATTATACAGCACTTACCTTGATTCTTCAGTTCGTTGTTCAGCTTTGAAGAGCACAGATGTGTCCTGGTCCAGAGAAGATGACAGCGCTTGACCTCCGGTGGTAGGTATGGGGTAAATGGGAGGTCCGGGGAGGTGAGTGCACAGAGGGAGGGTCGGGATGGGGGAGGGGGGATGGACGAGACAACGAGGGATTGTTTTTTTTACAGGGCTAAAAAAATAATAAAGACGTTGGGGGATGGTTTTCTTTTTTTTTGAGGGACAGAAATGTTTCAGGACACTGGGGATGGGCTCCCCAGTGTTCCACAGTGACAGTGGGGGGTACTAACAACTGGGGACACTGGGAGTGGGCTCTCCAGTGTCCTGAACTGCTGGGGATGGGGGACCTCACTTTGAACACTGGGAGTGGGCTTCCCAGTGTCCCATACTGTTCGGGGGGGTTCCACTGCCGACACAGGGATTGGGCCCCCGATGTTGGCAAAGATGTGGAGGGACTGTGGCGGCAGTAGCAAAAATAGTCACCGCGGGGGAGCACACTTCCTCTTTGTCATTTGATCCCCTTCCCATCCCACAGTAGCCCTCACAGCTTGGCTCGGTAAAACGTTGACAAAAACACGCACTGTACTTCCAGGAGCAATCGTTCTGGTGGGTGCTCTGCTGGGTACTCATTTTCCCTATCTGTCTGGTAGCCTTCCACTTTATGCAAATCAAAGGCCAGAATCCCTCTCTGATTGAAGTGGCTTTGGTCCTTTGAAGTGCATGACCATTCAGCCCACCCAGCAGAAAGTTGCATCAGGACCACGCTGAGTGGTCATTGGTGTAAACTGGCAAGCCCAATCCGAGCCCCTAGTTTTGTGTACTGCAACGGACTCGGCAGTGACACACACCCCAAAATCCCCTATTACCACAATATGTTGGCTTGTGCATGCACGTGACCTACATAAAAATATCTATTGTCCACTGTCAACATCAGATAACTTAGTCCTTTACTGCCTGAGTCTTAAACTCTGTGAGCTTTGACATATGGAGTGACCATTAAAAATAACTGTTTTGACCAATGTGGAGTACACTAGCCTGGGTCCTACTGGAAAGTGTTAGAGTGCATCACTAGAGCCCCAGCTGATAATCCAGTAATGGATCTTAACTTGACAGATATGAGAGTTGCTTTCTGCAGATGTAACCCTATTGTGGGGGTGCATCTTAGTACCAGTATTCCTATTCACATATTCCACTGTCATGCACTGCTGCTGGTAAAAGTACAATAGAGCCACATTTTTGCTGCTGTCAGTAAGTGTTGTTATGGGCAAACAGTGCTAACAGAAATAGGGAGGGGGCAGCATTCTCCTTAATATCACAGATTTAAAGTACTGAATTCTTTTATATCAACAGGTATGAAAAAATTCTGTTCATAAAAAGAAACATAGAAACATAGAATTTGATAGCAGATAAGAATGACTTGGCCCACCCAGTCTGCTCATTTTTATGTTTGCTTGCACGCATGTGCAAGAAACACAGTGCCATTATCCGAGTTTTTGGAGGTGTGTCAGCCCTCTTCCAATTCAGTCAGTGTGTTTGCAGGCGCGGCCGCAGTTCTCCAATGCCTGCTGGAGCTGTCTATGACAGCTCCAAAATGCAGTGGCGTACAGTTGAAAGGGGGAGCTACGCTTCAGTGAGCAGCGATCAGATATCGCCTACTCATGCGCGCTCTCCCTACACACACACACACATATGCTGCGTGCTGCCCTCCCCACCCACGCACACACTGTATAGCCGACGGGGGTGCCCAATCCCCCGTGGCTGTGCTGCGTCCGCCCCTGAAACACAGGTCCATATGCCACACTGGGTACCCACCCCAGCGTGGATACACCTCGTATAGCCGACAGGGATGCCCAATCCCCGTCGGCTCCACATCTCCCCAGTACAGGGTGCCACGCTGGGAGCCCACCCCAGTGTGGCAAACATCCTCATTCCAAAAAAAAAAAACAAAAAACCTGAAAATCAAAAACGGTCCCTCGCTGTGTCTGCAACCACCTGCGCCCACCTACTGTGCACCCTGCCTCCCCACACCCCCTCACCCCATACTTACCTCCGGACTCCGGCGCGATGATCTTCGGTGGACGGGAACACTGCACTCTTCAAAGCTGACCACGAACTGAGGAAATGCGGTAAGCTGTATAATGTATAATGATAGGGTTTTTCAACTTTTTGCATATCTCAGGCATTTTGGGAATTTTGGGCCCAAATTTTCAACATGGGGTTTGGGACCCCTCCTCATGAATTATTGCACTGTCATGGCGTTATTCGGGCCCGAAGGGTGATTTCGTGATCACTGCGTGAAATCACCTTTGGGACCGAGTAACAAAATGACACTATTCATAAGGTGGGCTCTCAAAAAGCCTATGCTGAAATTTTGGTGGAAAAATTCCTAAAAATGACTGTTTTACTAGCATGTGTTGCGCAGTTCATACGCACGCTCGTAAGTTCACGAATTTTCAATATTTTCACTCCAGATTTTCAACATTGCCATTTTACCACACCTCCTTATGAGCAGTACAGCTGTCATTTTTCACATCTTGCCCAAAACATGTTTCCGCCCATGTAGCGCACAATGGCGCAGTCAGTGTGCGAAATCAATGTATGGGACACATTAAGAAAATCACAGTGACACTTTCAATGAGCAGAGGTCTTAAAATGGCTATGTTTAAAATTTGGTGAAAAAAATCCTAAAAATTACTGTTTTACAAGCGCGCATTGCGCAGTTCCTATGCACGCTCGTAAGTTTGCGAATTTTTTATATTTTCACTCCAGGTTTTCAACATTGCCATTTTATTACACTTCCTTATGAACAGTACAGCTGCCATTTTTCACATGTCGCCCAAAATGTGTTTCCGCACATGTAGCGCACAATGGTGCAGTCGGTGTGCGAAAGCAATGTTTGGGACAGATTAAGAAAATCACAGTTACACTGTTCATGAGCAGAGGTCTTAAAATGGCTATGTTGAAAATTTGGTGAAAAATTCCTAAAAATGACTGTTTATGAAGCGCGCTATGCAGTTCCTCACGCACGCTATAAGTTTCGTAATTTTCTATATTTTTACTCCAGATTTTCCACATTGCCATTTTATTACACTTCCTTATGAACAGTACAGCTGCCATTTTTCACATGTCGCCCAAAATGTGTTTCCGCACATGTGGCGCACAATGGTGCAGTCGGTGTGCGAAAGCGATGTTTGGGACAGGTTAGGAAAATCACAGTTACACTGTTCATGAGCAGAGGTCTTAAAATGGCTATGTTGAAAATTTGGTGACGAAAGTCCTTAAAATGACTGTGTTACGAGTCAGCATTGCGCAGTTTCCACGCACCCTCGTAAGTTCATGACTTTGTAATATTTTCAGTCCAGATTTTCACCAGTTGCGTTTTTCCACACTTCCTTATGAACAGTACAGCTGTCATTTTTCAAAACATGGCCGAAATTGTTTTCACACTTTCAGCGCAGAGATGCGTGGTCACTGTGGGAAATCATTGTTCGGGACAGATAAAGAAAATCACAGTGACACTGTTCATGATCGGAGGTCCCAAAATGCCTGAGTTGACAATCTGCTGTAAAAAATCCCCACACTAATTACATTACGAGTGTGCGTTGCACAGTTTCTATGCACGCTCGTGACTTCACCAGTTTTTTTAATATTTTTACTGCAGATTTGCAACATTGCCATTTTTTCCACCTCCCCATGAACAGTACAGCTGTCATTTTTCACATCCTGTTCGGAATGTGTTTTTGCACCTGTGGTGCTAAATGCCGTAGTCGCTGTGCATAAGCAGCCTGCTAACAAACTGATATTGCCACTGTTCATGAGGTGGGGGTCTCAAAAAAACATGTTGAAAATTTGGAGTGAAAATACCAATGAATGCCTGAGGCATTAGGGTTTCCAACCATAACGCCCACCCTGTAGAGAATGACAGGCATCAGGGGTGTGACTTGGGATTCTTGCCTGTAATGCTCATACCATTCCACACCCTGCAACCAGTGAGAGGCATCGAGGTATGCCTTGGACTCTTCGGCCCCAAAGTTCACCCCATTCTCCTATACCGCACCCATCTCACCATATTTCCTGATGGAATGGGGTGCGCATAAGGGCCAAAGACCCTAAGGCACACCGTGACACTTGTCAGTGTCTGCAGGGTAGGGTGTGGTGAAATGGCATGGCCGTTATGCCTGACGACCCAAAGGCACACCCCAATGCCTGTCACTCTCTGCAGGGTGGTGGTGGGGTTGGCTTCAGTTTAATACTTCACTGCCATTCCTATTATGCAGCTCTGTAACTTCTGCACTACCAATGCCAATGCCAGCAAGCAAACATTCGGCATTGACAAATGCTTGTCTCTACCTACTGTAATACTGTAGATCCTACCTGATCTCTAGTTTAGCCCTCCCTTCTCTAATGACTAACGTTCCTTTATGCCTATCCCATGGGTTCTTGAATCCTGCCACAGCTTTCTCTCCCAGCACCTACACTGGAAGGCTGTTCCAGACATCCACTACTCTCTTACTGTGGAAACGTTAACACATACTAATTTGAGTTTTACAACCAGATGCTTTTTTAGTGCGGATTTAGTCACTGCTAAGCACTTGGAAACATTAACACATACTAATTTGAGTTTTACAACCACATTTTTTTAGTGCAGTATTAGCCACTGCTAAGCAATTCAAGTCACAAATTGTAGCGAGAAAGAAATAATGTGACCTACTGGAAATTGAACCCAGGCCCCTGGAATACCGTCCTGTGCTTTAAGGTATAGGCTCACAAGGCTGGGCCTGCTGTTTTCCCTTGGACACACTTTCTTTCTCTGGTATTGCACAATCCTGCAACTAGGAACAAAGATAACAACCAGGGGCCAGATATTTAAAGCCTTGCGCCCAGTGCAAATTGATTGCATCAGAATTGCACTGTAATAGTGCCGGCTTCCAATATTCAAAAGACCAAATAGTGCCCACACAACCCGTTAGTGCTGGTGCAGCAAGATAATGTATGCATGGGGCAAAGTGAGAGGCGGGACCACTCATACATGTGCAACGCTATATTCAAAGCTTTAGTGCTGCACAAGATGCAATTGCGAAACACTTAGCATGGTGCTAGTTACCACCTATGAAAAGGTAGTCTTAAGTCCAGGCAAACACAAGATGGGGGCGTAGACACAGCAGCAACAGGAAACAAGGCTCTATGCATCCAATGAGGGGGCAGTGTGGGCAGCAGACCACCCTGAGCCACTCCATATGCCCAGGCACACAAACTGTGGAATGCAATGCCCCAACAATGCTATGAAGTGCACAGTCATGTAAATGATGCAACTGAGCCTAAACAGCACTTGCAGCAACAAACTATTTGTAATGTACTGTAATGTACTGTAATGTGTATCTAATGTGAGATTTGTCTATTGTGTGCTGTTGTGCAGTGTATGGCTGTATTGTACATAATTGCATCTCAGCCACTCAGTTAGTGTCTCCAGGTCATTTCTAACACTGGGCCTTGGCCCAATGTGCTTACTTGGTGAACAAGGTGATACAAAACAATGTACAGAAAACACACGTGGCTGAGACATGCTTCACCCAGATTGCACCGCTCATGTCACTGCCATCTGGCACTGGTCCTAACCCTGCCAGGCATTAGTGGGTGCCCCAATGCCCAGTGGACACCATGGCAGTGCATCCATGCAGCACACACCTCCAGTTCCCCTATCGGCGTGCACCAACACAATCCAGCGGACACATGCTACACTGGGGAAATGGAGGATGTAAAGGTAGCCTAGCAATAAAAATATTCCTTGGGAATCACAACAGAATCCTTACTGTCCTCCGGGCCAAAAAAACGTGGGCTTGACTCCTTAATGCAGTGTCTCAGCACCCTCAACCTTAACACAGAAACTCTGTTGCTGAGTGATTTCAATGCTAATTGGCTCTCCCCAGCAGCAACTCCCTACAGGGATGCAGCATCAGCAGTGCACCTCTACCAGCTCATCACTTCACCCACCACAGTAAACTATAAGACTGGCTTTTCCACATTGCTGGACTGGGTTCTATCGAGCCAGCCATAACATATCTCTGAGACCACTCTCCTCCCTGATGCCTATAGTGATCACTCGCCTGTTATATGTCGCTGGTCCTGTTCCTACTCCAAACCCCTTGCTAGGACTGTCACCAATAGAATTATTAAACATGGTCACCTGGACCAACTTAGATCCAATCTGCACCTACAGGACTGGTCCCAAGTCTACTTCTCCAGTACTGTTGATGTAGCTCTTCAGTGTTTTATCTGGCTTTTCAATATGGTCTGTGATAAACATGCCCCATTAAAAAAGTGCAAAATAAAAGGACAGAGCAACCCTTGGTTTTCTAGTACACTTCTTGAGAGCTTGAAAGCTTGAGACCGCCTTTGGTATACAGCCTGGGAGACTGTCAAACCTGCCAATATCCAAAATTACAAAAAGACTCTAACGACTTTACTAGGGCAATACGTGCTGCAAAAAATCTATACTACCAGGAAGCACTTACCCGGTTTTGGAGTGATGGTAAAAAATTCTGGGCTAACCTCAAGGAAGTCACGGGAAAACAAAGTAAGTCAGCAGCTTCTATGCTCAACATTGAAGGCCTACCCACAACCAACTAAGAAACTATCTTAAACAAATTCAACAAAGTGTTCTCAGATCTCTCTGGAGTGTTACCCCGAGACTTCTTCCTCTATACTAACTCTGCTCCTGCTATGCAAACCGATGACCAGTCACCCTTTAACCCTCTATTTAGCTTCAGAACCATCTCTTTAAAGGAAGCCAGGAAATACATCCTAAAGGTCTTGGGAAAATCACCATACAGCGGGGACTCCCTTGACCTAAAATTTGTAGCTCTCACCTTGGAAGATATTCTAGAGCCTCTTACCTACATAATCAATGCCTCGCTAAGATTCTCGGAGTTTCCCCAGACCTGGAAAGCAGCATTAGTGACTCCTGTCCTCAAGAGTGGTGATTAATCCTCACTTGGTAATTATAGACCCATTTCAATTCTCCCACCCCTATCAAAGGCTCTTGAGAGAATTGTTGCAGATCAATTAGTGGAATAAATATAACATACAGTGTACTGAACAGCATGGCTTCTGCAAAGGTCATAGCACCACAACTGCCCTGCTTGAGTGTACAGGCTGTATTCACAGCTCC
Organism: Neoceratodus forsteri; assembly: GCA_016271365.2. Taxonomy (NCBI): domain Eukaryota; kingdom Metazoa; phylum Chordata; order Ceratodontiformes; family Ceratodontidae; genus Neoceratodus; species Neoceratodus forsteri. The sequence continues at coordinate 568,305,905 of CM057450.1, forward strand.
CCCCAGCAGAGTGACCTAGTTGGCGCAACATACATTGACTTGTCAAAAGCGTTCTACATGGTTAATCATGACCTAGCTGAGCAACTAGCGACTATTGGTCTCTCTGATGACACAGTCGGATGGTTTAAGTCATATCTCTCCAAATGGACCCAGCAAGTTAGGATTGACAATGTCCTATCTGACAGCAGACCAGTCAGCTCTGGTGTTCCCCAGGGCTGTATACTGTTCCCTAAATTTCAGCATATTCCTCAATCAGCTACCATGTACCTGTCACTGCAAGATTTTGCTCTACGCAGATGATGCAGTTACATTTACTAATGACACTGACCCTATTGTCCTGGAGCACACTCTTCAGGATAACTTCACTGCAATTGAAAGATGGTTCAAGGATCATAAATTGGTTATGAGTTATAAAAACACTAAGTCAATGATGTTTTCCAGTCTGCAGAATAGACACCGAACGCACCCTCTCACCATTACAAATGTTGAGGGGGTATCACTAGACCAGGTACAGCAATTTAAATATCTGGGGGTCATAGTCAACAGCACCCTGTCTTTTGTCAATCATATTGATAATGTTGTAAAGGCCCTCAACATACACATCGGCCTTCTTTATAGGCATAAGCACAGTCTGACCCCTGAAGCCATCAACATGGCCATCCACAGCTCCGTTGTCTCTCTGATTGAGTATGGAATTGTAATATATGGATCAGCAATGGACATAGCACTCAATCACATTAAAATGTCCTTAAATAAGGCCTGCCACCTCTCCACTGGCTCAGAGCAGTTCACGCACACTTGTGACATATATTTCCAAGCCAACTGGCTTCAGTAAAAGTACAAAGGTAGACTCAAGTTCCAGACCTGCCTACTGGCCAAAAAAGCAAGTATAGGTATACTGCTTATCAGTGTCCAGAAGCTCCTCACACCTGATGAAAGTACCCACCCTACAAGAAGCTCTGGGAGTACGGTCTTCAAGATCCCAAGATGTCCACCTGGGAACAGAAATAGGTTGTTCAGGAAAGAGGTTTGGTTTATCGTCTGTTTTAACTGAAATGTTTGAATAGTTTTGTACTTGAAATTAGTTCTGTGTGTTAAAAATTACTACTTTGAGTTAGAACTGTTACTTGGGCTGTGATATAATTATTGGGGCTCGTGTGCTGGTTGTGGGAACACTTGTTTGGCAGTGATAATTAGAGTGAAATTTAAATGTGATGTTTGCCTGGTGATAGAGCCCCCCCACGCACCCTGTTTTGTAGGCTTTCTTAAATACTGAAAAGCCACTGGGGGTTGGGATTGAAGGGCTGTGTATTTCTGTTTGTGACTGAAATTTGAAGCAACAGGAACTGGTGGGCCTGTGACATCATACAGTACCTGATGTCTGCATACACACACCGTTAGCAGGACTGGACACACACTGGACTGTATGTGTTTGTGAGACTTGGGAACATTATTGATGGGGTTAAAATTGGGTTTGTAAACAACTGCAGTCAGTATAGAGAGTGACTGTATTCTGGGGGAAGGGACTGAGAAAAGGGGTGTGTGCCATTATGAACAGAGAGGGACAAACAGGGTAGCCACATTCCACCATGGCAGGCATCTTCAGAAGGGTTGTAGGCTGCACAAGCTGTGGGGTGGCAATAATTCTCAATTGAGCCTGGAGAGAGGGAGGCTGCCCACTCTGTAGACAGCTATCTCATATCAGGAGTGAAGTATATTGGTTAAGGAGTAAGCTGGGGGTGTTGGGGTGTGTGTCCAAGGATAAGGTGTGTGGATATGGATGGCAGAAGGGTGGGGCTGAGGGGAGCTGGGGCAACGCTCAGAAATTACAGGACGTTATGTTACAGCAAGCAGGAGGGGGGATATTAGGGACAGAGGACCCTTAAATAGGGATTTCGATGCTAAGGGGAAAACTTACGGGGTAAACGTTCCAGATATAAAGACAGTTGAGGGGGAAGAGTCAGGAGGGGCTGTTGTGGGGAAGCCTAAAAGAGCAGACTGTGGGAAGGGAGCTCCTAAGGAGAACAGGGCAAGGGGGAGGAAGGGGGCAGTTTAGAGGGGCAGTCGGGAAACTCAGGTTACTTGATGGAGGCTGACATAGAGTGTTACAATAAATTTGAGCTACTAAGCAGCCTAGAGGGGAGGAAGGGTTGGGAAATGAGGAAACTGATACAGAGGCCGGGGGGAGGGAGTCGGATACCCATAGGGCATCACAGACCAGCAATGGAAAGGATAGAAATAGTTCCAGAGGGAGAGGGGGAAACGTAAATGTTAAGCAGGTGGGGGAGATGAAACATATTGCAAACATGAGGGAGGAGAGCACGACTGGAGAGAAACTGGGAGACAAGGAGGCGGGGGAAGGGCCCCCCTTCAGGAGGGGGGGTCTGTACCAAGGATGGGGCCCTAGGTAAAGGGGACCTGCAGAGGGCCTCTGGAGGTAGGGATACTATTACAAGGGGAGGATGGTGGTGTGGGGAATGTGAAACCATCAGGGCCAGGATAAATGGTTCGGATAAGAGAGGTTAAAGGGACATCTATTCAGGGGGTCTGAGTTAAGTGGGCAAAATAACAAGGGAGGCAGAAAGGGAGGGTGACAAGGGGTCTCTAATAAGGTGGGAAGACTCCCTTGGAATTGAGATCACAAATAAAGGGGTGGGGGTTGAGGCGCATAGTGGAGGTTACCATAAGGATGATGGCGGTGTTAAGGTTCTGTTATTGGGAGACTCGATGATTAGGGGTATCCATTGGGAGGGACGGGGGTGGATGCCATAGCCAGGTGAAGGTAGTGAGTATCTCTGGGCTGATGGTGCACAGAGCAAAGTTCATGGTGTACGAACTGGTTAGGGATTGTGGAGGGAAACCAGATTTCCTGGTGCATTTGGGAACTAACGATCTAGAGGGAAATAGCGTTTTGGAAATCCAAGCAAGGTTCCGAGAACTTGCCAGAGTCTGTTGGGATAATGGATGCAACATTTCCTTTTCAGAGATATTGCCGGTACCAAAGGCCTCAGTGGAGAAAAAAATGAAGATCACAGAGGTTAATGACTGGCTCAGGAAGTGCGGTGAAGAAAGTGGGTTGAGGGTGTTAGGGAACTGGAAAGGAGTTTGGGAGGATAAGGGACTGTATGCCAAGGATAGGCTTCATCTTGCCCCGTTAGGGAAGGAAGTCCTTAAACAGGGGATGGCTGACTACATTCAAGAAAGGTGGGGTTTAAACTTGTGAGGGGGGTGAGGGATAAGGGAAGGGCTGACCAGAAGCCCTCTCCTCCAGATGAGGGAGTAGCCTTCAACCAAGGGGAGGGAGGGGAAAACAGACTGGGGAGAGATTTCAGGAGGACAGAGGGAGGATGGAAGTTTAAGGAACCTGGGTGGGGTTCAACAAAGGGATCAGGGATAAGGGGTGGGGGTGGTGAATTTTAAAAACCATGAGCTTGGGAAACAAGTTGCCAGAGTTCCAGGCCATGCTGTTCGGGGCAGGGGGGGGGTGGATGTGGCGGTGGTCACGGAAACGTGGGCCAACAAAAGCTATGATTGGAACCTAAACGTGCGGGGGTACACTATGCTTAGGAAGGATAGAAAGGAGGGCAGAGGGAGTGGAGTGGCTATGTTCATTAGAGATGACATAGAAATTGCTAGGGTAGAAGAAGCAGAGGGAAATGTGGAGCCTTATGGGTCACCTTACTAACCCGCAGGAGGTAAGGTCAAGCTGGGTGTAGTATATAGGCCCCCGGGATGGGTGATGTTCTGGAGAATGGTTTGCTGGACAACATCATTGCCCAGTGTGGACCAAAAGGGAGGGAGTGGTGCTGATGGGGACATCAATATGCCAGGTACAAACTGGGGAACCATGTCCTCTAAGGTGGCCAAGGGCAGAGGCTGCTGGACGGCTTCCAGGATGTGTTCTTAACACAGCACAGATGGAGCCCACAAGGGAGGGCATGTCCTGGACATGGTTCTGGCAGATGGGGATCTGGTAAGGGACCTGGTTGTAGGGATCCCTGACTGGGAGCGACCACAATACTGTCTGGTTTCAAATAAGCATGGGGGGAGGGGGGAGAGATCTAGGATGCTGGCAGTGGACTTTGGGGGGAAGACGTTGTGGGCATGGGAAATATTCTCAAGGATCACTTGAAGGGGATTACAACAATGACAAATGTGGAAAAGAGATGGGAGGTCATAAAATGGGGACTTCATGGGGCAGTCAGGACCTGCGCTAAGGTGAAGTGTAAGGGAGCAAGGTCACATAAACCATGCTGGTGGTCCAGTGAGGTTCAGGTAGCAGTCAGAGAAAAGAAGGATACCTACAAAAAATATAAAACAACAAGAGGGGATAGGGAAAAGGAAATGTACCATCTTGCATCTAGAAAAACCACCCAGATGGTGCAGAGGGCAAAGTCCAGTAAAGAGCAACGGCTGGCACAGGGGATACAGGGAGAGGAAAAGGGGTTATTCTGGTACATTGGGGAGCAGAGAAAAACTAAGGGCCATCTTGGCAGATTGAGATCAGAAGGAGGGTGGGTGGAAGAGGCGAGGGACCAGGCAGAGGTATTAAATGAGTACTTCGCCTCTGTGTTCACTAGGGAGGGGGATGGGATATCTACAAAGCAAGGCACAATGGGGATAGAAGCGGTAGTGAGTGGGATCAGGGGAGTAACAGAAATGGAGCAAGAGGGAAGGAGAGGTACCCCAAGGGTGTCACATCAGGATAAGGATAAAAAAGCCAGTAAGGTGGAGGGGACAGATGATGCTATCTCCACCAAAAGGGTGTGGTTAGCCCTTAAGGCCCTAAAGAAAGACAAATCTCCTGGGCCGGACAGCATTCATCCGAGACTACTATGGGAATTGGCGGGCATATTGGCTGCACCCCCAGCGGAGCTCTTCAACAGGTCGCTTGAGACAGGGAAGGTACCTAGGGATTGGCAAGAGGCACATGTGGTGCCAATCCATAAGGGGGGTCGAGGGAAGTACCAGGTAACTATAGATCCATCAGTTTGACCTTGGTGGTGGAAAAATTAATGGAGAGTATACTAAAGGAACGATTGGGGTTGTACTTGAAGGAGGTGGGAGGTCTGGATAGTTGGCAACACGGGTTTGTGCCAGGTAGATCGTGTCAAATCAATCTTGTGAAGTTCTACGAATGGGTAACTTCAGAACTGGACAGGGGAAAGCCTGTGGATGTATTATTCTTGGACTTCAGCAAGGTGTTTGACTCTGTCCCCCCACAATGGTCTGATGGAGAAACTGACAGGGTTGGGAGTAGGCCCTTTGATGGCCAGATGGATTGAAAACTGGCTAGCTGGATGTACTCAGAGAGTAGTGGTCGGTGGGGAGCTGTCGAACCCTAGAGAGGTCAGTAGTGGGGTACCGCAGGGCTCGGTCCTGGGTCCGATCCTGTTTAATGCATACATATCGGACATCAGGGAGGGTATAGGGTATGAAATGAGTCTCTTCGCTGATGACTCCAAGATGGGAGCAGCAGTTGAGGAGGAAGAGGGGAGGTTGGCCCTGCAAGGGGACCTGGACACCCTGGAAAGGTGGGCTCACACATGGAGAAATTAAATTTCAATATCACCAAGTGCAAGGTGTTACATCTTGGGTGGTGAAACCCTAAACACAGGTACACCCTGGGAGGGGAGGTGCTGGAGGCCTCAACAGGGGAAAAAGACCTAGGGGTCATGGTGGATGCATGTATGAATAACTCTGAGCAGTGCAGGAGAGCTAGTAAAGCAAACAGGATATTTGGGATGCATCGTAAGGGGGATCACCTCTAGGAGCAGGGAAGTGATTCTGCCGCTGTACAATGGACTGGTTAGACCACACCTTAAGTACTGTGTACAGTACTGGAGACCACACTTGAAGACGGACATACAGCTCCTGGAGAGGGTACAGAGGAGGGCAACTAAGATAATACGAGGACTAGGGGATTTGACGTATGAGGACAGACTTGTGGAGCTCTACTTGTTTTCACTGGAGGAGAGGAGAGATGGGGGGACATGATTGAGGTCTTCAAGTACCTCAAGGGAATAAATAGGGTAAACACGGAGGGGATCTTTAGACTAAAGCAGGGAGGTATCACCAGAGGGCATGGTTTGAAGTTGGAAGGTGGAAGGGTGAGGGGAGAAAAGAGGAGGAGATTTTTCACTGAGAGGGTGGTGGATCTTTGGAACGCGCTGCCTGGCGAGCTGGTTCAGAGATCCACAGTGGAGGGCTTCAAGAGAGGGTGGGACAGACACAAAAAGCGAATGTATCAGATGATGGCCTGGCCCAGGGGGGTGGGGATGGATGATAGGGGTTTCTGGAACACAAGGGGGGAGGGCTTTGGTACCCAACTAGGGATCTGAGGTTCGAGCAGACTCGATAGACCGTGAGGCCTAATCTGCTGGCAATTAGTATGTTAGTATGTCGCACCTCCCTAGGACAATGAGCTTTCACACATCAGACAACTAAATGACTTAACAACCGCCTGCAAGCATCACTGCCAAATCCACGTTAGGTCCCTTTACACAGGAGCTTAGAACTGATCTGGTTGCTAATGCGTGTTGCGACTGTTTCAGTTAGGGCCTCTGGCCCACCTGACTGCAATCCCACCACACCTCTATCTACCACTGCCTCTCTACTCCACTGCATCCCCTCCTAATCCTTCCATTGTCTCCTCCCTCCCTCCCTACCTCTTCCCCCTGCCCCCCCCCACCTTGTCACTTGCAAGCTCTCTGTGCTTATGATACCTTATAATTTTGGTCCTGCTTTGCAAAATGACTGGCCCCTAGGAATTTTAATTCCTGCTTTTAGTACTGGACTCTGCTCCACCCACCCACCCCAAACACCTGGCACCTTTTCAATCTATACATCTCTTCTGATGAGGCCCAAAACCTGGACTGATTTCATGCTCCACCCCCTCCTGTAGTTTTTTTCTCTGCTTCCTCCTCCCTTGCCCCTTCCCCTCCTCTGTCACACTCCCATCCCTCTTTTCCCCTGCGTTTTGCCCTTTATTATTAAATATAGAAACATAGATAAATAGAAACATGATGGCAGAAAAAGACTGCCTGGCCCACCAAGTCTGCCCAAGGTGCCTAGCAGAGGGCTAGGACTTCCTCCAACAACCTACTTCTGGTAAATATGGTGTTATTTACCTAAAATCTTGTTGCCTTGTAAGTACTTTGCTAATGTTTAACTGTAATTGATGTTATGACTCTTAATGTTTGTCCGTGATGTGGAACCTATGTAATGAGCTTGTTCTCAAAGGTTTAATCCAAGAAACTCAAATAAATATACAATATACAGACTCCATCTTTGCAGCCAGCAACCAATCGGGAGTCAGCATTTAGTAAAGGGACTCCTGGGACACTACCACAGACTTGTGGGGAAAAAGCAGGGACAAAATCTAGACGCCTAAATGTTGCCCAATAAAAAGTCTGGGACTGTGATTATCAGCCTGGACAGGCAATCAGATTACAGAATTCTGCCTTTCAGTTTGAGAGGGACTGTTTGAATGCATTAGTCTAGGTCGAGCCTTAGGACTGTCAGGAGGCTCCCTGCAGCTCGGGGAACTGGGGGAGAGGCCTGTTTTGCCTCTTCTGGGCCAAAACACCTGCTGATTAGTTGAGACAGCCAAGACTGCAGAACCAGCTGCAATTTCCCTACAGAGGGAGAGACAGAAAAGGTTATTCCAAAGAGTTAATTTCCATGTAACCCCCCTACAAATGGGGGTTCCCAAAAAATCTTCCTTGAGCTTGCCTAAATGCTCACTGCCAGGCTGGTGTCCTGCATTTTAGCAGTTTAAATGTGATTACCAGAGCTTGTATAGCCTCTGTGTACTGTCTCTTTAAGAGCTGCCTAATTGCAGTTTAAGTAATCTGAGAGGGAACTCTGTTGAAAGATGTAACTATTTACTGAAAAATCATTTAGCGTGATAATGATAATGTAGTTTGTCTAACCTGCTTTCTTTGTAGCAAGGACTGTTTTGTTTGTCTCCACTATCTTGGTCCTGGACTGCAAATTGGACCAAACAGTACTGGTGGGACCTAAAATGTAGCCGGACTACAGGAGCTGTCTGAAATCAAAATCTGTAGGAACATTAGTTTGGAGTTTTTTTGCACCTTTTTTGCAACTGAAGGGGGAGCTCTTGCTTTGAATGACAGCTAAATCAGCCAACCAAATCTTTTGGATCTTGGGGAAATCCCGGGCTGCTTGCAGTTTTCAGTTAGAACTAAGCCAGAAGCTGAGCAAGAAGGAGCTGAAGTGTTTCTGAGCAGCCATCCTGAGTGGATTCGCATGGGAGAACTCTGAAAAGGCTAAGTTTTTGGCCTGCATGCCGGTGTGCTGCTCCTGAGAGGGAGAGAAGAGAATTATTTTGGACTAAATCCAAGTCTGTGTGACTAAAGGAAGCTACTGAAGTGGACCAGGCTCAACCTGAAGAAGTCCGAATATTTTTGCTGAATGTGATCAGCCCGTCAAGAGTTTCAGCTACCTCTAAGCTCCCGGTGTGTGCAGAGACTTTGCAATTGTGCCCAGGGAGCGCTTTGCCTGGTACAGTAGAATTCCTGTACATGTAAATGTGCTATGAGCTGCTAGTGGGTTGTGAGTTAGTTCCCCACTATGTGAACTGTGTTCTGCTTGCTGGAAGCTGTATCCAGCCCAAAATGGACCGCTTCCGAACTTGTTTCCATGCGATCTGGGCTTTGCCAGGCTGGCCCAGCCAGACTACCCACTACATAGAGAAGCCATCGACGAGAGACCTGCCTGGGAATCAGCCCCCTGCTCCATACTTGAACAGGAACTACGCCTCTGCTACTTGTGTGGGCCCTGCTTCTCCAGGCATTCCAGATCAACCACCTGCAGTCTCGATTTTTGTCCAGCCTGTGTCCAGTCTTGGGTATCGTGAGTAAATACCAGGGTAGCTCCCTACAACAACAGCTTAATCTGAGTGTGTCATCTGAATGTCTTGTTGTTTCGTTTCCTTTACGAACTGAGCCCTCTGGCTCCGGATTACAAATATTGTCTACTGTGCATGTTGTGTTTTCCATCACAGGGCCCCAACCATCTGCAACACCGGGCAACTGTCCTGGCTAGCCCATCTCTTCTCTACCTGGGTACCCAGAGGTGGACTATGTGGGGGGACTCAAAGCGCATGCATAACTGCTTGATTGATATAACATTTAAGCTAATTAACCTGATTTTGCCCCTCACTTGTTCAAGTCTCTTGAATAAATCAGATCTAACTTTTTCTGCATGTAATCTGACTGTGGTTCCAGTTTGTGCTCAAAGTACTGTACTGTTGCTATTTGCTGTGCTTAAGCTTGTTTTACAGCGGGTCCCCAGGGTTGAGCCAGAGGAACCAGCCCTGGTAGTAAGTGCAAACAGTGTGGGTACTTGTGTGGTGTACCAGGGGTATTGTGAAAGTGATTATTGTACAGTGTTCAGGCCACTGGAGGGGAAAGAGGGGAGTTACAGTGTCCCGGAGGGCTGTGCCCAGGTTAGCTTGACCACTACCAACCCTGACCTCTGGGTGGAGGCACCCATTTCAGAACTCAGGCCCCTTAACCTGCTACTAGCCAAGCAAGCAGGGGTAGTAGCCCTTGGGATATCGCCACCTAGGGGTTACATCTTGGAGGCTCACCACTGGGATTTTGTGTCTTCTAGTGGCCGAAACTACGAATTATTGTCAAACATAAATGGCTACCCCAACAGAAGTGGCTGTATACCAGTTGGTGGGGTGGTGTACTGGGCAGGAGATCGACCCCCAAAATGATATACTTATCCTAGATATTCCCCTGGGTACCAATATGGACACTGTAGAGAGAGTACTTTCCAAGGCTGAATGATTACAAAACCCCGGGGTGGTGCGTCGACAGGCTAATCTGCTCGCACAAAGTTTCATGGCGTTAGTAGAGTGTAAGGGCCCAGTAGACAGTTCCAAATTTCCACAGACTATCACCCCTGAAGGAGCCCTCACTGCCTGGAGAGTGATAACTAAAGACAGTAAAGACCCTGGGGAGAATGAGCACCCCCACTATCTGAGACTTTTGAGGAGAAATTTGCTAAGTTGTTGCTGGAGGAAGGGAAAACTGTGGAGGACTTAAAGAAACTATTCCTGTCACCTGGGGGTGTTCCTCCCCCAACACCCCCTCCCACTCCAGCACCCATTATTGCCCCTCCTTCTGTGCCTGTGCCAATGCTGGCTCCTATGTCTGTACCTGCTGTTAATCACAACTCTTACTGCAGGTTGAGAATCTTCTCTGGCACCCTTCCCACCCCCCCAAGGGGAGGATGATTGGGAGACCTGGATAGATTGTGTTGCCCCCTTTGGTACCTGAATGGCAGTGTGCAGAGGCTGAGAAATGGAAAAGGATCATAGAAAGTTTGAGGGGTCCTGCCCTAGAGGCCGTTACATTTCTGTGGTCCACAAACCCTGATGCATCTGCCCAGAAGTACCTGTCTGCACTCGAAGGCAATTTTGGGAGCACTGAGTCGGGGAGACCTTGATGTGGAAATTTCAAGGTATAAAACAATGGCCAGGAGGAAGTTTGTCTGCATATGTTACTCGTCTGGAAAGAGCGCTGCAACAGGCTTACCGAAAAGGTGGGGTAGCCACCAGTGACTTAAACCATGTGAGGTTGGGGCACATACTGCAACATGCAAAACATTCTAAATTGCAGCTTCTTCAATTAAGGCTCCCAGATAGAAGGAGTAACCCACTGGACTACTGTGACTTGATAAAAGAACTCCGGGAGGTTGAAGATGAAGAGGGGGATTGTAATTCTAGGGTGAGCGCAGCCCAAGTGATCACGGCATCGGAAGGCCCTTCCGAAGTGGGGACCAATGAGGGTGTGCCGCCATGGGATGAACTGCTGAGGGAGTTCAGGGAAACAAAAAACAGTCTCTTTATGAAGACCGCTCCTGCAAGTACAGGCACTGACCCTTATCCAACTGCATCTACTATGGGGGTTGGGGTGTCCACCCAGGCATCTCCTACTGACAGCAGCTCGAAACTCAATGCCTTGACTATGGAAGTAAAAGAATTGACAAGATGTCTCCAAATGTTCACCACACAGCAGACAGAGATGGCACCAAGGTTTTCAATTGGTAGTACCACCGCCCCAGCTCCCAGTGTGATGGCTTGGCCACCCCAAATCCCAGAAAACATATTTTGCCATAATTGTGGGAAGGATGGGCACAGGAAGAGGGATTGCCGGTCCACAAAAGACCTAGATAAAGTTGTAAACAGGCTTCAAGGAGAGCTTCGGAGAACGAATCAGCAGTCAAGGAGTACCCAAAATGACCACAGTGAGGGTTCAAGAAGTAGTAACTCAAATCCCTACGTGGCTAAATCATCTCTCCAGGCCCCTGCTGCTGTTCCTCCAGACTGGTCCAAAATAGTGGGCCCTTCAATGGAGACTACGATGGCTGTGAATGGTATTCCTACTCAGGCTGTGCTGGACCGTGGGTCACAAGTGACCATTGTATTTAAGGACTGGTATGACAAACACTTATCTGCTGTGCCCTTACAATCCCTGGAAGGCCTACATGTGTGGGGGCTGAGCGACAAGTCGTATCCCTACCTACGATTTGTCCACATCTGGTTGTCATTTCCTGCAGCTGTAACTGGTGTAGAGGAGCAAGTCAAGACACTAGCTTTAGTGTGTCCCCCTACTGTACTGTATGATGGGGTTCCCCTGTTAATTGGGACCAACGCCCATATGTTTGGGAGAATGGCACCAACTCTGTCACGAGAAACAAGTGCGATGGACTGGGAGGGCCCTAAGAATTCCTGCTCTGATCAAGAGGGCCTATGATTTGCAACAGAACCCCAAGGGAGTGGACCAGGATGAACTGGTAGGGGTTGTGTGGAGGAAGGATCCCGATTCAATGATACTGGCCCATAATGCCAGGTGTACAGTTCAAGGGGAGGTCCGCCTCTGCAAAGATGTCAAGAACAAAATACTGATGTTGGACGTGCCAGGTGATGGAAAATTGTCAGAAGGATTATTGGTTAAGCCCAGCATCTTGCCAGCTCATGCTCATTCCTATGTATGATGAGTATTGGTCCAGATTCATAATGTGTCAGATCGGGAGATCCGGGTGAACAGAGAATGTACTCTAGCTATGGTACACTGCGCAGATACTGCAGTGTTGCCCAGCAGCAAGCACCCTGGCAAGACAGAGTGACTCCCAACTTGTTTGATTTTGGTGACTCCTCACTGCCAGCTGAATGGAAGACTAGAATTAGCCAGAAACTTGCCCAGAGAGCTCAAGTGTTTTCATTGAGGGAATGGGACATGGGATGTGTCCAGGGTGCGGAGCATCACATACGCCTGCACAATGAACAGCCATTTTGAGAGAGGTCTCGACGCCTAGCCCCTGCAGACATAGACGATGTGAGAAGACACTTGCAGGAAATGCTCACGGCTGGTGTGATACAAGAATCCAGAAGCCCATATGCTTCTCCCATTGTGGTTGTGCGTAAGAAGAACAGATCTGTGAGAATGTGTGTTAATTATCGAACTCTGAATCGGCGGACCATCCCCGATCAATACACCATGCCCTGTATACAAGATGCTCTGGATTGTTTGAATGGGAGCAAATGGTTCTCGATGTTGGATCTTCGCAGTGGATATTACCAGATTCCGATGGCTCTGGAGGACCATGAGAAGACAGCCTTCATCTGTCCTTTGGGGTTCTATAAATTCCTGAGAATGCCACAGGGGATATCAGGCGCCCAAGCCACCTTCCAGTGACTGATGGAATGAGCGGTGGGAGACATGAATTTGCTGGAATGCCTGGTGCACTTGGACGATGTCATTGTGTTTGGGAGCTCCCTAGGGGACATTGAGAGTCGATTGTTCAATGTACTAGACCGACTGGAAGATTTCGGCCTCAAGCTGTCCATTGACAAGTGCCAGTTTTTCCAAACCTCTGTGAAGTTTGTGAGGCACATAGTGTCTACAGAGGGGATAGAAACTGATCCTAGTAAAGTTGAAGCCTTGATTACTTGGCCCTAGCCCCACACTTTGAAAGAACTACAACATTTCCTGAGATTCTGTGGCTACTACCGCCGGTTCATAAAGGACTATTCCAAAGTGATTCGGCCACTCTTGAATCTTACCCAGGGTTACCCTCCTACCAATCGGAAATACAAAAAAGGGTCCATCAAAGAACCAGACAAAGCATATTTCCACCCAGGTGAACCTTTCGGGTCCCGCTGGACGCCTGACTGTGAAGCAGCTTTCCACAAAGTCATATACCAGCTCACCCATGCCTCCATCCTCGCTTATGCTGATCCCACCAAACCCTATGTGCTGCATACTAATGCCAGTCTGCAGGGTCTAGGAGCTGTACTGTATCAAGACCATGAGGATGGTTTGAGACCAGTGGCATTCGCCAGTAGGAACTTGACCCTGTCAGAGCGAAACTACCCTGTGCACAAGTTGGAGTTCCTTGCGTTAAAATGGGCCATTGTCGACCAGTTTTATGATTACCTCTATGGGGCAAAAATATTGGTGAGGACTGACAATAACCCGTTGACCTATGTACAGACTTCAGGTAAGTTAGATGCCATGGGGCACCGGTGGCTCTCTGCATTGTCAACATATAATTATGCTGTCGAATACAGACTAGGCCTGAATCATATTGATGCTGACACCCTATCTCGGAATCCCATTTCCAAGAGCGATTGGGTCAGGCTGTCTGAACCTGACATCCGAGCATTGTGCCAAAAGTTTGATAGAAATGAACAGATGCCTACGGACACAGCGGACTGCTTAGTAGATTGCTTGGGCCCCTCTGACACCTGCATACCAGCTGTGTATTGCCACTTCTCTGCTCTAGATATTAGTGCACTACCTCAGTTTGACAATGACAGCATTCAATGGGCTCAATCCCAAGATCCTATGATTCAGCCAGCACTTGACGCCCTTCATGCAGGAAAAGATGTGTCCAAGTTGCGTTCCTCTGATCTGAGAACCACTTTATTGTTTACTGGACACCCCAGGTTGTGAGGTAGTGGTGCTCTTGCCCCTAAGGCATTTGGGGAGTGATACCCTATAGGGGCCTTACACAACAGCAGTAGCCCCAAGCTGTGGCCCTACATTAGGAAATTATATGATGGGTGGTATAAGTCCCATGGGTCTTGAATGATTACTGACTGTTATGCTGAGGTTGGCAGGCCTCAGTCTCTGGCTGTAGTCTTGGCTGGACTCCATTTCTTAGTTTAGTGTGACCTCCAATGGCTCTCTCAGTTCTCCTCTGCTGGTTGCTCTCACTGGCACCTCTGCAGAACAGCTGGGTTATTGTTCCATTGTTCTCACTCTCATGGATCCCAGGGCTCTGCAGCTCATACTGCTATGTATCCATAGTGCGGTGGCCTTAGGCCACACTTTTTGTGACTATCTGTAGACCTATCCAATCTGATCATGAACAAGTCTCTACAGTGCCAACTTCAGCTGAAAATTTCAGTCTCTCTCCTCTGGTGGTGTGATGGTGCTGCGACTAGCAAACCTCCACTTCAGCATCTATATAAGCAGATTTCTCCCTCTAATATCTGTGTAGCTCTCTTCTCACTCATACAGAGGAGAGGTCTGCTTCTCTCCCCTCTCACCAACAGACTGACTGCATGCTGGAAAATTCCCCAGCCTTATCATGAGCAGTTAATTTCCTGACTGGCCCATTCCTCCTTAGGCTCTTGGGAGGATCCATCTGGTAGTCACTTGAAGGCTTATTGACTTCCACACTTCTGGGTGGATAATGAGTCCTTCTGTTTCTTAAGAGCTTTCTGTGGCTCCCTGGCAGGCTGCTGGTGCCTGACTGTACTGATGTACTCTGACCCCATTGCTATGGTGTGAGGGATCAAAGATGGAAGCTGGTTAGATAATTCAGGAGCACTGGACCAACAAATCTTTAAAGGGCTCCTTTCCCTAAACATTATTTTTGTGTCCCCTGGTTGTAATGTGTGGGTTGCACTTAAGTGTTTGGGTGGTCTGGGGTGATCATTGTGTAATCTCCAGCTAGTTACGAATGCCAGGCAGTGGTGGAAGTGAAGGTGTGCCAGAACTGCACAGATCAGGGGACGCCACATGAGCTGAAGACATCGGTGTCCTTTACACTCTCCTGGTCCCTGAAAACAGTCCTGGGGACTGGTGAGCAATAACTAACTGTATGTTGGACTCCCTGGAGCCAAGTGAGTACCCACATGTGGGAGGTTGCAATTCTGTAATTGCTGAATGTGGAAGCAAAGGGGCGGACCCTCACATTGGCACGGACACTATGCATTTTTTTATCTAACTGATTGGTCTATGCAAGGATAGCTGTATCTTGAGTAAGTGGAGAACTTTATTTTCCCTTCAGCATTTTTATTGTTTAGTCACCAAATATATGAACATAATTATGAAAATAGGAAAGAATGCAGACCTGGTAGAAGCACTCCTTGAGAAATTTGACATCTATGAGCCATTCCAGTTAGGTTTCCAGCCTCTTCAAAGTATGGAAACTGTGCTCTGAAGGTGTTTAATGACCTTCTGTTGGTGCAGGATAGGCGTGAATGCTCTATTGCCATCCTTCAACTCGCTCTCTTGACAGTGTTTGA
This sequence comes from Neoceratodus forsteri, assembly GCA_016271365.2. Taxonomy (NCBI): domain Eukaryota; kingdom Metazoa; phylum Chordata; order Ceratodontiformes; family Ceratodontidae; genus Neoceratodus; species Neoceratodus forsteri. Next base: position 568,321,482 of record CM057450.1, read on the forward strand.
CACTGTGGATCATGGGAGGTTGATGACATGCCTTGTGTAGCTGGAGAGAGCACTGAAATTGTTTGAATCATTCCTATATGGCAGATCACAGAGAGTTGTGATGGGAACTTTTTTCAATGCAGCCAGATCTGGTCAGCTGGTGGGTTCTGTAGGGGTCTGTTCTGTCACCCATATTATTCACGGTAAACATGCTACCACTGGGATGGGTCACTGGATGGTATGGTGTGAATGTTCACTGCTATGCAGATGACACTCAGCTGCACCAATCCTTTACATCTGATGAGCATTCAGTGGTCTCTGTGCTGGAGCAGTGCCTGCAGCAAGTGTGGACTGGATAGCATGTAGCTGGTTGAGCTTAAATCCTACCAAATCAGCGTTGCTACCAGTGGATCTAGAGCCACATGGGCAGGTTGCCAGATGGGATGCCTTGTCATGGCCTTCTTTAAAGGAAGTATTCAATTGAAGGTTCTGGGCTTCATAGCCCAATACCTTATGCAAGCGTGAGCTGATTTCTGTTAAAAGTAAAATGTTTAACTCAGTTCATCTAGATTGGGAAGGGATTGTACCTGGCTCCGTAGCCATAGCCAGCAAATCCCTTCCAGCTACCTGGTTTGTTTGCAGTGCCCCACGCTCCAAGCTTTTGTGGCATTTTAGCAGGGAGAGTGCGGGGGTATATCCCATACAAGTCTATGGGGTGGTTTTCTAATGCTATTTTTCTAAACTTTAAGCAATCTTAGAGGGAAATGAAAGCCACTGCTCAACCTCATAGGGTTCCTATTAGTTGAGTGGTGGCTTTCATTTTAGTGTAAGATTGCCTAATGTTTTGAAAAGCAGCATTAAAAAACTGCCCCATAGACTTGTATGGAGTACTCCCCATGCTCTCCCTGCTGAAATGTCACAAAACCTCAGAGCACCGGGGGCAGAGCAGGCAAACAAGGAAGTTGGAAGGGATCTGCTGGCTGTGGCTGTGGAACCGGGTATGATCCCTTCCCAAACTAGATGGACTGAGTTAAAAATGTTACTTTTAACAAAAATCAGCTCATGATGACATATGCATAAGATATTGGGCTATGAAGCCCAATACTTTATGACATTAGATTAGACATTCACTTGAAATGGCCTAACCTTGGTGGCTGTGGATAGGGTAAAAAATCCAGCAGTCATTGTGGACTCCAGGCTGACATTAGAGCATCATGTGTTGGCCATGGTCTGAAGTGGATTGTTTTAACTCAGAAATATATCTCAACATTTTTTAATGGTTAATATATCTGGTTGTTCCTGCTATTTGATTTGCTGGTCCTGCTGCATCTCCAAAGTTAAGTTCTAGTTGTCCAGTTTTTATCTTTCTTTTCTATAAAGTTCACAATTCTGTAGTTGACTGGTCATCACATGAAGAAAGTCCTTGTGTGTACCTGAATGCATGTGTTGGTCCAAAAAGAGGTATAACATTACTGAGTATGCCAATTTGTCCTTAACTGGACAATCTGATTGTATAACCAAAGATCCTAATCCATCCATCCATCCATCCATCCATCCATCCTTCCTTCCTTCCTTCCTTCCTTCCTTCCTTCCTTCTTCCTTCTTTCCTTTTCTTTTCCTTTTATTCTTCCTTTCCTTTCCTTTCTGCTTAATCCAGGAAGGCAAAGCAGACATCCATGAAACCATGTCATTTACAGTTGCAACATGGGTGGGGGGGTACAAAGATGTCAGCTGTAGCATCATTTACAAGACAAGTTTATTTATAAATTTAAAGGTTGCAACCACAAAAATGACTAGTTAGTCTGTAATGTGATGTAATGTCAGGAGGTAGTATAGGTTAGAGAACCAAGCTGCGAACCTGGAGATCCAGCAGACCTGGATTTGAAATCCATGGTGACCTCTTGCATACTGTGTGACCCTAAGCAAATCAAGTAACCTCCCTGAGCTCTTAGGTTACACCTGGAAATGAGCTTTGGCTCAAAGCTCCTTTCTCAGACAAAAATTCTGAAAGTAAAAAAATATATATTTTTTTCACTGTAGTGCCTTGGCAAAAAGTTACAAATATATTAGTGCTGGTTTACGATTAAAATGCAGGAGTGTCATCCGGCCCAGTGGCATGGAGGACTGAGGCATCTGTGCCTTGCCTCCTGCCACGCCGGTGACCTGTGTTTGTGGTACGAGTGGGCCGCCAGAGGTCGGCTGGGAAGGGAGAGGATCGATCGTCTGGAGGACAGCTCTCCTCTCCCGGGGAGGGAGAACTGGCACTCCCTCCGAATGACTGCCCCCAAGTGGAGGCCTGAGGGTGGTGTAGGTCTGTCAGGTGCACCAGGGAAAGGGAGGGTGCTGTGGGATGTCCGTTGATGTGCGCACAGCTCCACGCACGCATGTCTGGCTGTGTGCGTCCCAGCAATGGGGAACAGGAAGAAATAAGAGGAAAAACCCCAGCTGCAAGATGATGCCAGACCCTCTGCAGGCTCCGCACCTGGCGACCGGGCCAAAGCTAAGCCCCGGAGATACCGGTGTGACAGGGCTGCGGGGGTCAGACAGAAGGGGGCAGCTGCAGAAGGAGCATAAATAAATAATAAAAAAAAATACAGGACTGTTAGAAACACAGAATGATGTCAGCAGAAGAAGACTTATTGTCCATTATATCTGCCTGTTTCTGTACTTGATTTATACTTACCTGTTGTGCCTACCTATCCATGGTCTTGCCTAGGTTGTATGTCCATTGTCAGATCAACCTCACCAGCACCACCCTCCACCACCTTTCGTGCCTTCACAGACCCCTAAAAAGCTGTGCCCCATTCTCTTGAATCTTGTCACCATCTTGGCTTTTGCCACTTCCCTTGGAAAACAATTCCATCTATTCAACATCATTTCTGTGAAGAAATACTTCCTATACTCCCACCAGTTTATACTTACGTCACCTAGCTGCTGATCCCTCGCTATGCTTAAATAGGTTGTTACACTCTATCCTGTTTACTCCCTGGAGAGATTTAAAGGTTTCTAACATGTCCCCTTTGTCTTTTGGGCTCCAGCAAGTATGTGTTCTGACAGGCCAGATGGTCTGTGTATGATTTACCCTGCTGATCCTGTATCATCTTTGTTGCATGCCTTTGCACAGAATTTGTATGATACTTATTATTTTTTAGGTGTGGCCTCCAGAACTGGGCACAGTACTCCAGGTGTGGCCCAATCAGTGACCCATAGAGGGGCAACAGCACCATTTTCTTTTACATCAGAGAATCCCCTCCTTATTCACTGTAGTGTCCCATTTGCCTTCTCGGTTGCTGTGGCGATGACTTCCAACCAGTTTCCTTCCATCAGTGATCAGACTGATCCCTCCTCCAAATAAGTAACTAGGGGTGTGCAAACATCGAATATTATTTTCTAAATACCACGAGTAATGCACTGTTCATTATTCGGATCCTGAATAATGAATAACAGCAGTATTTATGCCCTGCTATTCAGAAAATACTATTAAAAAAAGAAAAAGAAACAGTCCCCCACACTCCTCCTCAGTCCAAATCATTAAGTCCAAGCCCCCTGTTCCCCCACTCTCTGTCAGTAACCCAATCCCACCCTCCTACCCCCTCAGCACCCACAAATTCAATATTTTAAAAAGTCCCACGATGGGCAACTGGTACAACCCACCCAGCCGCCAATCTAAGCGCTCGTTTTCACTTGAAAAAATGAATGCTCCCAACACACACCCCACCTCCTACCAGCAGCACCCTCCAACCCTCCTCCCCCTAGCACCCAGTTAATATATATAATTAATTATAAGGTGACTGACACAATCTGCTTGCCTCCACAGTCAGCTCAGCTACCAGTCTAGTAACCGCCGGTTTGTACTTTTGAATGTTCCTGACCCCAACACCCCCTTCCCCTGCTGGCAGCACCAATTAACCCTCTTCCCCTCCAGCACCTAATTCATGTATTTATTTTTTAACTAATTAAGGTGACCGGCACAAACCTACACTTCTCCATGGCCAGCCACTTGCAGAATAAAGTGTTCCCACATACGCTTGCTTGCTCTCTAGTCTCTATACCGAAATGATCAGCTGATCAGATAATTTCTGTAGAGAGCAAGCAAGGTCACTTGAACGCCGATGCTGCAGGTGGCCTGCCATGGAGGAGAGGTGGGTTTGTGATGGTTGCTTATCATTAATATATGAATTAGTGCTGGGGGGAGGAGGGTGGGATTGGGTTACTGACAGAGGGTTGGGGGACAGGGGGCTTGGATTTAGCAATTTGGGCTGGGAAGGAGGGTGGGGAACTGTTAATTTTCTTTTTTAAATTACATCCCCCACAATGCAAATACTGCATATCCGAATAGTTGGGGCCTGAACAGAATATTTTGCCCCAATATTCGAACTAAGGTATTCACACACCACTATCAGTAATGCATCTTTGGGTTTCCCTAGCTTATATGCATACCTTTGCACTTCTTGGCATTAAACATCCATTACCATACCTTGTACCACCCAGCCAACTAGGTCCCTCTTTATGTCTCTTACCCACTCCTTAGAGTACTACCATAGAGTTTAGTATCAACTGCAAAGAGGCAAATCTTCCCTTGATTCCTTCCACTATGACGGAGAGTATTACAAAAAACTTCAATATGAGAGTAAATCAGCAGTAGCTAAAGCAAAAGTGGACTACTACCACAACTACTGAGAGGAAAACAAATGTCATTCAAGAAAATTCTTGTCAGGTGCTAAAAATATATTTGAAACAAATCAGCAGGTGCAAATTGATCAAATCTGGAACCCCTCTGGTGACCTTGGCACCTGTCTTCCAGATATTGTGAATGCCTTTAACACCCACTTCACTAACCTCAGCATGTTGGTTAGTTAGTTAGTTAGTTAGTTAGTTAGTTAGTTAGTTAAAACTTTATTTTTTAACAGGATAAGAATTATAGACCTAAGGACCTGGATTACTCAAGGCCACCAATTATCTCCACATAGCTATGGATAATGGTCTCCGCCAAGCTCCAGAATTCCTTGGTGCCATCCATGGTTGCTCTCTCATCAAGCAGCCCAGAGCCTGACCCACGTGATCTGCCAGACTTTAACTTCTGACAAATTACTACAGCAGAGGGCTTCAAACAAGCACTAAAGGGCCTCAGCCTAAACAAGAGTGTTTGTCCTGACTCCCTTGACTTGAAGCTTCACCGCCTTGCAGCACATCATATCTGTGCCTCAGTTACCATGCTGTTAAACATCTCCTTTACATCTGGTGAAATACCTACTGTCTGGAAATGTGATAGAGTTGTGCCCCTCCATAAAGGAATCAGAACAGACCCCATTCAGTCCTTCCTGTTCTCTCCAGGGCTCCTGAAAAGTGCTTTCACTCACAGCTGACTGAGCATCTCAGTCTGCACAATCTGCTCCCTCATGCAATCTAGCTTCAGGAAGGGCATTCCACTATATCCGCATTACTGAAGGCCACTGACTATCTCCAGATAGCTATGGATAATGGTTCTCTTCACTGTGACCATCTCTGTGGACCTCTCCAAGGCTTTTGGCTTGGTGGATCATGCAGTACTCCTTCTCAAGGCCAAGAGCTTAGGTCTCAGCCAACCAGCCATCAAATGGTTTGAAAACTAAGTAACTGCACCCAGCTAGAGTCGATACAAGGCATAGCTTCAGACCTTGCTGTCTTTAATCTTGGGGTTCCTCAAGGCTAAATCCTCTGCTCCTCTCCATTTTTATTAATAACCTCTTGAAGCACAGCAGTCAGTGTCATCTACATATGTATACAGCTGCCACCATGCTCTACTACAGTGCAATAATGTCTGAGGCTATACTCTAATCTGATTTCAACACAATCTCCTCATGGTTCGTCAACAACCACCTGACCCTCCATGCAACCAAAACTAAATCTATGGTGTTTGGATCTCAGAACTTGGTAAATTATTCAGCTGAGCTACTTGTAATTATAATATCAGATGGCAACACTATTGAGCAAGTCAGCATATTCAGATATCTGGTTCTGGATTAATGTGTCACTTACATGCAGTTGACATGTTGATCACATCTTATCACATGAAGGACCCAAACACAACTGTATTTATAGGTCTAAATGCTGACTCAATGCTGATGCAAGGAAGTGGGTAGTCTCCCACTTCCTGCACCCTTCCACTGACTATGGAGATATCATATACTGCTGCGCAAACAATACCTCTCTGTGGTCCCTGGATTGTTTAAACAACATGATATGCAGGTTCATCCTCTCTTGTGACTGGTGCACCCATCATTCTCTGCCATATGACCAGCTTAACTGGACAAGTCCCTCAAGCAGATGTGACTACCACTGGCTTTCTTTTTTGTACAACTTTGTGCAAGAAAAAGCCCCTTGGTATCTCCTAGCCTTCTTCAAAAGACCTTGAGTATATCCTAGCCTTTCTCAAACAATCAGTCAGTACCTACTCACTCCACTCAACAGCAGCACTTACCTTCTCAGTTCCCAGTTTGAAGCATGAATTTGGTAGAAAGGCCTTTGCATTTGTAGCACAAGAGTCTGGAACAAACCCCGTCTCCAGCTGAGGAATGCATCCAGCTTGCAAGCGTTCAAGTCCAGTCTTTCTAGCCACTTTGAAACTCCATGTATTTGTTTTGATCCAGAATCCCTATCTGTATGACCTGATCATGTTACATGACAGTGACATGCTCTCTGTTTGCTGTGGCTCCACTTTGTCAGCTTGCTTTAATTATTGTTTGGATGCACTTACCTTTAGAGCTTGTTTGAGTTCGTGGTGTACACTTTAGCCTCTATGTAACTCTTTCTGCTAAAATATGTTAATCTGCCAACTTCTGCTTATCCTTCCTTGGGACCGCTATACAAATGAGATGCTGCATCTCATGAAGCTATCCCAGTTGGAGTAATTTCAAATAAATAAACTATTAAATATAATAATGTTGAGGATGAACATGTTAAACAGTACTGTCCCCAGCACTGATCCGTGATACCCCACTTGTGACCTCCCTTGCCTCTGAATATTCCCCATTTACTTCCACCCTTTGGGTCCTTTCTCTTAGTCAGTTATCTACCTACTTCATTAGCTTTAACCCCCAACTGCAGGCCCAACTTCATGATAGGCCTTCAATGGACTACTGAGTCAAAGGGCTTACTGAAATCAAGATAAAGTGCATCAGTTGGCTGCCCATTGTCCTCTACCCTTATTGCATAGTTGAAAAACAGGTTAGTCTGGAACAACCTCATCTTCATGAATCCATTCTGCTGCCATCTTGGAGCCCATTATTTCAAGAAATTCCACCTGTTGCTTCTTGATGATAGTTCCCAGGGGCGTACCTACTACAGATGTGAAACTAACCTGCTTTTGTTTCCTAAGGTCACCCTGCTCCTACTCTTGGGCAGGGGGACTACATGCACCCACCTCAAATTTTCTGGGACTACTCCATTTTCTAGGGAGTGGTTGAATAAAACTGTAAGGGGCCCCACAGCACTAGTTCCTGACACAATTCCCTCAACATTCTGGGGTGAAACCCATTTGGTCCATGAGACCTACCCACCTTGAGTGCCACTGGTCCCTTAAATACCTTATTCTTCATTATTGATCCAAAATTCAGTTTCCCCTGCCCTATCCCTTAGCCTGCTTTCCACAGTCTGGGAGTAGGCCCTCCACCTCTACCACGAATATAAAGCAAAAGTACTCATTGAGAATGTTAGCCTTCTTCTCATCTTCCACTAAATAGACATGTCCCCATTTTAGTCGCACAATACCCTGTTTAGTTTCCCTCTTTTCTCTGATATATCTAAAGAAGACCTTGTCATTTTCTTTTACATGCTTGACTAGCCTCAGTTCCATCTCTGCATTTGCACTCCTTATGACTCGGCTTGCCTCCTTCATTTTCCCCAGGTATGCATCTCTGTAATATACTCATACTGATTTCACTTGTACCTTTTGAATGCACAGATACACAAATATACAGAAGGTGATGGCAGATAAGGACCATGTGGCCCACCCAGTCTGCCCCTTTTTCCTACCTAATGCAATGTGGCCCTCTTGGAGACCAGAGAAGCTTCTTGTGTTTTTTGTCATTGCTTACCTGCTTCATACAGGTTTTAGTAACCCCTAGAAGACTAAGCTTAATGATTTATAGCATTTTATCCACCACCCCAACACCCAACTTTGGTAATCAAATACAAATGATGGCCATCAAGCTACTCCTTGTGGCACATAATAAAACGATTACGGTATTCTCAATTTACATCCCCCCGAAGCACACAGCGTCTGGTTTCAAAACACTACTGAACAACCTCAGCAATATGAGCCTGCACTCTGAAATAGTAATGCTAGGTGACTTCAGTATCAACTGGCTCTCATCCGCAGCCTCCTCCCACAAGGATGCTCTGTCAGCCATCCACCTCACACAGCTGATTGAGACCCCCACTAGACCAAACTATCGAGCTGGCACAGGTACCCTGCTTGACTGGGTGCTAACAAACCGGCCTGAACATATAACTGAAACCACCGTTCTTCCTGACTGTCTTAGTGACCACTCCTCTATCACGTGCTGTTGGACTAATAATTACTGCAAACCTCCTGCCAGAACTATCACCAACTGGGTACTTATCCACGGCCACCTTGAACAGCTAAAAACTGAACTGAGGAACCTCGATTGGACTGACTTACTCACCACTAACAATGCTGACACTGCGCTCGATCGGTTCATTGATAGGTTTAACGCAGTCTGTGATAAATATGCACCTCTAAAAACCAGAAAAGTAAAGGGGACCAGCAACCCATGGATCACCCCTGACCTAACTGAACTCCTAAAAGCAAGGAATCACCTCTGGCACAAGGCATGGAACCCAAACTAACCTACAAAACTATAGGAGAGCTAGAAATGAGTGCACCAAAGCAGTGAGGGCCACAAAAAAAATTACAACAAGGAGCCTCTCAAGAATAGCTGGAACAACTGTAGGTCATTCTTGAAAAACAGTAAGGACATTACAGGGAAGGACCCTAAGACCACCCCTACCATGTTAAATTTCGATGAAAATTCTACCATGGAGCCAAAATTAATTGCAGACACCTTCAACAAGGCTCTCTCCGACCTGAGCAGTGTTCTCCCTCCCGATTACTTCAACCCTGATAGACCTAACCTTAACCAAGGAACTCCTGGCTTGCAACTTAACCACCCTCCATTCTATTTCAAGTCTGTCTCTGAAAGTGAAGCTAAACACTACCTCAAGAAAGTCCTCAGGAAAACTAGGCACAGTGGAGATTCCATGGATCTCAAATTTATCAACCTAGCATTAGATGAAGCCCTTGCACCTTTTACCAAAATGATCAACCTCTCACTTAACTTCTCACAATTCCCACAACGTTGGAAATCCGCGATGGTCACCTCTGTGCACAAGGGTGGGGATCGTTCACTCCATGGTAATTACCGCCCAATCTCAATCCTTCCACCACTGTTGAAGGCACTGGAGCACATAGTCTCAGACCAGCTCATGGAATACATGGAACTTCACAAACTGCAATGTACCAACAACATGGATTCAGGCATGGTCATAGCACAATCACAGCACTTTTGGAGTTCACTGGATACTTGCATGACTCTTTGGATTAAGGGCTCTTGGTTGGGGCAACATTCATAGACCTCACCAAGGCCTTTGATACCGTAAACCGCTCACTCCTTATTGACCAACTCTTCGACCTTGGTCTCTCCACTGACACCACTAAATGGTTCGCTAGCTATTTAACCAATCGTACTCAGCACGTTAAAATTGAGGAAGTCTACTCGGACATTAGACCAATATGCTCAGGGGTTCCCCAAAGATCCATCCTGGGTCCGTTATTATTCAGTATCTTCCTAAATACACTCCCATACTCCTGCCATGGCCGGATCCTCCTATATGCAGATGATGTCATTATTTTCACCAGATACCAGCAACCAGAACACTTATAGGAACAGCTCCAACAATGCTTCACATCAGCTGAAGAATGATTTTCTGAGCACAAGCCCATAATGAACTACACAAAAGCCAAGACCACGATGTTCACCAGCACCCACAACAAGCATAAGAGTTTCCAAATAGCCATCAAAAATAATGTGGGGTCACCACTGGAGCTAATCCAGCAGTTCAAATACCTGGGCATTACCATCGACACTACTTTGTCCTACATGCAGCACATAGATAATACTGCAAAAGCTCTCAATAGGAGAATTGGCCTGCTGTTCAGATATAAGTGTAATCTAACTCCAGAAACACTTCAACTAGCCACCCATAGCTCGGTAACCTGACTTGCTGACTATGGTATGGTTATCTATGGTTCAGCCACTGACACTGCCCTGCAGCGAATCAAAACAGCATTAAACAAAGCCTGCAGGCTGCTCACCAGTGCCATGTGACAGACCCACACGTGTGATTTGTATTCCCAGGCTAACTGGTTACAATTCGACAGCAGGCTTAAATATTAAACTTGCCTAATTGCTAAAAAAAAATCAGTCTTGACATGATGCCACCTGGTGTTCAAGCCCTCCTAAATTCATCAATAATCCAACGCACTACCAGAAGATCCAGTAATCAGATCTTCAGAACCCCACGATGCTGTACTGCACTTGGACGAGCATTCACCTACAGAGCCCCATACTGGATCAGTTCACTGCACCCTGATATATCCAATGCAACTACACTGGGTAATTTCAAGTACCTGCTGCAGCAGCACCTGATAACTGAGGCTACCTGCGATTGCTACTGCTAATTGATTTCCCTTCACAAGCCCGGCCCACATTGCTACCCACCCTCCCTCCCACCTACCCAACTGGGTCTGCAGTGCTTATTAATAGGTTATGGTTAGTAATTCCCCTCCCTTCCTCCACTAAAGCTCCCTCTCTCTCTCTCACCACCCCTCCATTTGCTACTCCCCTATTACATTTCCCCCCTCTCCTCCTCCTCCTCCTCCTCCTTCCCTCCCTACTGCCCATTATGCCTGTCTTACTGTAGTAAGCTAACTAATACCTGACTCAGGCATAATTTGTACAGTGCCTCTGATATGTGAATGTCGTACCCTGTTATTTACTCCGTTCATTCACCTGTCTTATTTGTGCCAAGTACTATCTCAATTCTAACTTTATCTTTATTAGTTTCTACAGGTGCCATTCTGCCAAATTCTTTCTCTCTTGTAATTACTTGTATTTTGGCCTACTAACACATGCATTGTATCCTTTGTAATCTGTTATTGTTACCCTGAATGTACTATCTTCTGACGTGGAACCTATGTAAAGAGCTTTCACTCAAAGGTATTCAATCTGAGATTCCAATAAATAAATAAAAAATAAATAAATAAACCCACTCAGTTTGTTTTAGAAGTTTTTAATTTTATTTTAAATTTGTTAACTGGGTAGGGACGCTGGGCAAAAGCCCTTCCTCAGGTGTAACCTGGACAAAAAATAAACAACAATACAAGACAAAATACAAATAATACAATAAGTAGATAAACAACAATACATCAGTAAGAAGTTCTCACCCATTCTCCACAAACTGCCCTCCTGAAGTCTAATACCATTGTCTCTCACTCAGTCCTCTTGTCTTCTAGGACATAGGTGACTCAAACTGAGTTTTGATCACTCATCCCCAGGCACTTTCTTACTCTGACACCTTCCACTTTGTCATGGTTTGACAGAACAAGGTCAAAGATGGCTCCCTCTCTAGTGGATTCCTTCACCCACTATACAAGGAACCCCCCTCCCCGCCACCCAGGGAAGCCCTCTTATAATAGGGAATAGCTCCCACCTGATGAGGTTTCCTAGTCCACATCTTGGAGATTAAGATTTCCCAGTAGTATCACATTCCCCAAGGTGGCAGCTATTCTGATCTGGTCTGGACCTGTGTTAGGCAGGTCGAATTGAGAGGGGAGTTGCTACACGCTGCTGTGTTGTGGAGGACTGCAGATTAGCAGGAGCTGCTCAACGCATTCTGTTTCACCAGAAAAGGTATGCCAGCGTTGCTTAGAACAAACGTTCTTGTTCCTATACCTGTCTAAGTGAGCAGCCTTTCCAGGTTGACTTGTGCGACTAGTTTTTGGTCTCCCGTTCCTGTCACTCTCCTTTTTTCTTGTAGCTGCATGGCATTCAGGTGTTGGTGAAGCCAACAGCGGGGAAATTGTGCAGAAGAACCCCACAGGGGGTTCCAGTGTCAGGAAGGAAGCTCAGTGAACGTTTCGCTCAAAGCATCTGTATTGCAAGCCCGTCTTAAAGCACCTATACAAAGGAAAAGGAAAGTTTTCCCAGTCATTTTCCAGTCATTTTTAAAGCATTTTTTCAACTTTTATAGTTGTTTTATTGTGGCTTAATGCAGTTTGGACTGATTGTTTATTTCAGTTTTAACATGGGTTCTATTTTGTGGGTGATTGGTGAATGCACTTAATCATTACATAATTAAACAGATATAAAATTTTATTGTGCATTTTTTTTATTTTGGCTTTTATTATTTTGACATTTTTTCATGGGCCCTATGCACGTGATTGTGACCACATGCGACTAGACACTTTAAAATGCATGCATTGGCGTTCTTTAGCAGATGCGCCACTTGCCTGTGTAAATATACATTGGGAGCACTCGTCTATGAGTATGTAAGCAATAAGACATGACAGGGTGTGTGTTAGATACTTTAACACACGGTTAGGAGGCGTAGTGAGGCACGAGACCACCAGTCGAGTGCATCCAGCCTCCTAGCCATGTGTTAAAGTGTCTAACACACATACCCTGGAGTGGCTTATTACGCTTATGAAATGGTTATCTGTAGTGCAACTGCATTTGGTAAGCAAAATTCCTAAATTTAAGTAGGAAAAAATATGTTTTTTGTGTCAGCTTTTAATAAAATAGTTCCTCCACCTAAGTATTCTGTGTGTATGTTTTTTTTTTTTACTATTTTTTACAGAAGGCTTCTGTAGTTTAGGTCTGGATGTCATGGCACTATTCACCCCTCCAGTTTACAGTGTGAAAATGCATTGTTTATCGAGTGACATACTGAGAGCAATATAGTAAATAAATTAGTTTTACAGAAATCGGAAGATAGACACTATGCGAGGCAAGTTGCGATCGGCTGGCAAGTTAGCAATTGATCAGAACAGGCACTGAGTGGGCGGGCAGGGAGAGAGAGAGTGATCTTGTTACTAGTTTTTTTTTTTATGTGATGCCTCTAGGAAGTGAAAAAGGTATTTTGTGGCACAAAATGTTTTATTGTTAAAGTGAGAGGCTAAGGGAAGGCAGTTGTGAGTGGCTGGGCAGTCGGTTGTTGATTAGGATGGAGAGCGAGCGGGCGGGCTGGGAGAGAAATTGTGGCAGTTCTTTTTTTCTTTGTTTACTACATGCTGCATCCATGAGGAGACAGACAGATGGATTTAAAAGAGAAACATCCAAAGACTGAGGCCAAGGTGTCAGACATAGTGGACAGGTATTTCTCACTTCTGACAATTTTTACTATTCCTTCTGAGTGGTGACATAAAACAAGAGGCTGAATTTATTTTGTGAACGTTCTATGTGAGCACTTCACTGGGATCTGTGCCCAGCTGGCATTGCCTGATCTTGCCTGTGTGTGTTAGACACTTTAACACACTGTTGGCATCCAATGAGATGGCTTGAAATTGACAGGCCATTTCATAATTATGAGTATCTGCTTCTCTTTGCTGAACTGCTTATTTTGGGCTTATTCTGGCCTTTCTCCTTTGTGGAGCATTTTGTCATGAGTAAGTTCAACTAAATTTAATCTGGTTGACAATTTTGCTGATAGCTGGTAATTTTAGTATAATAAATGTGTCTCCCTTTTTCCCATAAGGAAATCGTGGCGTAATTTGCCGTTACAAAGGAGTGTTTATAATGGCAAACATGCGCACGATTTCCCTTGCTATGCGCATGCTCATGCAGCAGCACGACCAGTCGAGACCGCTCACCACTTCCATGTCGCCCGAAATAGAACCGACACAAGAACTCGGCAGTAAGTCCTTTTCTTTTCTTTTCCCCCCATATACCCTAGAAACACACAAAGACCTGAAGAAAAGGGGGAAAAAAACAGTTTTAAAATACAGAAATCTCGGCACTGGACTAAAAGGAAACCGACTGTAGGATACACTGGGAGCTGTTTATTTTATATAATTGCTGAGGTGAAAAAGGGAAACCCAGCAATTATGTAAAATAAAATATGGGGTAGTGTATTTAAAGTCAAAGTTTGTACACACCTTCAGGGTTAGATGCTAACATAAACCCCTCGAGCTTTGCTCTCAGGGTTTATGAGCATCTAACCCCTCGGGTGTGTGTGTAAACTTCTCATTACACACACCACCCCATATATTATTCTATATTTACCCAATGTTTAACTAGTTGCTTTAAAAAACACATATACACTTTTTAGACTGGTAGAACTATCAAAAGAATTGTTATGAGCTGGTTGTATGTCATTTTTTCTTTTCTTTGTCCGTTTTAAGACACCCTTCTTTTTTATGATTTTTTCGAAGTCACTGCAGTTTTACTTTAAATGTTCTTTGTGATCAAGTCTCCCAGTCTATGGGACTTTTTTAAGACATCATTTTTGTTTTGCTTAGATAATTCGGCATCCAGTAGAGGAAGTCCCTTTCTATGCTCCTTTGAAGTGGAGCCAAAAACTATTATAGTGTATAGTGGAGTGTTGTTTTGTATAGAATTCCATCCCTTTCAAAATGCTGTTCTACTGCAGTTCCAAGGTAATGGAATGCTGTTCTATCCTACTGTGGTAGAACAGCATTCTAGAATCTCTAGAGACTGCATGAGTCTATTTCGTTTTGAAAGCAAATGAACTCACAAAACACATATTTTACACAGTACTATACACTATAAAAAATACAGGATGAGCAACTCTATGTACAACCAGTGTGTTTTGCCGCCTCGGGGTTCTGATTCCCATGGACCTCTCGAGCTTCGCTCTCAATGTCAGGGGGAATCAGAACCCCTCTGTGGCAGAACACACTGGTTCTGCATAGTTGCCCATCCAGTATTCTCTATATTGGGCATTCTTGGAGACTGAGTCAGCCTAGAACTTTGGAACTCTTTGAGCTGTGCGCTCCAAGGATACAAGCACTGGACAGCTCGCTTTGGTCTCTGGCCGTGGACTTGTGACTTGCAAATTTATGACTGGTGGATCCCTGTGACTATGTGGAACCTCAGGAGGGTCTAGAAGGCTGTCTGTAAAGGGCACTAGTGTGTGTGGACTTGGAGAACATTTGCAATACGAGGAGCGGGATGTCTGCACAGTATGACCATCTGCATTTCGCCTGCTCTGTTATATCTCCCATTGAGCTTACATCAACTGCCAGGACACTTAGTAGCTCCAAGGAATTCCTTGAGCTCTAAATATATTTAATATATATATATATTTTTTTTCTTCTCACTAATTTTTATTGATCTTATGGATGTTGGTATTATAGAAGTGCCTTTCTAGATTTACAGTAAATTGGCTGATTGTTCAACTTATTCATTTCATAGGGGTTTTTAGTGACTGCTTTTGGCAGGATGGGGGATCAAAGAGCTGGAAAGTGATTTGCATTGCTGTCTTATTGGTTTACTCGTCACACAGGTAGCCTCTGTTTTTTTTGTTTTGTTTTGTTTGGCTGTGAACTGTTCCATAGCATACAATGACAGTTACAAGAAGTCAGTATAATGCTTCTGTAAGTGAGATAGGGCAAACAAACTTACAGACCTTAACAGAGCCGATGATAGAAAACTTTGAAAATAGGGTACTCCATGGCAGTACAACTAAGAAAGATAAAAAGATTAGTAAGACTAAAAATAAAACTGGAGCAAAAAAAGATAAAGTGAAACAAAGTGTTGAAAGGAAAAAAAAAAAAATACCAGCTTCCAAGAAGCCAAGGAAAGCACAGTAAAATCTTAAGCAATCAACACTACCAGAAATGTTTTCTAAAGATATAATTAAGAGATCTAATCTGTCTCCTTTATTGGCTCATAGAAATTCAATTTCTATCTTTACCCCTACTTCTACCCCAAAACTTTCTTTCTCTGGGTCTGCTAAATTAACTAGTAACAACCTTTGCAGCCTAAGGATAGACAATGAGGTGGCTGAGCCAAAAATGATTGATGTCCCTGTCACAAATTTGTCAGTTTCATCAAGTAATCTTCTAACAAACAACAGCCCTGTCTTGGATGATGATGAACTTATAGGGTGGGAGTTAAATGAGTCCATTTGTTCACATAATCAGCTGCCTCGGCCTTGTCATCTTAAAGAGAGCCAGAAGGCAGCTTTTGACATTTTGTCCAGTAGTCTGGATAATGGTTCTAACAAGCTAAAAACAACCATTTCCAACACAAAAGTGGAATTAAAAGGAAATTCCGCTCTTAAAGAAATTTTGAATAAATTGGATGGCATCATCCTGGGCCTTAAGCAAGTGGATGCTTCGCAGAAAAACACTGCTGTAAATCAGTCACCCCTTTTTTCACCTAAACAGGACCAGATGAGTAGTCAGTATTCCAATAAGGACAGTTTGTCTCACTATTTCCATGACTTGGAGATGACAAGCCATTCTGTGCTAAGTGAAAGATCAAGTGCAATGCGTTGGTATATACTCCCTCAATTTTAAGTGAAGATATCGTTAAGGTTCTAAAAAATCAGTACTCGGGCAATTTAATGTTATGTGAACAACTGATCATCAATAGAAATGAAATTGAATCCTTAAAAGAATACATTGCAATAAACGGTGCAAGGTTGGATGACATCCTAAGGATTTTAAAAGAAATCCATCCTCCTAGGGAGTCATCTTCCATTCCTATGGAGGAAACTGAATCACCAGGTAGTTCAAATGATGAAGCTAGACCAGACTTTTCCACAATAATCTTTCCTTTGGATGTTCCAGTGGCCTCACATAAAAAGGTTCTCATGGTAAATAACAGGATGAAAAAGGAGAAATCTCCCGTCAGCCTTGAAGAAAAAAGGGGAGAAAAATGCAAAAACAAAAAAAGATAAATAATAATAAAGTGAGAGATGCTCTATTACTGGGAAAAAAAGTCCAAAGGAGTCTTGCCAGGGCTGGGACTAGAAAGGAAAATTGTGTAAAGACCAAATGATGAATGAGAAAAAAGACATAAAAGAGCAGGGTTTAGTAACCATGGAGACTAACTTAAATAGTGAACAGGTTCTTTCTAAACAAGATACTGCAAAACCTACAGAAATTAAGAACATAAAAGATCATGGACACCTGGCATCTAAGGATCATGACCCAACAATATTAACACATCCTTTTAAAGGAATCTATGTTTTTTGAAATATTGAGGGAGAACCTCCATTTGAGCTAATAACCCATTTATTTAATGATAAATTAAATTTGGATATAGTGAGTGGTGATCTCCATATAGTAAATAGAAACTCTGTGTTGGACAACAATATTCTTGCTGATTGTGTTGACATTCATTTTACAGCTGAAAGGGTTTTGCACTATGTATGGAGAAATTTACATAGCTTTCGGAGTCTTAATTTAAATGCAGATGTGCCAGATTAAAATGCAGGAATTATAGATACTATCAATCATACTGAGGGATGAACAGTTAATGCTGAAGCAAGACAGGAGACTTTATCCTTTGGAGATGGCTGTTTTCCAGTGATTCTGAATTTATCTGAGTGTAAGTAAGTAAAAATTTTATTTTTATACAGGTAATACATGTAATTTGGACTATTGTCCAGTTTTTAAGACAGACCTGTGTTATTGTTATCTAATGTTTCAAAATGTGTAACAAAAGAAACAATTTCAGATTGTACAAGTATGGAACATACATCATTCAACTCATTATAAAGTACATGAACAAAAACTACTAATATGTACTAAAAGTTGCTTATAAAGTAACAAATAACATCAACTCTCATGTCACAGTTATTAAAAAGTAAAAAGCTCATTAAATATTTATGAAGTGCATCAACAGATTTAAGGACTTAATAAGCCCACAGAAATAATCAGTAACAGTTACAAATAGGAACCATCAGTTCTTTTATTGCCTATATCCCTAATTTCTGAAGGAAGAGAATTCCAGGTAATAGCAGCCCTATAAACTAGGGTCATGCCCCCATATTTGTTAGAGATTTTCCCCACAGAAATTTTATTCAGGTGCACAGATCTTGTTAATGCCCTTTTCGAGTTCAGATTAACTGGAAATAGAAGTTTTGAGATAGGGTGGTTTAAACAGACATTTTTCATCTTATGGATTAAAGTCATCCATTGACAAGAGTAAACAACCTCCAGTGGTAACCAGTTTAATCTACTAAGTAGCAAACAGTGATGAGTTCGATAGTTCCCCTTTAGTACCAATCTAGCTAATCGGAAATAAGTTTTGTCCAGTCGATCCAAAGGCAGTTTGTTAGCAGTTCTGTAAGTCAACTCACCATATCTCAAAACTGGAATAATCAATTGTTCCAGTAACGTCTTCCTATCCTTTAATATCAGACATTTAGTTGTCATCCTTAAAGCCCCTACCCTTTTATTCACTTTCTTTACAATGTTTAAGATATGTTGGTTAAAGGTCAAATATTGATCAAAGATCACCCCCCCAAATAATTGTAGTCCTCTACCTGTTCTAACTTTGTCAAGTTTTTTGTATAAATTTGAACTTGGGAAGGGACATTATTCTTTTTAGGTGAGCATTTCATACATTTCATTTTACTTATGCTCATAATCAATCTTGACCTGGTGAACCACCCCTCAATGTTAAAAAAGTCAGATTGTAACTTTGACTGCAGCTCGGAATCAGAGTGGCCAGAAGCAACAATTATGGCATTATCCACATGCAGCCTAATTGCTGTGTGCTCAGCGACCAGAGATAGCTCATTAATAAAGATTAAGAACAAGAGGGGACCTAATATGGACCCCTGTGGAACACTTTTGGTGACTTCTCTACTCCCAGATATACAACCCTGAATTTCTACCCTTTGGGAGTGACCATTCAGGTAAGATTTTAACCATTTTAAAGGGACATCCCTGATTCCCAGCTCCTGCAGTCTTTCTATTAACGGGGTGGTCCCCCAGGTCAAAGGCCTTCAAAAGGTCCACAAAAACCACTTCAGTTTCCATGCTTTCACCCAAAGACCTATTAATCAGGTCACTGAACTCCAGCAGAGCTGTTGAGGTTGAGTAATCATTTCTAAAGCCTGATTGGTTTGGGGTCAGAAGCTTATATTTTGTTAAATAATCCATGACTCGGAGAGAAATAAGTTTCTTCAGACATTTCGATAAAAGGGGTAACAAGGCTATTGGCCTGTAGTTGTTAACATCTACTACACTTCCTCCTTTATGAATAGGTTTAACCCTACTCTCTTTCCATAATGAAGGAAAATGTCCAATGTGCAGGCTCCAATTGAATAAATAGGTGATTATCAGTGCTATATAATGGGTTGCTGGCTTCAAAAACCTACCCTCTATTTTATCACTACCGGGGCCTTATAAGTACTTATTTTTTGTAGTACCTTATAGACATCTGTAATTGAAATAATTTTAAATCTAAAGTAGGGTAAATTACTTCATAAAAAAAGTTTATTTTAAGTTCACTGAGTCAGAATCAAAGGGGATCTTACAGTTTGGGAGATCTATGAAAAAATCATTAAAAGTGTTAGCGATTTCTTCAGAATTGTCTATATGTGTTACCTCTTCCTTTAACCTTATATTTGTTTCTTGGGGTTTCCCACCTGGACTAGTTAATTGACTATGTTCCAGAAATTTCTTGGATTAGTATTTAAATTAATCTTAGTTGTCTAATATGAGATCCTAGCCATTTTTATTAGTTTTTTACACTTATTACGGGCTACCTTAAAAGAGTCCCAATCGGCATCAGATTATGTTTTTAGGGCTTTTTTCCAAATTCTATTTTTTATCCTTTCTTGCTTTAAGAGCTTTTCATTTATCCAAGGTAGCTTAGAAATCTTTTTTGGGCTTTGATTTTTGGAGCATGTAAGTCACAAATCCCGTCAAAGGTCTGTGTAAAGTATTAAATTGCTAAATTGCTAAATCAATGTCTGGGATTAGTTTACAGCAGTCCCAGTTTTCCATTCTTACACTGTCCAAAAATCTAGTCTCAGAGAACTTTCTATAATCTCTAATCCAGTTTTGGTTGGGACGAATAGAATTATGTAGGAAGTGGGACCAAGGCAGGGTAGCCCAGACCGGATTGTGGTCACCAAGATAAGGGGGTAGAGTACCTGTAGCATCTATCTCAATTTGAGTAGATGAAAAAATTAAATAAAGGTTTGATAAAATACATGCAGTAGAAGTAAATTGAGTGGGATTTTTTTATGTATTGTTTTAGCCCTAATGGAGTAGTTATTTCCTTTAAAAGCCTCCCTGTATATTTTTCCAATCACAGTTTAGGTCACCCATCAAAATCAGAGGCCTATTCCCCACCATTTCCACTATTTTTGTTAGGATTTCTTCTAAGTCTTTCATAGTCGTTTTAGGAGGTGAGTAGACTATTGAAGTAATTCATCCAATTTGCTCTAGATTAACTACTATTCAATATTCTTATCACTACCTTGTGATAAGACTTCTAAGTGCCCCAAAACTCATTTTATAAGAAACATTACCCCCCCCAAGTTTTCCTATCGGATCTCCATATTTGATAACTCTGAGTGCCTAATTCATTATCATTGTGCTTCTTAGAAAGCCAAGTTTCACTTAGGCCCAGAATGCAAGGGTCTTGCTCATGTAGCATGGTTACCAGAATATCATTTTTTGCCCCTATGCTATGAGCATTATCATGTAAGATCTTCATATTATTAGGCACGACAAGTCCAGGGTTCAGCTCAATATCACCCCCCAAAATTAGAATAATACAACAGGCCACAGAAAAATCTGTTATGGGATTAATAAAACCATAAGGATGAATAGATCTACAGGTACCTCCTGAGTTTGACCTCCTCCTATATGCCTGGAAGGGATTTCTCCTACTTTTTATCCCATCACTTTTCCATATTTGTTTAGGTGGGAGCATCCAATTTATTAAAGATTTAGTTTTATTTAATCCAGTTTTTGTACTTGGTCCATTAACTGTAACCACACTCAGGAGGGAGCATAAGATCAGACAACCCAAAATATTTGCTAGTCTCATGTTCAGGTAGCGTAAAACAAAATTACAAAAAAGGTTTATAAACCTCCTAAACAACAATCTTTGGGTTATTAAACTACTGTGTCCTAGATCATTAATCTATAAGCAATACAATTCAAAATCAGTAAAACATCTAACCCTGATGCCTAGGACAACAGTAAGCATGTAATTTCCCCCTCTAAAGACAATAAGCTACATTAGTATTATAAGACAGTTATTTTTCTCCACTTAGCATGGTGCTAGGCAATCTTATAAAATGGGAAGGGAAAATCCTGTATTCTGATTGGTTGTTACCTGTGCATTAGATCTATCTAATGCACAGGTAAAAACAAATGCTGCGAAGGGGGACCTAGAACCATAAAGAAATCCTTGGACCATATAGAACGCTGATGTTTGATCAGCTGCCATTTTATTTTCCTCACACAGAGAAGAGCTGTACGTTTCTCAAGTCTCTCCTATACTCTGTTACACTCCCTTACTGTCACTGCCAATTTTCTTTTCTTTTCGTTACCCACCTTTGACATTCAAACTACGGCCCCTTGCAAATCTGATTTTTTTTCCTCTCAGTCACTCCCCATCCTGCCACCGGCTCCTTCGCTGTCATCAGTCACCAGGGCACCACTCAATAAAATAATAGAAAAATTAAAAAACAAAGTATTCCTCTATCTTCTGCCTGAAAAGCCTGCTGGAGACTTGTGTTTTCCATTTTTTTCCACCGCACCAAACAGACGTTATTGCAGTAACCACATTTCTTTCTCCCTCATCACAGTACTGCGCTCTCGGTCATGCACGCGTGCTCCTTCATATAAAAAAATCTAACGCTGCGCAATTGAGTATCGTGAGTTCTTCTGCTCAGTTTTCTTCCTTTTTAAACAAGAAATCTTCATCTACACTGATAGTCACCTCCACTGCCAGATTCCCTTTTGTTCAAAATGAAATTGGAATCATCTGTTGATGCCCCCCCTCGCAGCTTCACTCATAAAAAACATGACAGCACATTAATTTACCATCTAGACAGCTGACTCAGCTACAAAACTGAAAAATAAAATTGCAGCTGTGTCTCTTAAGCATGCTGCACTACAATCTGGCGGTCATTCCCCTCTCATTCTTTTCTCCTGGCCACACCAACCATCAACTGCCTACAAATCTCAGTTGCAGCTTCACTCTTTCATAAACGTGTCATTCAAACTGTAAATTCCGGTGCCCCGTCCAAATTATCAGTTACCTTTTTCTCCACTCAACTTTTTTTTTGCAATGCTCCTGTTTCACAATCAGGCATTGCTAGGCCCCTCCATGATCATCTAGTGTGGTGGCACTTTTCAAAAAACAGAAACTGAAAAGAAATAATGACATGCTCATCTGTGTTGGCACAACAAAATCTAGTTCATATAGGCGGAAGGACTATTTAACTATATTTTAAGCTAATTAAATAAGTTTATAACTATCTAAACATGCATATTTACAGTCACAATAATATTTTAAAAATGGAAACCCATTTTATAAGCACAATAAGACACTCCGGGGTTGTGCATTAGACATTTCTAACACACGGGCAGGGGCTGAAGGCACTCGGCCTGCGTCCTCGTGCCTCACTACGCCCCTGACCATGCATTAGAAATGTCTAATGCACACCCCCTCATGTCTTATTGCTTACTTATAACAAGGTTCTCTAAAGCTCTGCACCCTACAAACACCTCAGAACAGATCTATAGTTTAAGACTGTTTCTCCTAGGAGTGGTGCACACGCTACTCACACGCTGCATGCGGTGCAAGCTTTTAAAGTTGTTAGCCCCTCCTCTCCCTCACTCTGGTTGGCTGCCGACTCTCCCTTGTCCCCACACACCAACACACACAGAACTGGAAATTTGATGAATGGCAAAGTTCATGGCAGCAGATGCATATTGCTGCAGACTTGATCTGACGAATGGCAGACAGGTTGGAAATGCTGCCATTTGTGTAAGAAACTTTTTAATGAAACAAATGTATAGTTATCTAGAGTTTTGTGCAACTTATTTGCAAATTACCTAAACATCAGGTTGGCTTGTAATGGGGTCCTTGGTGCTCATCAACACACGAGCTTGAGAGTAGATGGTCCAGTTGATATAAACTTTAAAAATGCAGAAATTGCAAGTAGAAATTGGGACCAGGCATCCAAGCTAGACCATCTGGGTCTTTTTTTTGGTGGATTTAACTGAAAAGAATGGTACTCCATCCTACTTTTCTTACTATTTACTAAGGGAACATCACCAGTACAGCCCAACACTGAAAGTAGTTCCTTTCTAGTGCCAGCTGCTAATAGGTTTATGGCAACTGCTGGCTATAATTGTTGACTACCTCATTCTCCGTCTGACACTGAACTAGCTAAAGTCAGTCTTTCCCTCAACAGGGACATAAGTTTTGTAATGTCAGCTTCAAGTTTAGTGCCAACTGTGGGGGGAATCATCGACTCTTTCTTGATTTCTTGGAATATTGCTGGATTAAGGGCAAAAATGCAAGCTAGGGATTGGTTAGATTATATCTGTGCTTTTCATCTCATTTGCCTACAAGAGACCTGGCACAACCAGAAAGATGTCATGGCCTTAAATGGGTATACGCTGATTCAAATTCCAGGTTATAAGTCTGGTAAAATGGGGCATAGGTCAGGTGGATTAATGACCTGTGTCAAAATTGGTTCCCTTTCAGACTTAGTAAAAGTAGCCCAGGGACAACATTTTTTAGGGATTACTCTGTCCCTTCTTGGGAACAAATTATTGTTGTTTAACTGTTATGTACCACCAACAAAGAACAGACTGATCGCTGATGAAATTTGAGATAATCTAATAAAGTCAATCAGAGATGCCCCGATAGATTTTCCCAATGCCTATCTGCTCTTGGTTGGGAATTTTAACTCCAGACTAGGATCATTTGATGGTTTGTGGGATAACACTATTATTGGTTATATGTAACCAAACATTGACGGAAAAAAAGGAGTCTCTACTGATTTAAGATATAATTATAACAGACATAAATTAATCAAATTGATGAACGATAATTATATATGTCCTTTAAGTGGTAGAACTTCAGGGGATAGTCAGAGTTCACAAACTTATTTTTCCACAAATAGATCTTCTGTTATAGATCTAATTCTGTGGCAGGGCCCCCCAAAAATTTCTGGGAAAATCTTATAATTGCCAACAGAACAGAAAGTGACCATTTTCCTGTTACTCTATGCAGGCAGATGGCAGGTGTGAGTGTGACACAGCCTTCCTTTAGTAATCTGCCCACTAGATATTCAAAAAAATTAGAGTGGTCAGTAATTCTTGGACAATATATTTTGAACCAAATTACCCTTTTTCTAAATTCATGGGATCAGGTCTTTCAGGATCCCCACATAATTCATGGGAAATTACAGTTGTTTTTCAATGTACTTAAGACAAAGCTTTATAAGATCACAACAAATAAGTTCTCATCCGCACCAACACTGGGGTGGTTTGACAGGAAATGTAAAGCCCAGAAAAAAAACAGTTAAGGAAAATGACTAGAACTGCCAAAATAAGAGTTGATAAAGCTAGTGCTATAGAATTAAAAACAAGTAAGAACAATTATAGGGCTTTCGTAAAGGGAAAAAATAAATAATTTCAAACTAGACAGTGGGAGAAGCTGTTAAATGTTATTGACACTAAAACATTCTGGCTCTTAGTAGCTAAAGGGTGCAAGGGATGGAACAATGACCTTAACCATCAAACAGAATTGAGAACTTGGATTGACTATTATACTAATATATTGTATGACCCAAGTCTAGATCTGCCATGAAAGAACTTGGATGTAAAAGATATGATACACCAATTCAGGCCTTTCACTAAACAACAAGTTATAAAAGCTATTCTTAGCTTGAAACGAAACGAGGCCCCAGGTCCTGATAAAATTCCAAGGGAAGTTTATATTTGTACAGCTGAAGACTGGGCAGATCTTCTTGTTTTTTTAATGAATGTTGCCTGAATAATTACATCCCATCATCCTAGGTCGATTAAATCATTGTACCTATCTACGAAAAGGGTCCAAGGAATGATCCCTCAATGTACTGCCCCATTAGCTTACTAGATGTTTTGTGTAAGGTATATGCAAAAATCTTAATGACAAGACTTAAGATTGTACTTGAAGAACTGGGGGTCTGGCTCCATCCCAAGCAGGCTTTCGAAAATGTTTTTCCACTCTGGACAACTGCTACGTCCTGTCACATTTGATAGAAAAGTATGCTACAGTCAGAAAACAAAATCTGGCATTTATAGACTACAGCTCTGGCTTTGGTACAATTACTAGATTTACCCTATGGGATACAATGCTATCCTGAGGCATTTCTCCATCCCTAGTCAATAGCACCAGAATTTAATATTCAAACACTTGGGCACAGATAAGAGCAGGAAATACCCTATCATGTAGTCTAAAGACTAATAAAGGTGTGAGGCAGGGATGTATTCTAGCACCTATGCTATTTCGCATCTATTTGGATAATTTACTCCAAGACTTACAGGTTTTAAAATCTGATTCCCCCAAAATTGGTACAAATATTTGTTCCTCCCTTGCTTATGCAGACACTCTGGTTTTATGCTCCCTTACAGTCTCAGGCTTACAGAAAAAACTTGACCTTTTGGGAAAAACCTCAGATTTTTTGTCTCTAAAGATAAATTTGGGGAAATCTAAGGTCCTGGTTATTGGCACCAGAAAAACAAAGTACCCCTGGAGTCTCTGTGGTAATAAACTGGAAACAGTAATCAATTACATGTATCTGGGAGTTAATTACTCGAATAATGGCTCATGGAAATGTGATTTCAAATATACACTCTCTAAAACAAAAACAGCTATAAAGACCCCGGCAAGATTTAGTTATACTTACAGTGGTCACTCTGTTAGACCACTTCTTCAGGCCATTTGAGCAAAATTCAACACCCAATCCCTCTATGGTGCTGAAATCTGGGGTCTGCTGTGCCATATATAGATCAGCCAGAAAAACAGCTATTAAATTATTAAGGAACATAATGGGCTGTCAGAAATCGACTCCAGTTTACTTTATAAGAACTGAATTGGGCCTGGTCAAGGTTACAAGCCTGGGCCGATATGAGGATCATTAATTACTGGATTCGAGTACTTAGCCTTCCGGACGAGAGATGGGTAAAGAAATGTTTTATGGAAAAAGAAGATTGGAAAAATAGGGGCTCTAAAAATTCAGGCTGGTTTCAACACCTAATCAGACTTTTTGGTAAATATATGTTTTCTTTTCTTCTATCCTATAGACAAAATGGTATTGTTATATGTGAACAATATAAACCATATGTTAAAAAGAAAATTATACAGTATTATAGGGATATCGATTTGGCCTATATGGGTGCCTCAAATTATGCCATGTGGTACTCACAGAATCAAATGTTAAAACTGCTCTGTATAAAAAAATCAAAGGATAGCAAAGACACATTATGCAATTGCAATGTAGGTGAAAGAGAAGGCTTAGCACATGTCTTTCTAAAATGCTCTTGGTACAACAAAATTAGATCTGATTGGTTAAAGGTTGAGAGATGCACTGCACATGTCAGGGCATCCTTGCTACAGCAAGCTGCACGTTGGAGAATGCCGTCCCCATGAACAAAATCAGGCTGCACTCAAATGGCTTAATTTTGGGCTAAGAGCAATGTTGGTAAGAAATTTACCTGTCTGGTGAAGCAGATTTGTTGCCTGTCCCCCCTTTTCTCTCTCTCCATTTTTTCACCCGGGCATCCTGGAATCGGTTTATCAGTCTGGCGACGCTATTCTGGGTAATAACCATGCAGTACGATTAATACAGTAAGCATACCTTGGCAAATGTACCCAGCAGGTTTTTTATGTCCAAACTTTATCGCCGAGTAGCAGAGGTTACGTGTTTGCTACTAGACCGTGCTTCAAGATGCTCCTCTTCATCCAGCTCTGAGAGCTTGTTAAACAAGAAACTGGCCGACTGCAGAACATCTAAAGAGGACCTACCACTTGAAAGGCCGCTCGTCTACACACCTCGACTTGAGACAGGTAAACCCTTGGCTTGGGAACACCAGGTCAAGGGTATTTTTTCTTTCAAAGGTACAAACTGAAAACGCCTGGAACCGGGGCATGATAATTTTGAACCAGTGTCACTACAAACGACCAGTATTAAAGTAAAAAAATGCATGAGCTCTACGAGTCTTGGGAGGAAGGGAAAAAGAAAGAAACAACCATTTAGTAGTTCTAGGGTGCCAAATGATCATACTCACCATCTCACTATTGGTGTTATAAACTCCCCAATCTGTTTCTATGATATCTTCAGCAAAGTAAATAAAGATTCCCCTAAAGAAACCGTGGCTTCCTCAGCTAAAACCAGGAACACAAAAAATCAAGATAAATACAAGGATAAGGAGGGAAACCCTGGGATAGAAAAAGAAAAGAACACTTTTGAAGAATCTTTAGGTGAAAATGATGAAAACATAAAGGAAACTTTGCTGAAGAAATGAAACAAGGTTTTTGTTTCATAAACACTGCTGTGTCCACCTTAACCTTAAAATTGTCAGAGGTGGTTGAAAAATGTGAAAACTTGGCATTGAGTACCACGGAATGTGAAGAGCAAGTTGGAAACATTGAAGATGTCATTCCTAAAATGACAAAGAACATTGAAAACAGTAACAAGGAGCTCAAGCTACTTAAAATCAAAGTCTAGGATCTTGAGTACAGATCCAGACAGGTGAATTTGAAGACTGGAGGCTTAACAGAAGGCATAGAAGGCCTAGACCCTCTTAGGTACTGTGAAGAACTACTAACTAACATCATGGGCCTAACATACCCACATCAAAAAATAGAACTAGACAGAGCACACAGAGCTTTTGGCCCTAGGGATGGTTTGGTTAGACCCAGATTCATATATATAAAAACTCTCCAGTATCAAGACAAGGAGAAAATTCTCTCAAAAGCACATATAGAAAAGGGGTTGCATTGTAAAGGTCTTAGGCTGCAGATTTATCCTGATATACCCCCCTGCAATCTTAGCACAGTGCAAACATTTTGACAACATCAGAGATAAGTTCAGAAAAGAAGGTATTCCATTTATGATGCTGTATCTAGCCAAGCTCAGAGTAAACCTTGACGGCAAGTTACTGTTTTTCTACTCCCCGTCAGAGGTTGGGGAAGCCTTGGTTAGACGCTCTAACTACACAACAACCTCTTCTGATTCTGGGTCACATCCATCTACTTCAAAGGCTCCTAACACATAACCTGACAGTGCAATAGAATAAGATAGAACCTACTAGATTATAGATACAGGAATGATCAGGTGGGGAGGTGAGAGTAGAGATGGGGGGATCTTTTTTTGTTTGTTTGTTTTGTAGTTATGATAAGTTGTTACTCTTTGTCTGGCACTTTGGGGGAGATAGCAGAGAAGGAGGGCCAAATCTTATCATGAGGGCACTAAAGAGAATTATCTTTAGGGGTGATATAGGCGGTTCTCTTTTTTTTTTTTCAGAATTACATGTTCAGCAGAGATTCAGTAACCTCTTTGGGGGGTTGGGCAAAGGCCATCTGTTTGTTTTTAGGACACCTAAAATGGGCAAACCAAAACAGTGTTAATGTGACACCTGGGTCTGTATGGCCACAGCTGTTGTTGTGATTTGGTTTACAGATAGGGGAGGGGGGAGTTCTGTCCTCTTTTTTTTGTCTTAAGTCTCTTAAAACGAATTAAGATCAGGTTAAATAAAATTAATAAGCGTGGGTGCATCAGGTTTTCATCACCTTTGTTTTTTCAGAAAACTGGCGACTTTCTGTCAGAAAATAGGAAATGCAGCATTAGACATCAGTTGTGCAGTGACTTCCCCCTGGCCCTAAGTTTTCTTGGTTGTTTTGATAGGTCCTTTTTAAGGGAGGGGGGGGTTATAACTCATTGAGGTTTCAGATGAAGGGAATTTATAAAAATATAATGAACAGATTTCTGTCATGACTGACTTCAGTATTATCTCTTGGAATCTAAACGGATGTAAGGATAGGGCTAAGATCAGAAAAGTGATAAAGATCACTAATAAAAGGAAAACAGATTGTTTATTATTACAGGAAACTCATTTTAATAGTTAGGATGCAGCCTTTTTAAGGAATTTATTTAAAGCAGAAGAATATTACACCACATTTTCAAATCAAGCTGGGAGATAGCTATTTACATTAAAAAATATTTAGACCATAAACTTTCTAGGTTAGTTGTGGACCAAACAGGGAGATATGCAATAGCAGAGGTTGATCTTCCAGGTAAAAAATACACATTGGCCACTATATATGTTCCTAATTCAGAAGAACCGTGGTTCTTTACGGAATTTGTACTGGAAATAGCACAATTTAACTCTGCTCTTCTTATTGGCGGGGATTTCAGTTTAACCCTACACCATTTAGATAGAGCCCCTCCAACACCTGAAAGGAAAAGAAATGTAGCAATGTTACTTAAACAATTCATGAAAGATCACCAACTTCAAGATCCTTTCAGATACTTCTTTCCCTTCTTAAATAAATACTCCCATTACTCTATAGTCCATATTACTTATTCCATAATAGAGTATTTCTTAGTCTCTCAGACCATTCTTAATGAAATCATGCATGTAACTTATGAACCCATAAGAGTATCTGATCATGCACCGGTATTATTAAAACTTAAGCTAGACCTTAAGATAGACCAACAATGTATAATACAGAACAATAAATGGTCGATGGACAACTCCCTCTGGTACTATCCAGGGTTCATAGAGAAGATGACGGAAGAACTAGACTGGTTTTGAGAGATTAATTTTAGTCAGAGGCAGAATATTGTAGTTGTTTGGGATGCTATAAAAGTCTATATTCGAAGTTAGATCTCTGCACAGGTATGTATTAGAAAAAAAATCTGAGGTAGAGAAATACGAAAGTTAGAGGCCGAACTCCTTTCAGCTCAGGAGGAACACACCAATACTTTGACAGAACAAACAGAAATGAAAGTCACCTTAGCTAGGGATAAACTGTAAAAGATTTTACAAGAACAAGCTAATAGAGAAATGTACAGGGCAAGGGAAAAATATTATTATTCTGGTGATTACCAAGGGAAAACATTAGCCTACCAAATGGAATGCGAGTCAAAGAAAACCTCAATACATGCTATAAGAGGAGGAAATGGGCTTCTATTGACATCTGAAGATGAAATTAATTCAACATTCAAATCATTCTTTCAAAATTTATATGTTCCTGAATCTCAAATAGCAGGCTCACAAATTTCTGACTATTTGGTACGATTGGGTTTACCTAAAATAACAGGGTAAGATAAAGAGTAGCTCAATAAAGAAATAACCCTGGAAGAAATTATCTCTAGTATAAAAAATTTGCCCAACGGAAACAGCCCTGGCCCTGACGGCTTACCCTTTGAAGTATATAAAAACGTAGTCACTTCTTTGGCACCAAAGCTTAAAGAGGTGTTTAGAACCATTCATATGGAATAAAAGATCCAATTGGTTAACCCCAATTATAACTTTTATATCTACTTCCAATGAGACCGAGCTGGTTCAGGTGCTTCTTACCACTGAGGATTCTCTGGTTATACACAATGTTGGGAAATTGATATACCTTTCGAGAAAAATAAGGGGAGAGAGAGAGAGTATCCAACCTACAAGTACAAGAATAATTAAGTGCTTTAAAATTAGGTTCATGGTTGACCCTGTAATTGCTACTTTCACTTTATCATTGTCTAGGCTGGCATTGTTTTTCTATGTTCATTTTTTGTTTTGGTCTATTTATGCTATTTCTGCTTCTCCTGTTGTTTTGTATCATTGTCTATGTCTTTTTGTATTTTGTGTTAATCATTTTAAGAGATTAATCAAATAAACTGAACTGAACTGATCTGGTCCCCTAGCTCCCTGCCCCCGCCCCCCAGACTGATTTGGTGGCCTGTAGATCACTCTGACTTTAAGTTTCTTCCTTTTCTAAATAACCAGCTGCACTCACACTTTTTTATCCCCCTTCCACTCAGATCCTTGACTTTCATTACCTTAATGATGTCACTAATATAACATGCCAGCCCTTACCCTGCCCATAAGCTGACCATTCTGAATAGGCATACCCTGGGATAGTGAGGTCCCAGTCATGGTTCTGTGTTGCCCATGTTTCATTGTTTATAGTCAGCTCCAGTTGGGTTTCAACCACCACTGCCTAGAAGTCTTCCATTTTGTTCTCCAGGCTTCTAGTATTAAAACTAATTTCCACAACTAAGTCTTTCCTTCCCCACTTGACTGCAGCCCCTACCCATCCTCTCCTTCTCCCTATTCCCTATATTTTTATGTTCACTCCTTAACTTACCTTAAAGCCTATCATTACTCAAAGGAGCGATATCACTCATGTGTGTAGGGGAGGAGCCATTACAGCTGTGTGTGATTCAAGATCTGTCTGTTGGTACCACTTACATCTTTGGGGATTCATGTTTGTGTGTGTCTCTCTCTCTCCCTGCTGGCATGAAACAGAAAATATATGAATGAATAAAAAATCTTGGCAGGCATTTTTTGGCCCAGAGTCCTCCCTACCAGTGGCCATTGTTCTTTGAACTTTAAACTGGGGTAGCACCAGGATTTGCTGGTTGCCCAGCTCTGCATCCCCCCTTTGAAGCCTAGTATCACTCCCTCTTCCATAATGTAAACACATGTTAATTTCCACATCTATCTTGTCTGCTCCAGTGCCCTGTAGCTATCCCTGCCCAGATGCCTTCTATCCCCAGAAAACAACCAGCAGTCCTCCTGGAATGTCCCCCAGTCCCCCAGAAAAAGAAATCCCTCTTTCCCACACCATCTGTTTAGCCATGGATTGAACAACCTAGTTTTCTCATGTCTATCCTCTCCTTCACATGGCATGGGCTGGGCCTCAGAGAAGATTGCCATCCACTGCTTCTACCATCAATCTCCTGCCTAATCAAGTGAAAATCTCACCATCGGGGAACTCAGCCCTAGTCTCTTCTGTGACAGGGAGGGCTACTCAACACTATACTACTGAGGACTGCTGGTAAAACTGTTTTGAGAGTGCAAGCATTGACCCTGGTACGTTTTGCATTCTAACTGGGCACTCTAACATTTGATCTATTTACCCACATCACATTAACAGTTACACTGTAAAACAGTTGAAATGTTTACAGTCATAATACAGGAATATTTATATAGGTAGCAAGTGTATGGGTTACAGGACTATTTACATATATGTGGGGAATTTTTAAACACCTATTTACAGTCATTACAACTGAGGATTATGTGAGAGAGAGAGAGTGAGAGTGAATGAGAGAGAGAGAAGGAGACAGGGAGAGAGAGAGAGAGTGCGTGAGAGAGAAAGAGAGAGAGAGAGAGAGAGCGTGAGAGAGAATGGGCTTAAAAATGCTAGGAGGGTTTTTTTTTCCTACTTGAGAAAAACAAGCCAAAGATTATTATCATTCTCCCTTGCTTTTAATCTCCAATGGAGAGCTTATGAAGATCTTGTGGCAGGAATGTGAGGAGTGTGCTCCAGAGAAATCAAGCCAGTCAGAAGAATTTCCTTATGGATCACGTAATGGCTGCTTAACTGTAGGTTGCATCCTCTCCTCACTCCCCGATAGAACCTGCAATTTCGTTTTTTTATCGCAAGTTCCAGCTAACGATCTTGAAAATATTGTGAAGAAGAAGCTCCCCGAAGGCGATAGGAGGAGGATACAAATGGATGCAGAGATGCGGAGAGCTCCTCCACGGCACATGCCTCCACATTCCCCCGAGAAAGATAAGGCAGCAAAGAGGCCTAAAGCGCAGGCTGCCACAGCTGCACTATCCACCGCGGTCCCTACAGCATTGTCCGAAGACAAGTTTATGGAGATAATGCTGCCTTTGAAGGAGTCCATCGCTGCAATTTCTAGCAATGTGCAGCAAATCAGGGCTAATCTTGACTCACTCACCACTCGAGTCGGGGATATGGATGCACGTTTGGTGTCAGTAGAGAAGTGGAGGGATAAGTCTGAACTGGACTCCTCCATGTTAAGACAGAAGATACGGAAAGTGGAAGACAAGCTGGAGGATCTCGAAGGGCGCAGTCGGCGCAATAACCTAATTATCTTCGGTCTTCCAGAGAAACAGGAAGGCACCAACCCTGTGCTGTTTGTGCAAAAATTCTGTGAAAAAATAGTGGGTCCCTCTCCGAATAATGGTGTCTATGTAGTCGAGAGAGCACACCACTCCCTGCGACCCCCCATTACCAGGAGCACTACCCAGGCCATTGGTCTTTAAATTGCTGAACTATTTGGACAAGGCACACATCTTGAATAAAGTCAAGGAAGCGCAAGAAATTCAATGGGAGGGGAGTAAACTAAGAGTGTCCCAAGACCTACCCCATTCAGTGCGGCTCAAAAGGCAGGGCTTTCATCCTCTGGTATCTCACTTGATTGCCGCTGGAGTACCCTTTCGGATGAAGTATCCCGCAACTCTGCAAGTTAAGTCTAAAGATAAGTGGGTAGCGTTTGGATCACTCAAGCAAGCCACGGAAGAGATTCATAAACTCTTCCCAGACCTTTTTAAGTGAAGCAAGCTTCGTCATTTGAAGGAGGATCGAATTGGTCTGTACCATCTGACATATGAGAAGTAGTAGCCATTGATCCCTGAGGGGACATCTTGTTAAGTTGCCGACTGTAAAGAACGACATTCTGGATTAGTTGAGTGGAAGTAATCCCTGGAATGTGGAGGGGACGAGGCCTGATGGCTTGAGAACTTATTTGCCTCTATTATTGTAATAATTAAAGACATTAAAATTGATTGGACGATAGTGTTCTGAAGTTGGGAATCCTATTCCACATAGCTGGAACATGTTGCTTGCTGTTGTTCCTTTTCTTAATGTCATGTACTTCTTCTATTTTACAGCTTGATGCCCTGTGTCTGATGAAGGGAAGCGTTTATTAAAAGTTCTTTACAGGGCATGAAGGGCATGAGGTGAACTGTTAGTGAGTTATGTATTGTGGATCAGGGGAGGGAGGAGGGGAGTTACTTGGGGTTGGGTAGCGAGACTTTATAATCGCGTGCCGCGTTGTGTATTAGGAGATCGGCTTTGCTAAAGCTGGGGGTAGTTTACCACTATGTTTATTTGTGGTGGGGGGGGTTTGTTTGTTACTTTCTTTTTGAAGGAATGGCAATGTCTTCATTATCACAGTAATATAAAAATGGTAAGGGGTGGGGGGGAATTAAGGAAACTCTGCACACTAAGAATAGTAGGGAGGTATTTCGTAGTAAATCATTTACATTTTGGACTACCTCAGTTTACCCATTGTTTAGTCGAAGTTAATGGGAGGGCCTTACAAATTCGTGAGTCGGAATATAAAAGGGGCTCAGAGTAAACAGAAGAGGGGTATGGTTATCAAGCACCTCGCCCATTTAGGAGCAGAAATTGCTTGCTTGCAAGAAATGCACATGCCCAGAGATGACATTTCACTCTTCAAACGAGGTTGGATGGGGCAAGTGTACAGCGTGGGCAAGTCCACCAAGCGGGCTGGTACTATTATCCTGATAGCCAAACATGTGCCATTTAGTAAGTCACAAGAATGGTATGATCCAGAGGGGCGTTATAGCATTATACAGGGTACACTGGCTTTAGCCCCAGTGCTAATAGGTTCAATCTATGGACCAAACATAGATTTGCCCTCTTTTTTCACGCAGTTGTTAACAAGGGTGGTATCTAATCCACCTATCCTGACTTTTCTGGGTGGAGACTGGAATCTGGTTCCGACAGCGGACATTGATCGCTCAGACAATAGAAACTGTGGGCTCTCACCAGCACAGCGTGCTTTTAGAGAGCTGCTGACAGGAGCCGGGGTAGTGGATGTATGGCGAATTCTGAATCCAGATGAAAAACAATTCACGTATTACTCCCCGCCTCATGGCACCTTTTCTAGAATAGATTATTGGTTGGTAAGCTCCTTTTCCATGCCTAATTTTATTGACGCATCCATTTATTCTAGGGTACTTTCTGACCACTCCCCAGTTGGTATATCCTTTATTTTAGGGTCTAGGACAAGGAGGTGCTCCCTTTGGTGCCTTAACACACAATTGCTCAAGCATCCCAAAACCCAAACTTCCACACAGGTCTTTATTAAGGAGTTTCTGGATGTGAATCTGGGGTCGGTGGAGAGGATCGATGTAGTGTGGGCCACCCTCAAATGTGCCATCAGGGGTAATTTTATACGAATAGCATCTACACGAGTTTGGAAAAATAGATTGAAGCTTGACTCCATATTAGAAGGAATACAGCAGTTGGAACATAATATTAGTAAGACATCACCACCAGAAGAATGGGTCAGGTTACATCGTCTTCAAGCGTCTTATTATGATATGATGGCACAGAAGGCAGAATTGGCCATTCATAATGCTAAACTGAGATATTTGGAGTCAGGGGAACGAGCAGGGAAGCTTTTGGCACTTAGGATAAGACAAATTGAAATGGCTAAATTCATCTTGAGTTTGAGATCTCCACAGGATGGCCGTATCATTTCCCACCCCCAAGAGATAGCATCAACATTTGGGAATTTCTATAAGGATCTCTACTCAGCTGATGATCCCCTGCAAGTAGCTGATAGAGAAATCACTGACTATCTCCACTTAGCCAATCTTCCCTCTATATCACCAGTAATGGCAGACCAGCTTGGCGCTTTAGTCACATTAATGGAGGTTAAAACCGCCATTGCCCAGCTTCCCCAGGACAAAGCCCCCGGCCCAGATGGTTTGTCCAATAATTTGTACAAGACCGGTCTCTCACAACTCTCCCTGTTGTTAAGAGACATGTATAATTTGTGGTTTCATAAAGGGGTAAAAGATCCTAGCTTCTAGAGGCAATAATTACAGTTATTCCTAAACCAAATAGAGACCCATTGTGCCCTGGGAGCTATAGACCGATCTCGTTACTAAATTTGGATGTTAAAATATTGGCAAAAATCCTTGCCAACCATCTAGCCCCTATGTTAGGGAGTATTATTGGTAATGACCAAGTGGGATTTATGGCGGGGCACTTAGCTGGAGATCACATGCGTAAACTCATGCACCTGATGGAGAGGGCCAAAGAGTCAGGGATCCCATTGGTACTTGTTTCTCTTGAAGCTGAAAAGGCATTCGACAGGGTTTCCTGGCGCTTTCTGTTTGCCACTCTTAAACAGTTTGGTATGCCCACCTCCTTTCTCACCTGGGTTAAAATCCTATATACTGCCCCAACAGTGCAGGTGTGGTGTAACGGACACCTATCCCAACCTTTTCCGCTTGAGAAAGGTACTCGACAGGCATGCCCCTTATCCCCTCTCTTGTTTAACTGCTATCTGGAGCCACTAATTCGGATGCTTGTATGAAATACAGCATTAAAAGGAATTCAATTATATAGTGAGAGATTTGTTTTATCAGCATATGCAGATGATATTGTACTACATTTGGAGGAACCAGAAACCTCATTGCCAGCTTTTTTGGAGGAAATCCACAGATTCTCTAAAGTTTCAGCAAATAAGCTTAATTTATCTAAGACCAAGGTGTTTCCATTAAATTGTAGGGTTATTAAAACCAGTATCATTGAATTGGGCCTTTCCTGGGAGTATCGAACCCTTACCTATTTGGGGATAAAGATTTCCTGAGGGATCCCCTCTATGTTTAAGGACAATTTGGCTGCACTAGTACAAATTTTGCAAGCAGACCTGAATAGGTGGAGTGAGCTCCCAATGACGTTGTGGGGACGTAGTAATATTTTGAAAATTAATGTTCTGCCGAGGCTTTTATATCCGCTAGGGATGATGGGTCTTTATATTCCCAGGAAATGGTTTATGAAACTACAGAGAATGTTTAGCAACTTTCTCTGGAAGAATAAACCTCCCAGGTGAGCGTTTCACAAATTAACTGCTTCTAAGTTGTAGGGAGGACTAGCTCTCCCTTCTCTGTTCACTTATTATGGGGTACAACATCTCAGTAAAATAGCTCTGCGGTGCAAAGCAGACTCATTGATCGATAGTGGCAGGTATTCCCCGGTATGGTTAAATATTGAAAGTAAGGCAGCGCGGAGTGTTAATAGTTCCCTGGCCACTCTTGTGTATGTTAAATTTTCCAAGCTTGACAGGTCACTTAGGTCCACTCCCATAGTCTGGTCACTTAAGGTATTGCATCAAATTCTGCAGTATTATTCGATAAATTGGCATGCGTCCCCCGACCAACCTCTAGTTTGTAATCCACAGGTTTTAAATGACAGGTGCCCCATCCCACCTTCTTTTCTTCCACAGCTCAAACACTGTACATTGGCTAATCTTTTGCAAAATAATGTGGTGGCCTCCTTTCAAACTTGGCAGACGCGTTTCCACTTAAGCTCCAGAGACTTTTTTAAGTATCTGCAAGTCAAAAGTGTATTAGCAGCGTTTAATAATAAGGAAAGTTGGTCTGATCAATCGACTCAGGGGCTGCAACAAATTCTTCAGAGTACAGAAACTGTCCACGCAGTCTCAAGGATATATAAGCAACTCCAGGTTTTGGATCACAATCTTCCAACTGGAGTCTGTTATTATTGGGTGCATGAGCTTTCTTTGCCAACTGAGGTAGAGTTTTGGAGGAAAATATGGTGCATGAATTATAAACATATCAAACAAGACAGATTGAGCCTTGTGCAATTTCAAATTATGCATGATATGTACTTTACACCACTAAAATTATATAACGCAGGTCTTGCAGTCTCCCCTGACTGTTTCAGATGTAAGCTAACTCGGGGATCTCTTTATCATATGTTATGGGAATGCCCCCATGTGCAGACTTTCTGGAAATCTATCCAACAAGTGTTGGATCCCGTTCTAGACTTGGATACCTTATTCACTCCCGAATCCTGTATCCTGGCGATATTTCCACCGGGAACCCCGGTGGTACGCCAGGCTCATATTACGCTAATTGCGGCCATAGCTAAATTAACAATGCTGAGACACTGGAAGGAGGACACTCTTCCTGTAACGTTGGAGTGGTATCGTGAGGCCCTTCTTGCCATTCAAGTAGAAAAACACATCGCCACTGTAAGACAGAGAGTGCAACATTACCAGACTACCTGGGAGCCCCTTATGACCTTACTTTCCCTATGGAAATCATGATAGATTTTTATAATATCCCGTTACACTTCTGTGGTGTATGGGAATTAGGCAGTCTCCACCTTTATTTTATTTTGTACTAAATTTTCTTAGAGGCTTACCCCCTCCCTATTTTCCTCCCTACGGTCTGCTTTTCATATGTAGTCTTTCCCCCGTTGTGCAGAGTGGGGTTTTGGGGGGTGGGGAGGTAAGGGGAGTATAGAAGGGATGGTGGGGGAAGTTCGTTAGAGAGGAGAATGGGTTCATGTTGGATCACTTAATAAGGGACACGGCTGGAACACTGGATAGATTTTGTGTGGCTTCCTCTTATTGTATTCTTGTATTGTTGTTATCATGATGTTATATGATGGAAAATAATAAAGTATATTGAATGAAAAAAAAAGAAGAATTCCCTTACTTGGAGAAGGAAACTTAGAAAGCACTACCTACCCATGGGAGCAGGCACATCAAGATGTAGGGACCAATCCACAAAGCTCCGGAGATCCACAGAAAGATGCATAAATCTTTCTTGGAGCTCTGTATTTTGGTGGGTGTGAACTACATGCTGGTAAGGGGTGCAGAGAGGCACATAGTGAGTTGTGGTCAGCTCTGCAGAAGCATGTCTACACTCATGGAATGCCCCTTGGCCCCATCATATTAGGAGGTGCATGCATGGCATGGAACATTGTGGGAATCTCACCTGTAAAAAGCAGTTGTGTGGAAGAGAGTAGTGTTGCCAGAAGGTCCCCCAGTGCTGTGCTAATTGTAATGCCACCACTGCCCGCCATACCATGGCAAGACAGGCTTGGGATTAGCTGGTGTAGATGGCAGCTGCAGCAATGTCTGTGCATACTTAACTTCAGGTCAGAGGAGATCTGGGGGTGATGACTGATGCTAAAGGGAACCACTCAGAGCAGTGCAGCAGAGCAGTGGCTAAGGCAAACAAAATGCTTGTGTGTACTGCCAGGGGAATAATGGCCAGGAGAAAGGAGGTTATACTTCAGGGTTTTATTTAACTCTAAAAATTGATTAGCGTTTTGCTCAGAAAAGTTCTAAAACATTGTGAAAATGCATAGCACTTGCCTCACTGTGTTTAACTAACATAACACTTCTAGAAAACCTATAAAAATACTTTCTGTACAGTTAGTATTGTCCTAAGAAAAAAACTGCTAATCAATTATTTAAAACCCTGTACTTCCCCTGGACACATCACTGATGAGGCTGCACCTGGAGTACTGTAGGCAGTTCTGGTGCCCCCACCTAAAAAAGGACATCACACTGCTATAGAGAGTCCCAAGAAGGACAAGGATGATTAGTGGTCTGGAGGAGTCATCATATGAGGATAGAATTATAGAGCCGAACATGCACTCTCTGGAGGACAGAAGGGATAGGAGGGATATAGCAGAGACCTTCAAATACCTGAAGGGGTTCAACAGAGGGAACAAGGAGGATCTGCCCAAGTTGAGGGAGGAGGGGACTACGAGAGGCCATAGTCTAAAGTTAGCAGAGGGAGGTAGTTCAGAGGGGAGCGAGGGGGCATTATTTCACAGAGAGAATGGTGGCACCCTGGAATACACTGCTGAATGATATGGTAAAACTGGGAGCTGTGGAAGGTTTTAAGACGGGTTGGGACAGGCACAGGGGCACGGTATGGGGTGGGGTATGGTGATCACCATAGGTGTACAGGATGTGGAAGTGGGTGGGAGGGGTGAACTAATGGAGGAAGGTAGAGCAGCTGCTGTGCATTACCAGTGAGCTGCATTGGACAGACAAGTGAATCCATTAAGCCTAATGTGCTAGCAACTATGTATGTACAGTATGTATGTATGTATGTACAGTATGTATGTAATTGTTGCCATGGAGGTCTGCCAACACTACTGGACCCTGTTTAGTAGTGGTGTCTAAAGAGACATCAGCCAACAAGCATATGATGTGTGGCTGCGGAAAGGGATGCAGGCTGGAGCAGCCAACAAGCATATGATGTGTGGCTGCGGAAAGGGATGCAGGCTGGAGTCACACAAGAATTAGGCAGACAGGATGGACTGCTGGGTCTTCATCTGCCATCAGATTCTATGTATCTATGTATATCTCTATTAACATAGCTGGTAACACCCCCCACACCATCAGTGCCATTGAGCACAAGTGACGTGATCTCAGTGACATTAAAAAAAATATGTTGATCTAACACCATGCCCAACTGTGCGCTGGTGGAAAGGGAGACAAGGATGTCTCTGACCTGACTCCAATGGAGGACAGTAGTGGTGGTCATGTTCAGCCAGGAGTTCATTTGAGATCATGGACAGTAAGCCACATCTGTGTGGCAATTTTGTATGATTCATATGTGATATGCATTCTACTGACTTCCCTGACCTCCCTTCCACTGATGAGCCACCCCCCATGGGCAAGATGAGGACATTAATAAACTTCCTGGTGATCCCACCATGAACACAGAGATCAGGCCAAATGGTGGGCCTGTCAAACTACAAAGTAAGTATCCACTGTGTTGTATGATATATGGATGTGCCGCAGGTACAGGTGTTACAAGAGTGCACCCATACTAACAGTACACAGACTACACACTGTAGATCAGTAGGTATGGCCCAGTAAGAGTCTGACAAAGGGGGTTGATGGACCTGACACTATCCCATTCCAGTGCCAGGTGCAGAGCTACTGCAGTACAACAGTGGTATAGTGCAGCTGAGACAGGAGGATGTGGGCACAAAACCTCCATTGGAGTCAGACAGGCTTCCAATACATCCCTGAACCATGCCACTCACCATGCACTCCAGCATGCATGTACCCTACTAGTACACCTTCCAGTGAACCTAGTTCCAGTTTAATAGTTTACCTCTCCAACACACTGCAGGGCACACCACTGCACACACACGTTTCCCTTTCTTTACCTGTGGATAGCAGCAATTGCCAGCAGTGACCATTGGGAACTGTGTTTGCACTTAGCAGACATAGGAGGCAAGGTCTGCAGCACATCTGAGCAGCTGGAAAGCAATGAATGGCCACACTGTGCAGCAATAGTGGGGTGCTCTGGCGACATCCTCTCTTTTGGTGGCAGTGTTGTCCCTGGGAGACCACAGGCAGTCATGGCACACAGCGCTCACACAGAGCCCTCCAGCAGCATGGCAACATGTGTCATGTATTGGGTCCTCTTAAAGGTTAACTAAGTGGTTTATCTGTCCTGGCTAACATGCACTGGTTTCTAAGTCTTTTTATGGGGGGTGGGGCAGTCCCACTAACATGCACACTCTGCACAGTCACCTTGCTCCACACACTGTCATGGGCAGGACCAAGACAATGCTACCAAAGCTGTGCCCACATTTGACCTTCAGCTAGCTCCCAATGCCCTAACCCATGAGGGCCGTGTCTGCAGGGATAATAGAGGGGGAATTATTGGATGGGTTCAAAGCCCACTCATGCAAATACTAGTCCATGATCACTGTTGCTATTGTGGTATGGCAACATGATGATCTGGGGTCATGTGTCCAATGTATCTATTCATGTATCATTTTAGATCAGTTGTTATAGTTTGAGGGGCATCCTTCTGTGGTCAAGTAACACATGGAGTAAACAGGAAAAGGTGGACAAATGGAAGAATGAGGAGGAAATGCTGGTCCATGAGAAGCTTGAGGCCACAGAGGAGCTCCTCCATTACTTCAAGGCCCCCATCTCAGTCCTTAGCAAATGAGGAGGAAGGGCCCAGGGTGGTCCTCAAGTGGGAGGTGGTGCAATATTCCCAGTCATAGTAGCTGATGTCCATTAATGTTGCCAATATAATGCCCATGTGCCTTTTAGGCAATGGTGTACTGCATTCTGGTAGCTGAGATTAGCACCTTGGCCACCATCAGTGTCAGTGGGTAGCAATGTGGGATGCAGGTGTGATGTGTCTTGGTATCAGAAACAAACAACCTGTGTGTGCCCATCCTACCTGTATGAATAACACTGTTTCTATACAATATATTCTTGTAAAACATTCCCTGTGTATGCACTGGTGTGTTTGCAGTGAGTAGTGTTTGATAGTGGCACACACTATGTATGGGCTGGTCAACACAGTATTGAGCTGACTAACTGCACTTGTTAGTTTTGGCATTTGTTGACGTACTGGGATGCAGTGCTGTTACATGTGCAGGGTGTACCTGTATGAGTCTATAACTGCTGCATACATTTGTGCCTTGGCCTTCTTAACGTTACTGTAACCCCTCAGATTGTTTAGTGGCAGGCCCTTTGTTCTTCATGTGAAAGTGACTATCTTGTACTGTACACAGGTTTCAGCACAAATAAAATGTGTACGGCCAGGTATGCCCTTGTCTGCAGGTGTACAAGCAAGAAGTGCAGACACCTCCTCACTTTCCTTCCACATGGCATGTGATGTATTCTGTGGATACGTTTCTGACTGAATTCTGACTTTAGTGTGTAAGTGCTTATGCACTTTCACTACATGGCTGCATAAGCCTCCCAGAGCTTTAGTAGATTGCACCATAAGGCAGGAGAAAGATCTGATCATTGGACCGCCCCCCTGCACACAAGTAGCAGATTTCTCTGTGCAGATTGGAAGCCAATATATCAGAGTAGTACAGACCAGATCAGAATCAATGTATTCCTTCCTTCCTTCTTTCCTATCTCTTCTTCTTCTACTTCCCTTCCTTCCTTTCCTCCTTCCTTCCCTTCTTCTTCTTCTTCTGCTTCTTCTTCTTCTTCTGTCTCTCTCTCTCTCTCTCTCTTTCTTCCCAGGAAAGGATGGCTAGGAATATTTCCTGTTTTAGGCCTTGTCTGGTGGGGGATAAAGACACATTAAAAACAGAATAAGAACTAGCTATTGGAGGAGATATTAAATGTAGCAGAAAGTAATGTTTCTAAAGGGTTACAAAACATTCTATTTGAAGAAGCCATGGATGTGCCCACAGAGGCTGAGACCCCTAAAATGTTAATCAGATCTCTCTCTCTCTCTCTCTCAAGGAGATTGTTGAGCCTGTCACAATCTCTCTGTTCCATTGGAATGTGATCAATGCCCATGAAATACGTGGCCTTAGAGTCACCATTATGATAAATGGACCAAGACAGTCCCATAGGAGTGTCAGATTTCTTACCATGATTGAACTGACATGCTCCTGTATTCAGTCTTTCATTGGTTTGATCATTCTGTCTATATACAAGGTTGGACACATAGATCAGATGGTGTACACAACACATTTAGTGTGGCATGCAATTAGATGTTTGATCTCATAGGCAGAGTGATTGGTTGGACTGATATATACATGTCCTTGGTTTGCAGATGTAGACATTACAGGTTCTTCAGTGGTGGAATCCTAAAGGGTGTAGTGCAAAACCTGGATGCAGCATGGGATGGTAATTCATTCTGTTCTTGATATGGTTCCTGGCTAAACTATCTTTGAGATTCAGATTTTTCCTATATTCCACACGTGGGCAGGTGCTCACGGATTAGCCAAGATCCTGGTCCACCAATAGAGTACCCCAATGTTTCTTTCAAATGCCAGCCACCAATGGGATGGTGACACTGAAGTCTAATACAAAATTAATTGATATTACTTGATCTGTTTTTAGGCTTGAGGTCAGTAAATCTGTTCTTTCCCTGTTTTTGGCTCTCAATTTGGCCTTCTCATGGAGTTCAGGATCATACCGCCTGTCAAGGAACCTCTACACAAGGTCACTGGCATGCTTCTCATAAGTTTAATTCTGTGAACAATTCCTGTCTAAGTACTGGTTTACCTTG
This sequence comes from Neoceratodus forsteri, assembly GCA_016271365.2. NCBI lineage: Eukaryota > Metazoa > Chordata > Ceratodontiformes > Ceratodontidae > Neoceratodus > Neoceratodus forsteri. The sequence goes on from CM057450.1 coordinate 568,365,388, forward strand.
CTCCCTCCTACCTTGAGGACTGTCTATCCTCAGACTCCCTATTCCCTTACGAACTCAGGCACAGCAATGAAAGATCCTTCACCCTGCCCCGACCCTCTTCAACAGCTGGCAAAGCTGCTTTCTCCTACCGGCCTCCTTACTTGTGGAACAAACTTACCCCTTCTATCAGAAGTTCACTCTCTCACTCTGTCTGCAAGCAACAGCAACGTCTCCTTCCTTCACCTTTATGTTGCTGCCACAACTGAGCTAAACCCAGAACTTCTACTGACTTTACCTTCCTACAACCCTCCCTAGCACTTATTAAAGGTTCATTATGTAGAGCACTTACTATCATATTGTTCACCTCTAGAGATTCATCACGTCATGTTTTTGCTCTCACTGCTGTACTATATTGATTGTAATTAGCTGCTATTGTTCTGTTGACTAATTCTCTGCATTTATTGTCTGTATTTCCACTGCTCCTTCCCATGGGTCACACCTGGAATCGAGCCTCGGCTCAGCATGCCTTTCCCGGTTACCAAATGTTTAAATAAATAAAAAATGAAATTTACAAACCAAGGACAGGTATTTACCTATCCTACTAATTGCTCTACTATGTGATCAAATATTTGATTACATGCCACATTGCATTTGTTATGTAGGCCATTTGGTGTATGTGTCTGACCTTGTATATATGTAACCCCCTCACCGGCCCCTTATTTAACCAGCAGGCACACCTCCATAGTCTAGGGGAAAAGAGAAGGGTGGGGGTATAAAGCAATATGAAGTGCAATTTGCAGAAGTAGTAGAAAGACACAAAGGTGTGTGTACATACTAGACACAACCAGACCTATACCAAAACCCAGGTCCTGAGGAGAGAACATTTGCTAAGGGCTATGCTAGGTTTGCACTTCTGGACAGGGGTACCCAGTAAGTCTACACAGGAAGCATTAACTAAATTGCCCATATCAGGTTGGGATTCTAGAGTCTGACTTTATTCTGAAACACAGATGGAACAACAAAATCAAAGATGGACCCACAAGGATTTACACTGACACTAGGCTATGCAGAACACATCTGTAGAAACAGTACATCAAACCTCCCATATGGCATCGGATTAAACTGGAATGTGGAACTAGCCACGGTGAACACATATAATTTCTCTTCGACATGGCACTAGGCCAGTACTAGAACAGTTCCTATTTAGCACAGTATAAATGAATGGAAATTTGTGGAATTAGCCACTTGGACACACAGAATCTTCTGGAAAGGTGGCACTCAGCCAGTACTTGGTACATTTCCCCTGTTGTATAGGATAGGATGTGGCGCAAAGACTATGATGGAGCACTCAAGGCTGAAGACTTGCAGAACCCACATACAAGGGGTGAACTGGAGAAAACCCACATACAAGGGGTAAAACTTCTTCAGGCACTGGCCACATGCACTAGAAGAAAACAGGCACCCTTTACAGAACCTGAAGTGCTAAACTGGTCACTCCAGTCTCCCACCTTTTGCTTCCATGTCCAAACCCAGCCATTCTTTCAGAGTTATACCTCACAAATACTGAAACAGTAGAAAATGATGCTATCTTGAAATGTTTATGATATTTAACATCAGGAATACCGCAAGGGTGTAAAGTTAAAGTCCTGAACAGAGGGCAAGCCACATCTGGGACATTGACTATTGTCAGAGATCTTTAAACACATAAAGTTCTTGAGGGAATCCTCACAGAAATGGGTGAAATTGTCCCTTTAGCAGAGAGTCACCTCACAGAAAAAAGGCAGGTACAAACTCCTGGGTAACTCTTGGACAGAAATCTACTCACAGTTGCACACACAAGTAGCTTTACCAAAGTTCTGGGTTGGACCAGGGGATTGCCCCTAAAATCCACAGCAGCCCCCTTCATCCCACACTGGGATAAAGACATAGGAATCCCTGGAAATGGTTTCTACCACTTCACTAGTCAGGAACAGGCAGTCCTTCACTAGGGTGAGAAAAAACAGACACTCCACACTGCTCACTGAGCTCCTACACTGAACTCTGGAACAAGACTGATTCTAGAATTCTAAAGCTTAAAGCTCCCCCTACTCACAACAACAGCTGTGTGGCTTATGTTACTGTGAGAGTTCTAAATGACATCACCTCTCCAGCTCTCAGCTGAAACCAACAAGAGAGAGGGACAGAGTGAAAATCCATTTAACTAGATAATCACTAGCTGCCTTCCCTAGCTAACACTGACACTAATGGGATTAGCCGGGGGAAGGGGTTACAGATAGGCAGAACAAACAGATCAATGAAGGATCGAATACAGCAACATGCCTTATCAATCACTGGTAAGAAAGGTGACACTCCTGTGGGACTACATCGGTTCAGGTATCACGGTGGGGACCCGAAGACCATGCATTTCACCAGCAGTCATCAGAGTACCACGAAACAAAAAAGAGGTAACAGACTGAACAATCTCCTTAAAAGAGAAAGCCATCTGCTTTACACTTTACGAGCCTTAGTCCCTGTGGGACTTAATGATGACTGGGACATAAACCCCCTTCTTGAAACAGAATGTTTTGTAACCCTTTAGGAACCTCACTTTCTGCTACATTCAGTATATCATCTAACAGTTACTTCTTGTTCTATGCTTTTAATGTATTACTACTAGATTTCTGACTCAGATGGTGTTATCCTTGGTTTATTTTGCCTTTCCTTTACCCTTTCTTTAGAAAACCAGCTCAAAGATACGTCATATGTTAACTGGAAAGAGTACCTCCACAGCATTGTTTTCCTATATACTGTTTCTATAAATGCACTGAGTCTGTTTATTTTATTTTTTGTTGACCAGGAAAGGAGGACTATACCATTCTACTCGTTTTCAGCCTCATCCCAAGGGGAGTGGGAGATACAGATGCAAACTGAAATACAGAACCAGATTAAGCTCTTCATGCTAGTATTGTGAATGGGGGATATTTGGCCAGAACTCCTGGAAAACTCCCCTACTCTTTTCAAGGAATGCCATGGTGTCTTTAACATCAACCTGAATAACCACCAGAACATTCAGATAGGACCTGGGCTTAATCACCCATCTGAAAGATGGCACATCAGGCGAGTAGCACCCCCGCATGCTGCATCACAGCGTCAGTACTGGGGTGTAACCCAAGTTCCTGGTGTTGGGCTAGAATCCACAACCTCCTGATCTTCTAGCGTCAGAGGTGAATATGCAACTGGCTGAGTCACTGAGATTGATGATCTTAGAAGTAAGTAATAAGCCATGACAGGGTGTACATTAAATGATTTTAATGCATGCCCCAGGGACATGCTGAGGCACAAGGCCAAAGGTTGAGCATCCTTACACCCCTGGAAAGTGGATTCAAATCCTTTAATGCACACCCTGGAGTGGCTTATCACACATAAATGGGCCACCATCATAAAATAATATATTTGAGTCACTTTGATAGGGACTAACACTTCTTTACTATTTTCAAAAAAGTGTACAATACATTAACTCTAAAACTTAAAAAAAAATGAAAAACGTAGTCCCTATTAATGAATATTAGCATATTTCAGCAATAGATTAGTACTTTGTAGTGAAAGTATTTATTCGTAGTGTTAGCTGAAAACATATTTTCTCTGAAGCATGTACACTCTCAAATAAATGCACTTAACATCTGTAAATGTGTACAAATAAGTAGTGTTTAAAACTTTCTTTTCATTACACAGTAGTAATATAGTTTCACTGAAGGCAACATTCTCTTTATTTTGGCTTTTTTACTTATATATCATGATCCAGTACTTAAGAGGAAACTGGTATAGGATTGAGGTGAAAGGTTAGTAAGAAAAAAAACACATTACCTTGCATTCCAAATCAATACAAGTACTGTCTCTTAATGGACATGTGTTCAAAATTTTAAACCTGTCAGGTTGCCTTTTTTTTGTTGGTGGTGGGGGTGATAGATTTAGACCAGCGGCCTGACTTGGGGGAGGCCAGACCTGGTCAAGCCAGTCTTGAATATTCCAGACAGGGAAACTGCAGACCATCTCTGCACTCACTACCAATTCTCTTGAGCCCTGCACAGTCTTCAATGGCTCACTTGTAGTTAGGTTCACTGGTAGACCAGTCTCATTACCAATAGCCTTACTAACTAGTTCCATTTCTTCTTGTTCCACATGTTCTGCCCAGGAGTTGATAGCTGGTTCAGCCCCTGACACAGTCCACTCCTCACTTGTTTCTGAGGCAGTTGCCTCCCATTGTAAGGCTTCTTCAACTTTGTCCTCACCAGTCAAGCTCGGACTAGGGCTTGCTGCCCATGGATCCACAGACTCAGTTTCTGGTTGGTCCGCCTCAGCCTTTTCCTGGGCCAAAAGGTCTATCTCTGCCTGCCACTGCGAGTCTCTCTTGGTCACACCCTCAAAGAATTCTTTCACAAGCTCCTCAGGTTCTGCCTTCCTGCATGCAGCTGCCTTCTGTAATGCACAGGTTGGTCCCTCACCAAGGGTCCACATCGGACCTAAACATATGGTTTGGGCTTTTGCTTGCACAGTGCCACTGTCCATGCACATTCTATACTGCTTCCTACAGTCCTTGCAGTGAGGCATCATCAAAATGTCTCTCCCAGTTTTCATGCAGATTACACACACACATTTACTGGAAAGTTTGGTACTGCAACATTTATGAGCTCCTTCACATCCATGCAACTTTTAAAATTGTTCCAGATCCCTCTCTATCTCTGGGCTATCCAGATCCAAGTATGAAGCGGATAACCTGTCTTTTTGCTAGCCCTTTTGCTCTGCAAAAACAACACACAAGTCCTAGGTTACTGATCTGCTCTACTGCACACTGACAAACTTGGTGTGATCTTTAAAAGAAAATGTCTCTCTCTCTTTTCTGTGCTGAAAGCTGCTGCCTGATTTTGGCTTTTTGTTTCCAAAAACTGTTTTGCACTCACTCTGGTTGTTTTTACCATCAGGGCTCTGCCCCAACATGGCGCTGCTCATTTGTTTACCTTTCTGTGTGACTAGGCCCCCCGCCCTCAGCCTGGCTGCTCGGGTTTGCTCTCTGTGTCAGTCACACTCACTCTGATTGTTTTTTGATTATCTGCTGTAGCAGTTTGTTCCCACTTTGCACAACATTTGCAACTTGACTCAGCAGATCTTGTTTAATTCAGCAGTCTATTAAAAACTTTGCACAGTCTCTTAGCAGCCTTGCTCAGTACTGTTCAGTTAGCACAGCTTGCTTGCTTGCACTAGCTACAGCTACTAGCTCAGTCCTTTGCCCACTGTTTACTTGCTTTGCTTAAACACTTCTGACTTTTGCATTTGGTCTATTTTGCACACACAGTAGCTGCCCAGAGACTTTTGCTTGGCTGCCATACATTGGAGTACTTATAGAAGAAGCTGGTTGCCTCCGGTCAATGTTGCAACCTTCCCTGACTATTTGATGACACTTGGAGCCGGTTGGGCAGTCCAGCCTGACAACTGGCACCACACTCACTCACAATTGCTTACTGAAGTGGTTGCTAACCGGGAGAAGCCCGATTTCAATGTTTTTACACTTTTTTAGACAAATCTCCAAAGTCCACCAATGCAACAGATTACTCCTGCAGCTGCAGTTTGTATACCTTGCACGCTCTACACTCTCTTCTCCTGCTCTAACACTTTCTCAAGCAGGATCTCCAGGCAAGGGGCGGGACTTGGCTGTAAGGACCAATCACTCGACCCTATGCAAGTGAACTGCTCTTGAGCTCTCTCTCCTGCTCACTCTCCTTCACAACAATCATCAAGCAGGCAAATTTAAACTGCAAAAACAAACTTTTTTTCCACGGCATGGATTTTCACAGGTTAAAGCGCTCTTAGGCAATTTTAGCCCAGTATTTTGTACAATTCCTCTACTGCCTCCACTAGTTTAATCCACAAATACTTGAAACTGTCTGGAAACTTAGGCACAAATGTTCTATTTGCACAATTACTTAGAAACTACCAAAGAACCTTAAGAAAAGCCATGCTTATTTAAAACAGGAAGTTAAATAGCCTTCAATGTGCCATACTTCCAGTAACAGCCATGAAGAGCAGAATAAAGTGATTGAACAACTAAGTCACACAGATGGGCATCTTTCAGTTGTTAATTTGTCCAACCACACACTGACTACTGGGGAATTGAGTGTACTTTCCAAAGATCTCACATTCTGCCCAACAACACCGCTAGACAGAATACAGTTTTGTGGTGAAATGGAGGAATACTTCCGAAGATTGCAACTTAAAGAATATTTTTATGGAACAGAAGAAATCACAGGCAGTGAAGAAGTTCTAAACAATAAGAATTTAATAGACAAAAAAAAGAAACCATCTGAAATTTACCTCTCCAGTGGCTGTAATAAGAAACTGGACAATTATATCCATTGATTTCACCAGAGAGTGACTGGTGAGATTCTTAAAAGGCAGAAACCAGCCCGCTACAACCTCAATCCATTGGAACACAGGGCTATATAAACACACTGAAGTCAAATCACAATATTGTCATAAAAAAAGCTGACAAAGGTTCTGCAGTGGTGATACTGAACCGAGAAGACTACATTAAAGAAGCCAACAGACAGCTAAGTGACAATACCTACTACAGAGAGCTGGAACATGATCCCACCACAGAATATAAAAGAGAACTACAGGGATTGGTTAAATTATTTCCAGACCATGTCCAAAACAAAATAACTGCCCTCATCCCTGATGAACCCAAGCCTGGGACATTCTACATGCTACCTAAAATTCATAAACCTGGGAACCCAGGAAGACTCATAGTCTCTGGTAATGGAACCCTGACAGAGGGGATCTCAGGTTTTGTAGAAGCTATTTTAAAACTGATGGTTATACAAAGGGACAGTTACATTCAGGACACTACTCACTTCCTGCGTAAACTTTCTGGTTTTAAGGACTTACCACCTGATACTCTTTTAGCCACGATGGATGTAACACCCCTCTACACTAATTGGACCACAACATCAACCCTGACATTGTGGGGGAACTTACTAAATTCATTCTGACACATAACTACTTCAGCTTTAATGAGAAACATTATGTTCAAACTATGGGAACCGCAATGTGCACCAGGATGGCTCCACAGTATGCTAATCTCTTTATGGCCAATTTGGAGGAGGACTTTTTAAGGCACTGTACACACAAACCACTCGCTTACTTCCATTACATTGATGATTTGTTTATAATTTGGACAGAAGGCACTGATGCACTTAAGGATTATCATTAGGAACTTAATAATTTCCACCCAGCCATTAAACTTTCCCTGGAATATACTGCCACCAGTGTTAATTTTCTGGATACCACTGTCACCATTAAGGATGAAACCCTACATACACATATTTGCAGGAGACCAACAGACAGACAGAGATACTTACACAAGAAAAGTAATCACCCGAGTCACACAAAAAAATCTGTCATGTATAGTCAAGCACTTCGGTACCACCGTCTCTGTCAAATGAGGAAGACAGAGATAGACATTTAGCTATGTTAAAAACATTTTTATTGAGCAGGGACACTCTTTCAGAGAAACTGACAGGGCAGTGGAATGTACTACACAAGTACCAAGAGAACACCTACTGCAATATAATGAAAGGACCACTACTAACAGAGTACCCTTAGTAGTCACGTATCATCCTGACCTTGAACTTCTACGCAAGATTATTAAGGACCTACACCCAATAATCGGTGAAGATGAAACCCCTAGTATTTTTCGAGAACTGCCACTACTATCTTTTAAACAACCACCCAATTTAGCCAACCAGATTATTAGGAGTAAACTTGAACCTGAACAGAGTGCCATGGCATTATATGGCACACAACCCTGCAATAAACACAGATATAAAACTTGTGAACACATTTCCACTTCAGACTGTGTGGTTACTTCACAAAACAGACAATTTAGGATATTGGGTAATTATACATGTACATCAAGCAATGTTATTTATCTTATTCAATGCAGGAAATAACCTTGCACAGGGTATGTGGGGGAGACGAAACGGCAATTCTGCACTACAATGAATTCACACAGGTATCAGAGGGTCTGGAGGGAAAGGTATGCCTCTTTGGAGATGACACAAAGATCTGTAACAGAGTTGATAGATAAGGTGGGGTAGAAAGGATGAGAAGGGACTTGGCAAGGTTGGAGGAATGGTCAGACATATGGCAACTTGGATTCAATGCAAAGAAGTGCAAAGTAATGCACCTGGGAAACAAAAACCCAGGAGAAGAGTACACGATAGCGGGGGAGGTACTAACAACAACAAAAATGGAAAGGGACCTGGGGGTAGTCATATCAGATGATCTAAAGGTTGGTAAGCAATGTGAGAAGTCAGTAAGGAGAGCCAGGGGGATACTGGGATGCATAGGAAGGGGCATCACAAGTAGAAAAAGGGAAGTGGTTATCCCTCTGTACAGACAGTTGGTGAGACCTCATCTGGAGTACTGTGTGCAGTTTTGGAGACTCATCTACGCAAGGACATAGACAGGATGGAAGCAGTCCAGAGGAGGGCAACTAAAATGGTGCAGGGTCTGCATCAGAAACCATATGAAGAGACTGAGAGAGCTTAATATGTATACCCATGATGAAAGGAGGGACAGGGGAGACATGATAGAAACATTCAAGTACCTCAAGGGAATCAACAAAGTCCAGGAAGGTAGCATCTTTCAGAAAAAGAGATGTGTAAGAACAAGGGGGCACAATTTAAAGATAGAGGAGGGATGGTTCAGGGGGAATGTGAGGATATTTTTTTTCACGGAGAGAGTGGTGGATGCATGGAACCGCCTTCCTGTGGAGATTGTTGGGTCTAAAACAGTGGGGGAGTTCAAACATGCATGGGACAGGCATAAGGCAATTGTAGTGGGGGGTGGCAGGAAGTAGGCTGTTGGTTAACTAGAATCTGCAGCTTATCCAGTAGGTAGGGAAATGGGCAGACTGTGTAGGCCAAGTGGTCCTTATCTGCCATCAAAGTCTATGTTTCTATGATATTAATTGGAAGATGACTGACAAACCAGTGGCACAACACCTCTCTCAGAATGACCACTCAATCTCAGATATGTCTTGAGATCAGACTTATGTTACCCCTTAATATGGTGGAAGATGGCTTGAACATTGATGTTGGATATATGGCACATTACACGTAAACTTACATGGTCCTTTACTTCAAAGGATGGACATACATATTTTAGGTTTCAGCGAACCTTGGACTTTAACTCTTATATAGTCCCTCTTAACTGGTTATCTACTGGTTGGCCTCTCACATTAGTATCGTGTGCATGGGTGTGGGTGTGTGGTTGTGTATGTGTGTGGGTTTGTGAATATGTTTATGTGTGTGTTGCAGGGTTAGAAGAAGTGTGGCACACTGAATTTTTAATATGAGTATTTGAGATGGGTGGTTATGTGAGTATAGTGGATGTGAATATTGTGGGGATATTGAGGTAAACTTACTGTACGTTCAGGTACATGACATTATGGTGTCATAGTGGCTAGGACTCTGTGCTCATATTATAGTGGATATTTACTTCCTTCTGCTAGTTCTGTAGTTTGAATATATGCTATTACATTTTTACATTCTGTACTTATTAGGATGCATTGTCTCATTACTTGGGGGTTCATGACAGGTGTAATTCCATTTTGGGTAACTATTGTAGTGATGGGTGCAATTGATGGTGTATTAGGATTCATGTACATATATTTCATTTTAAGTAGTTACTTTCCCCTTGGGGGGTAATTCCTAAGAATTTTTGCTTAAATTCCTTGGACTGTTTCTATATATGTATCATTTTGATTATACACTGACAATTTAATGAAATCTGTACATATCAGGCTGCATAGTCTCAATTTCTTGGGGGTCCTTGACTAGCACTTTTTTATATCTGGCACTTACACTGACAATTGATATTATCATGTATAAAATCTCGTTACAACAAAGGCTTAAGGTTTCTGGAATATAATAGCGTGTTGAGAGTATGCTGAGAATATATCTCCAGCCAATTGTACTTTCATCAGTGTGATACACTTGCTCACTTTGGGTAAACATCACTTTTATCCTTCTATATGCCATATAAAGTTAATTTCTGTTGTTGTATTTTTGGGGCTTATTTTTTGTTTTTTACTTGCTAATATGTTACATTTTGGCACGCAATTGTTTTCTCCAGGGTCATCTTATTGTCATAGGCCGTATTCGCAAACAAGAGTTCTGAGCAGTGTTGAAACTGGCTTTTACTGGTGTACTGTTACCTCACTCTTGAAGTATGTGTCTTCGGGAGGTTTCTTCACTTGACATGTAATTTAGTGAGCAGAGAGTCTTAGTGTTTTGTTATCCAATAGACTGAGACATGGTATAATATATGTGGGTTGAACTCTCTGCTTGCTGTTATCTCTGGACAACCTTTGACCTTTAAGTCTGGTTCAGCTGAAATTACACTTAAGATATTCAAGCTCTCCAATGTCACTTTAATTATGTTCTGAAAGACTGTTTTAAACCAATGAGAATGATTTCTGTTTTTTTCTGCATGTTCTAAGTGTTAGCAATATGGGATTTTCTAAATAACTCTAGTTAGGCTTCTGAAGAAGGACTTGTTGGACTGAAAACTAAAGCTCTTTGTTCTTTTTGTAACAACCTTGTTGGTCCAATAAAAAGTATCAGACCATTTGTCCTGGATTTGTTAGAAACTTGCAAATCTTTGCTTTTAACAGTTTTAAGTACTTTGTTTGACAGAATATACATTACTCAGCACAGGAGTCTTTGGCATTAAAGTCTGTAGTAAAACAGTACAAGCAGCACATTTTCTCCACAGAAAATCACAGGCAGCAGATCTTTGAATGGCATTTTCCTTGGCACAATTTAACTTTTCATCACAATGATTCCTGTTATGGGGTACCGCCACCAGACAGAAAAAAACACAAACATATCCTCAGCATTTGCACTGAAGTGGCAACTTTTCTTCTCTCTCCCCCAAGATCTTCAGACAAGCCCCCAATTGTGCAACCCTTACCCTGGCCAAGAGCGGCATCTTGCAACCAGGACCGCCCTAACTTGTACTACAGACAAGGCAACAAACCACAAGTTGGCAAAAAATAAGTATCACCCCTGGCTTTAGGGTAAATACCTGGCTCAGCATCTAAGAGGTTGGGGGGGGGGTTATAGTACAAAATAACATTTATATTTACTCCAAGCTCTGGGAGAGAAGTACCAGGGCTCTGCTATGTCTCCTATCTGAGGGGCCCCATAAGATTTCACACAGACTCAAAGATGGATTGTCCAATACCATAAGATTGGGATTGTATTGTATGGCTTTATTTCTACAGATGGTAGGCAGAAAAACTGGGTGGTCCCCAAAGTTTGGAAACTGTACAACAGACAACAGATGCAGTCAAGAAACTTTGCTTTCTCACAGGACAGGCAGTACTTGCATTTCACACAGAACTTCTCTACAGAATGAACTGTCCATCCCTTTTTCTAGGAATATCTGGACTTCTCTACATCATGTCTATTACATGAGGGTTGCCACACACTTTAACTTTAAAAGACATCCTCCTGACAAGATAAGCTAAGTTAACATCTGCAGGGCAAACTGTGCCTTTCAGGTAACCAGTTAGCCCTGACAAGGACTGCAGGTGAGGGTCTGCCAACCCTGGCCCCAGCCAGCCTCTGCCATTCCTTCCAGGAACACATACTGGATCCTTCAATCTCACAGGGACTGCAAAGACCTCTACACAAAAAATACACATTCATTCAGCACATCGTTGAGGTGACACTGGGGTCTTGAGGTGACACTGGGGTCCTGAGTGGTGAAATCTAGCCTTGTCTTGGGCACATACACCACCAGACAACTGCCTTTGCACATGTCCATGTAACTGTACTCACTGTTTGTTTGTCTCTTTGTTACAGACATCAGGCTTTAAAGGAAGAAAAACCTTTTCTTCCCTTGAATCCATAGCTTTTCATCACAGAACTCTCTCAGTTTCTGCTCTGGGCAGCTGACAATCTTCTAGTCCTTCTGGGGATTGCCCCTTGGGCCTACTGATTTCTCAGTCTCATTTTACTTTCGCAGAATTGAATCCACTGGGGTCCCATTGACACAGGTCCCCACCACTACTGTAGAAAGGCTGGTGTCTCACTCTCTAGGATGAGAAAAATTACCAGAGGTCCTTCACGCAGTCTAAGGGAGGCTGGCAGGCACCTCTACACTCAGAGCTCCACTCTGGACACTACACTACTCACTGAACATCTGAACTCAAGATTCTAAAACCTCCCTCCCCTACAGCTGGCAAAGGGGTTATATGCTGCTGGGAGTTCTAAATTACATCACTCATGTTCTGCCTAGCCTAGCTAAGTAAACAATGAGCTGTGTGTAGAAGATTTCTAAAACAAACCTCTACAAGCTGCCAGAGACCCTACCTGGTCTAATACTGATGGGATTTTAGTAACCCCAGGGGACTGAGTGGTTACAAGTTGATGTGCAGATCATGCTAAACATGCAGTAATGGGACAAAATAAAGAAACTGGCATAGCATAAACATTTGAATATAGGGAATCCAGGCCAGCCCAGTGGTGCAGCAGTAGTATTACCACTTGCCGCGCCAATGACCTGGGTTTGGGAGCGGACGTCGGATGCCGGAGGGTCAGATGGGGGAAGGAGGTGGAGCATCTGAAGGATTGCTCACCTTCTCCAGAATGGGAGGGGAACTGGCATCTGTCTGTTACCGATTCCCAGCCTTGGCTGGGGGGGGGGTCAGCAGGTGGGGACCACACTGGTGGGCCTTGTCAGGCAGAGCCAGAGGACCTCGCACATCGGGGGTTGAAACACACCTGATCATGCGCCGAGGACATTGCAGAACTGACTCTGTTCTGGCGGGTCACAGGGGAAGCACAAAAGGGGAAAAACACCTTGGCATGAACCCCATGATACCCGGATCCTGGTAGAGTACCGGAACCTAGTTGATATGGGGGGTTCTCCTGGCCACTGATGAAGGGCAAAAAAAGAAGCATTAAAAAAAAAAGAATATGCAGAATACAATTGTCTAGTCAAGTAACTCATCCCTGTAATAAAAAAAAGTTGCTTTTAACTGAAGAGAAGTTACTTCCGGTTGAAAATCCATGATGACATTACAGCAGTCAGTGATAGCTAGCTATGTAGTATATTTATTGCTTAAGTGGACCGGGCATCTGCATCTGTTCACACAGGTCCCAAAGGCACCTGTGTGAATGAGGATACAATTCCACTGTGTCAAAAAGAATATAAATTATTTGCAAAAAACTTTGTTAATGCACCAGTTAGGGTAACAACACCAGAAAAGTAGCCATAACTCCCCAACCCCATCGTCTAAGCAGCAAAAGAAATAATCATTAGGGCTTTGGGTCTCTGGAGTCTTGTTGAATCAATGGTGGGGTCTTGCTTTGAGTTGTCAATCCTAATGCGAGCAGTATAGCCTAGAGGTTAGAGTAATGAGCTGTGAATGAGTTTGGAGCATCCAGCAGAGCTCGGTTTGATTCCCTCAACCACCACTTGCATACTGTGTGACTCTGAACAAATCACTTTACATCTCCAGTGCTCCCAGGTTACCTCTGAAAACAGGCACTTGTACTTAGTGGGCTTTACCCAGTTACCAAAGAATGTAAGGCCATTACACTGTTAAATGGTATCATTTTATTGTTTATATTGTATGTGTCTGGGGTGGGGGTTTGGAGTCAGTGAACCAGTTTATTCAATGGCTTAATGAAAACAATTTGAGCATACACTGCACTTTGAATTTCTGGATATTAGGTTTGTAATTGGAGAAGACAACAAAATGGCGTGTCAACCCTATAGAAAGCCACTTTGTGGTAACAGTATGTTGAGGGCTGACAGCACCCAACCAAGTTCTCTGATTAACAACATCCCTTACAGCCAATTTTTAAGAATTAAAAGAAATTACAAGTTGAATTAAACTTTTGAGAGAGAGGTGGGGATGAGGTTGACCAGATTTCAAGAAAGAAATACTTTTTTTAACCAGGAGAGACACATTAAGTTGAATATTGTTTACAGGTGTGACCTGGGAGCACACAGAAGTTAAGTGACTTGCTCAGGGTCACACAGTATGCAAGTAGGGTATGTGGGATTCAGACTCAGGTCTGCAGGTTTACAGCTCAGAGCCATGAACCACTGTGCTATACTGCCTCCTTAGCAAGGGTTCTGAAAACAGCAAAACAGAAAGCTGAGGGTGTGAGTAAGGAGGCCTTACTGACATCAAAGGGTGGTAAACAAAAGGATGATTTGTCAGAACTTACATTTGTGACCAATTATCATAGGAACTCACATGCTATTAGAAGTATTATTAGAAGAAAATGGCACATTCACCAGCAGGATGATTAGGTGGGGCATCTGTTAAACTAAAAACTAGTACTAAACTAAACTAAAAACTCATAGTAAAAACTATGAGTAACATTTAGGAGGGGTGTGAAACTTGCAGATCACCTTGTGAAAAGCCACTATAGGGATCCTAAAATGGACAAATACAAGTTTTTCATGCATGCTATGGGTGTAATATCTGCACATTTGCTGCTGAAGGGAAATCCTGTACAAATCCCATTACTGGACAAACCTATGGGGCTCGATTTTCAAAGCCCCGATTGCCACAAGCCCGGGATGCGCCAAAGATATGGCGCATGGGGATTACGGCAACCAGCCAGCCAACAATCAGGATTTTTGATCCCGTGCACCAGGTGCCGCAAGTTACATCAGTTTTTTCTGGTCTAGCTTGTGTTAATCCTGGGGGCAATTTTTACAGAGCTTGCGGCAGATATTAGGTGCAAGCTGCCATATAATGTGAAAACTATCGTTACTGCGCCCTAGATTGGAAAACTGGGCGCAATTATGGCAAAGGAGTTTGGCACATTGAAAGAACCCATGTATTGTGGCACAGAGCTTGAAGCAAGCTCTGTGTCACACTTTAAAAATCGAGCTCACGATATCAATATGTTTGTGAATTGTAGAACACCTTTTGTGATTTAGGTGGGGTGGTGTACTGTAGTTGTGGCATGGTGTACATAGGTAGAACAACTCGCCCTTTAAAGGAGAGGATACAGGAACATGTTTGTGCCATGGTAGAAAGTGGAAGAGAAAGTTCTCTGGGTGATCATTTCAGAGATTGCCACAATTGCAACACTTTCAAATTTTGAGCATTAGATCGTGTGCCTGATTATAAGAGAGGTGGGGATCGAGTGAAAATATTAATACTGAAAGAGACAGAATGGATCTTTAGGATCCAAAGCATGTACCCTATGGGCCTTAATACTTACACTGAATTTAAATCTTTTTGAACCTCATTTTCTGTTACCCATACCTACATTTATGAGTTTCAATGGTATTAATTAAAAAGTAGTTCAAATATTGATAAAAAAGTGGGAACTGCTAGTTCTCCGGTTGTAGATGAAATGTTTATGGGACTATATATGCAATTTGAATTGTAAGTATAATAATGAAAATAATTTGGGATAGCATACTAGTCCTGAAAAGCAGCACTATTATGAACAAACATTTGTCAATGCCGAACGTTCGCTTGCAGGTATATACATTGGTGTTTGGCATTTATGAAAGCCCCCCCCCCCCCAGTTGTATCCATGTCCCTTTAGCATCCATATCCCAACAGAGTACCTCTCTGCAACTCCTCTTGCAGCAGATCAACATTTCACCTTCATACTTCTTAAGTGTCTGTCCTAGGAACCCTAACACCCTGGGTGTGCACAAGGGTACGAGCCTGTGTGGAAACTGCACAACCCACGCTTGTAACACAGTCATTCAGTGGAATTATTTCACCAAATATTCAACATAGGCATTTTGTCACCTCTGGTCATGAGCACTGTCACTATGATTGTCTTACTGTGCACTGAACACTGATTTCCCACAGCGACCGCATTATTCTGTGCCAGAAGTGTGAAAACACATTTCAGCTAGGATGTGAAAGCTTACAGCTGTACTGTTTATAAGGAGGTGTGGGAAAATGCAAATGTTGAAAATCTGGAGTGAAAATATGACAAATTCGCAAAGTTACGAGTGCAAGTGGAAACTGCGCAACGCACGCTCGTAAAACAGTCATCTTTTGGAATTTTTGCACCAAATTTTCAACCCAGGTATTTTAGGATGTCTGCTCATGAACAGTGTCACACTGTGATTTTCTTACTCTACTGAATATGATTTCCCACAGCAGCCTTGCTATTGTATGCCGGAAGTGCGAAAACAAATTTCAGCTAGGATGTGAAAAATGACAGCTGTACTGTTCATAAAGAGATGTGGGAAAATGGTAATGTGAAAAATCTGGAATGGAAATATTACAAATTCACGAACTTACGAGTGTGCGTAGAAACTGTGCAGCGCACGTTCGTAACACAGCCATTTTAACGACTTTTGCCATCAAATTTTTAACATAGGCATTTTAGGAGCTCTGCTCATGAACAGTGTCACTGTGATTGTCTTACTCTGTAGCGAACACTGATTTCCAACAGCGACCGTGCTATTTTGCGCCGGAAGTGCAAAAACACATTTTGGCCAGGATGTTAAAAACGACAGGTTCGCTGTTCATAAGGAGGTGTGGAAATATTCCTATGTTGAAAATCTGGAATGAAAATATTACAGATTTGCGAACTTATGAGTGTGCGTGGAAACTGCACAACACATGATCTTAAAACTGTTATTTTTTGGAATTTTTTCACCAGATTTGCAACATAGGCTTTTTAAGAGGCTACCTCATGAACACCAGCACTGTCATTTTGTTAATCGGTCGTGAAAGGTGAATCCGCGCAGTGACCCCGAAATCACCTTTCGGGACTGAAGAACACCATGACAGTGACTGAGTTCATGAGAAGGGTGCCAAGAACCCTATGTTGGAAATTTGGAGTCAAAAGTAAAAAAAAATGGCCAAGATATCCACCTAAGTTGGGAAAACCCTAGTTCCCGGTCCACCGAAGATCATCGCCCCAGGCTCCGGAGATGAGTATGGGATGGGGGATGTGGGTGCGCAGAGGTGGGCGCGGGTTGGCGGGTGGGGAGGGACTCACCGAGGGATCATTTTCTTCTTTTACAGGGGAATAAAAAAAAAAAAAAGAAATCAATGCTTTTGGCATGCTGGGATGGGCTCCTAGCATGCCACTTCCGTGTTTGTTTGGGGGGGCTGGAGCTGGCAGGGATTGGGCACTCCTCCGGCCATACAGTGTGCGTGGGGAGGCATTAGCATGCTGGGATGGGCTACCAGCATGCCAACTGGTTGTTTTGTTGGGGATGATTGTTTGTTGGGGTGGCTGTAGCCGACGAGGATTAGGCACCCTGTCGCCACAGTGTTGGAGGCGCATGAGCCGAGGGGATTGGGCACCTCGGCAAACAAGGTGGGGCCAGGAAGATCAACAATGAGGGAAGGGGAGGACATTAGCAGAGGGAGGAAGCGGGAGGGATTTCATGCCAAGCTGTGCAGGACAGCAGTTCGGCTGTGGTATGTATGCTAATTGCATACACGCTACTGCCGCTGATTGCAGCGGACCTTTTGTTAGAAGTGAAGACCAACACAGCCAAACTGCTGTCATACGCAGCTCGGCATGTATTGGTCCCCTAAGGTCGCACCTGCTACACTGAGCACTACATTGGCGAGGAGGGTCGCACACCTACAAAAGTAGTACTGTTGCAAGATGTTCCTTGCGCATGTGCACAAGTGAACATAAAAAAGATGTTTCTTCTATACACTGAAGAACTATAAGATAGTGCCTTCTCTAGCTATCAGGAGAACTGAAGTGTTTTTAGTATTTATTCAAACTGGATCCATGACACCACAGCAACAGCTTAGATAAGACCCGACACTACAGCGACGGATTTACGCTGTTGCGGTTGGCATAAATCCATCAGGAAACTGTCTATTTTTTCAGGGGGCTTTGCTCCCAGATCCCCTATGCAGGGTACTCTGCCCCCGCACCCCCTATAACTAAAGATTGTCAACTCCAAGTTGGAGTTGATTCAAGGAAGAGGGCAAGACCCAGAGAAAGCAGTGCCGGAGTCCCATGTGTACATTACAGCAGCAACAGCAACTGGCCTCTGTAATGTACTTCATTATTGAAATATTGCTGTGGTGTTGGCATACAATTCAAATTTTGTACTGTTTGCACATATAAGCACTTTTTTTCAGCATTGATTTTATTTTGTAGAATTTAATTCATTACTTGAAGAATATCTTTTGCACTTGTGTGTTGCTCCTACAAGTGTTTCACATGATGAAGTAGAATGCACGTAATATGTATTTATGTAAATGAATTTGGGCTATTTAACCATGTGATGCACAGCCAAGCACTGCCCCCCTGAGAAAGCCTAAGATGGCACTTTGTAGGTTTGTGTTGGCTGTGAGGTTGTTGTTTGAGTCAAGTATTTTTCTCCAGCAATGGTGTGTTTACCACTCCTTTCTAGATGGTTCTGTCTCTTGTAGATTAGTGGCTGCACCTTTGATGGCAGTCTGTGTGCACAGTTTATTTTTGTCTGCATGATAGCTGGCTAGCTAGCTGTCTTTCTGTCTATCTCTGTCTCTCACTATCTAGATATGTGTGTGTGTGTGTGTTTCTGTGTGTGTGTGTGCTGGCCACTGCTGGCATGTGTTTCCTTTCTGATTAGAAAAGCTGCTGTACCACTGAAAGGTACGACAGCATTCTATTCTATGACCTTTGAGCTGTGGTACAACACCTTTTTAGTTGGGATGGGAAATCATGCACAACAATGGGGGACCATATACTGTATGTAGGCTCTGGCACGCCATGCAATAAACATTTTGCATCTAGAGAGGCTATCTGTCACTGACACTTGCTGTTCTTGAAATTGGATCCCAGGAAGGTTCAAGGCCTTTCGCAGTTTCCCACCAACCAATGAGTTTTTTTTTCCTCACTGGCTGTTTTTCTCCCTGTTGGCACTCAAGTGTGAAATGCAATGGCAGCTTTGTGTAAGCCCTGCTGTCACAAACTGTGATGTATATAGTACATGTCACTATGGGAACAAAGTGGCGGTGGAAACAGGACAAATGCCTGACAAGTTATTAGACGGCATTAGAAGTACTCTAAGCTTGAAAGTAAAATGTCATAATCGAACATTATTCCAGAACAAAGTTACTCAGGATTAGGGGTTGTGTTTCTCTTCAAACGGTTAAAAAAAAACTGTCCTGACAACTGGAACAAGAAGGTTGGCTGTGCAATTTATCTTTACAGGCTTTAACTTGATGGAGCTGTGTTAGAAAGGTTTTGATCTCCTTTGAAGGCCTAATGTAATTCAGGCATAGCATTAAAACCCACTGTACATCAAAGACTTAAATAACCTTACAGTAGCTGGACTTCTTGAAACATCAGCCTTAATGCTTATCATTTTGCCATACCGGTTAATAACTATATGCATTAGGAATAGGATGAGGGCAATTCACTGACACTTCCAGACTAACTTTTAAATAAATGCAAAATTATTTGAAAATCAAGGGGATACAGCTTTTCACAAATTGTATGCAAGTTTATTTCACTGTGAAAAGCTCAAGCAAGTAATTTTAGAATTAGAAACACTGGACTCAAATAGCTGTTTAGCATGATTTAGGGCTGTTACTATAGGGGCTATTTCTCCAGTCATAAATTATGTCTAAGCTCTGTTCCCATTCTTATAATTCTGTTATTAAACGTATCTCTCAAGTCTCACTCACCATCCATTAAACACATACTCATCACCAAAGGGTGTATTAATCAGAGTACAACCTGTGAGGGTCAAACAGCTAATATAAAAATTACATAACCACATGATCCAGCAAGATCAAAAAGGCATGATGCAGTCAAAAAAACACATGACAAAATTTACCATACAAGCTTCGTGCACTTACAAAATATTTCAGAATCATACACTGAAATCCAAACATCAAGCAGTACAACTGAAAGAAACACAGATGTCTGCCCCCCATATTAGCCTTACAAGTGTACTTTGCAACCCCAAACATGAAGAAATACAACTGAAATAACAAACACAGTATCTAACGAAAAATGCTCAACTCCATCCACCTAAACCTAAAAAAGAAAACAAACTTACTAACTTAAGAAAGAAAAACATCCAGTTGAGTTGGCTATGCTCCCCAAACACAAAAAAAGAAGTAATGCAAAATACACACCAAATTGAAACACAGAAGCCTTATAAATTATAGTTCCACACAAGAGCATACACATACACAGAACCTCAACCAGTAACATAACTATCTCCAAAAGGTCTACATATAGGGCCCCATATTCAAAAGTGTCAGGGTGCACCACGCAAGTAAATGTGCCATGCAGTGACTTGCGCTAGCAGAATAGAACGGGATATTCAGAAAGTGCGCCAGTGAATGTGATCGAGCAAACACAGCTGAATATCCCAATGATACATGATTGCACAGTGGGAGATTCATGGCGTGGCAGGTGACTTGTGACTAGCATGGAGCATACAGAACTGCGCAATGGAAAGCCACTTGCGCGGTGCGCACAATTGCAATATTCAGCCAGGATATGTAAACAGCCTCAATGCACAGTCTTCGCCCAAACAGCACATTTGCATCTCATTACTGGACTATATTCAGGCCATTTGCATTCATAGTTCCAGATATGCAGGGCAGCACCACCATGCCAAGAGGTGACAAGGAGGTACTGCAGCCTAGCAGGCAGGTGTGAGTGTGTGTGTAATGCATAGACCTGTGTACAGTGCTAATACCCATAGCCATGTATGTGTCCATGGTGGCTGCATGTGCAACACCGGAAGGGTCCGGTGTCTATAAGGCATGCCCATGATGCCACCAGGCCACAGGTGGTGCTACCACCACCCCGGACTGCCTACATTTGCACAATGTCCACATCAAGAACACCACACTGACCCACCGTACAGCCCCTGTGGCAGTGTCACAATGCATGGATGGCATCAGAGACATGGATGCAGGTCCTGGTGGCATGGGTCTGGCAAGGGCATGCTGTGTGCACCTATGGTGTACCACCATGGGTTTGTGCCAATGGTCTGTCCCTGTCCCATGCCATGCTGTGACCAGTACCACCATGCATTCGTATAACTGTTGTCCCAGAATTGGCCATGGGTGCATGCCACCATCGGGTGCCACTCTGATGGCCACATGGGTACCGGCAATGGCACCTAGTACATGTGCTGCATTGTAGCTCTCTGCTCCACTGGTGTGTTAGAGGGGTGACTGACCACACTAACATGGGGCAGCTGAGTGTCTATGATCTTGGTGTGGTGAGGGAGGTGGCTGACTGGGCACTGCCAGTGATGTCACCCACCGTTATCTGGCATGTGCCCATTGAGCAGGCACAATGCAGCTGTGGCTTTGGGCACTACCATCCTGGCATGTCTGTTATGTGTGAGTGCCCAGATCTCATCATGGAGCAGCTCACAGATCTGTCTCAGGATGTTCTGTCTGCAGTTCATCAGCCTGCCTGTGGGTGGCTGGCCAATTTAGGGGAGCCCTTTTCTTGCCTAACTTTGTGTGGCACAAAAGTGGGATGCTCGGCACATGTGCCACACATTTCGGCTGAATACACACATGCGCAGCATACGTAGGTGTCTGACCCCTTTTTCTGCATGGTATACATTATATGTGCATGATCATGCATTTGGATAAGTATGACGCATTTCACCCTTTGGATATTGTGCCGTCATGCATTTTCTGGGATGTGCCTCCCATCTCCATTTTCTGCCATGCAAGTCTTTTGAAAAAGGGGGCCATAGTTTCGTAAAATGCATTTCAACTGACAAATACCTGACTGAAACAGCAGTAGCTCTCTAGCTTCTACTTCTGTCAGAAAGTTTAAAAAGGATACTGTTATCAAAGGCACAATAAAGTACCAGGGGAGGGATTTTCTATCGGGTGGATGCAGTTCTTGTGTCCGTATTTCGGACACCTGCTGTGTCCATGCAGATGCATCCAGATGTCTGTGTCCTAGTCACAGACATGAATTTTTTGCTGTAACTACGGGCTCACATTCATTTTTCTGATACAAGTACAGAATTCAGACTGGGAAATTAGACCAGCTGTTTTTGGTCTAACATCCCAGGCAGATTTTGGCACCTGTGTCTGAAAAATGGACGGGAACTTTGAAAATGCAACCCATACTCTCTTGAAAAATAAACCGCATACTAAATAGAGGCATGGATCCCACACCTGCAGTACACACCCTTAACAAAGATTGGAGTTCCCACCTTTGAACTGGGCCAAAATCAGACCAAATAGTCCCACCCCTCCACTTTTTCTATGGCCACACCCCCATTCTGACTTTTTATATCTCTGTCCCTGATTTCTTTTATTATTTATTCTGTCATTTATTACTGACGTTTATTTAATTAGTTTAAATTGTTGTTATGATAATGATTATTTATTGATGTTTGTTTTATATTGGTCTTATGTACGGCACCCAGAGACTCTGGGATTGGGCGTCTTTTAAATAAAACTTGCCTTGCCCCTACTCCTTCCCTGTATCATGTTACCGGTAACATTTTGCAGCAAATTTAGCTAGTAAGTAAGGTTTTTGTTTTTTTTTCAGACCCCTTAGACAGTATCCCACCCTTTTTACAGAAGAAAAATCAGTTTTAATTATATAATATAATAATTTGCCACTGCCAGTGCCACCAACCTTGGGCCTGGAAGCAAACTGTCTCCTATCCAAGATAAGATTTGTTTCCCACCCTTTTCTTCGGGTGGGTGACAGTGGTGGTGATTGGGGGATATGACTGCTTTGGTTAAATTTTTTTGTAAAACAGCTCTGTATTAGAAATTCATGACAACACATTCATAAATCAGGTCAAGCATAATTTCTTAATATAGCACTGTTCAAGACATACATCGGTGTATTATTTTTCCTATATAGGTTTTTATCCTGCTTGGCAGGTATGGGCGGCTTTCTCAGTCCTGTCCCTGTCATCCATGGCCATCTTGAGTCTCCTCTTGTCTTGGGAGACCTTTACCTGCCATGGATTGCCCCCCATGCAGGGCTGAGAAGGAAGGGCCATCCTCCCCCACCCGGAACACATATTCAGATTGCCCCCGGAGCCAGAGAGACCGAGCGGGCTGTCAGCGTGAGCAGACAGGGCTTCATGTAGCCCATCCTCCATTTTCCTCCTTGTTTTCTTCCCCTAGGCTATACAGATGTGCAATGAGCATGATGTGTGAGCTCCACCTCCATGGAGACGCCCGAGGTGTTCTGAATGTGCACCCTTCCCACTTACTGTACCTCACACGTGCTACCGTCTGGATTCCTCCAGATGATAGTCGAGTGGCAAGGCACTGAATCCCCCCTCCCTGAAGGAGGAGTGCAGTCCTGCGGATGCTCAATCCTCCCTCCCCTGACCAACCCCCAAGTGACCCGAGTCCATTCCCGGAGCTGGGTCACCGGTGTGAGGTGAGGTGAGGTGCTCACAGCGCCTCAGCCCTCTTTACCACCGGGCCGAAAATATACATCTGTGTATTAATCATTATACATACTGTATGTTATAGAGAAACCTGTACCCTGCCATGTAAACAATTAGTATGGCATCTTCACTACATTTAAGACTTCCAAATGAAGCTTTGAAATGGAGATGAACTAGCAGGAAAACTGTCAAAATTGTGCCAACTGAGCTTCCAGTTCCAGTGCTGAACTAATGGCAGCCTAATCTCTTACACTGCATATCAGCAAACACAATCCGAGCCAATCTACAAAATCAAAATTGCCACCCTGCTGCAAAATCAAAAAATAACAGAATTTATAATGTTGTCGAGGCAGCTGAACAAAGATCAGCCATCTGGGTCAACTGCAAAACCATGCAGAAATAAACTGGAGGCCCGGCCACATACCGCCTCGCAGGCTGAGGCCTCCAACCCAGCATCATCCCCGCCAACAAGTGAAACGGAGGAAGACCATTGTACCTTTACCTCTGAATGGCTCTGTAAAAAGCTAAAACAACTTAATGCCACACTACGACTAGAAGAAAAAGTCTCAGAAGATCATAGAGACCTGACACTTTTGGAGTGCAGCACAGACTTGTTAGAACATATCCTCTCGGACTATGGTGTAACCACAGACCTTCACAATACGACCCTGCTAGACCTACACTGCAGAGAACAACACCTGGACCAACAATTGGAAGACCAAGAAAATAGAAACCGGAGAAATAATCTCCTTATACATGGGGTCCCGGAAGACACTGAGGAGGGCAACATGGCAACCTTTACGGAAAGTTTCGTTAAAGAGCTGCTCAACCTACCAGCACAGAAAGAGTTAGGGATCACCCGTGCTCACCACTTCTTAATTCTTTGTCCCCAAGACCCCAAAGCGGGACCGTGATCAACAGTCTTAGCCTTCTTACACTTTCAAATCAAAGAAGAAATACTCCATACAGCTTGGAATAGGAAGGAGATTCACTTTGAAGATGTTAGGGTATTCTTCGATGAAGACTACGCTCCTCAAACTTTGGCCAGAAGACAGCGGGTTTTCCAGGTTGTGAAGCTGCTCCACCAAGCGTGACACCAAGCATCATTAGAATACCCTGCTAGGCTCTGTATTCAAACCAAAGATGGACTGAGGCATTTCCCTAATTTGGATGCAGCATTGTCTTTTTTACAAAAGCTGGGGATCCAAGTGCCAGAAGATAGCTGAGAACTCAGGGAGAAAATGCTGCAAGCCAGAGAATGGATGAAACCAGGAACCAAAAGTGCACAGCCACAGGGAGAAATTGGCACTTCCGCTGTATGGGACAGAGTTATCACCAAAGCAGCCCCATGGGAACCCGACACCGAAAACACAGCAAAAAATCTGAAGGGAGCCGCAAGGAGAGATGACTCACTATCTGAGTCACAGGCTACCTAAAACTGGATTGGGACATATTCAAAGACTCAAGCTTACCCTTCCCATGTAGGTAAAGCTAAATAGAAATACGGTTGCTGCTAGCAACCAAAAGGTGATTCACTGAGACCTAAATGGCTCACCTAATGGAGCGGGAGTGAGGTGGGATAGTAGAGGTGACCTGGAGATTTGCAGTCCCTCCCTTCACCCTGGTACTTTGCTCCTTCATAGTTTACAGTTGTGTTTCTTAATATACCTTACAATACTCAAAAGTTAAAAGTTGCTTAATGTTTCTTCTTTCTTGCTCGGATAAAGCTGCAGCCAGCCTGGGGGGGGGGGGGACAAGGGAAATTGGAGATCTGATCAAATTCAACTGTTGTAGGGGGTCGAGTGATAGGACCCTTGGAGTGGCAGACCATAATGGGGCAGGGGAGAAGTGGAAAAGGGGCTCCCTGGGTGTGTCCCCCTGTGCGGGGGTTCTGATTGGTGCCACCAAAATTATCAGGCTCATGAAGCTGGGATGGGGAATACTTGAAGGGATCGCACCCTTTTGGCATGGTGGTCAGACAAAACGAAGGGAGGCAAACACACCACTTAGGTGGGTGAGACCTTAATGCTTTGAGTAGCTGGAAAGTGATGGGCACAGCTTCCAATGTCCCTGGGAAGAGAAGTGCACAGACAAAGGGCTTCCCAAACTGGACACAAATAAGACAGGCATAAAGGTGGCCTGGAGGGTAGGGGGTGGGGCCTGGAAGGCCCCCCCCCCGCTACCAATGGCATACTATGCTTTAGTAAACTCATGGCCTGGGCCTACATAATGTTTCCAGATAAAGATTCCCAGTCAACCTCCCCAACTAACCTGAATACCTGGCACTGATTCGGGGAGAAAATGATCCTGTACGGAGTTCCCCAAGGTCCCACTGTTACTTTTAGCTTTAAAGATTGTTTCTGGTGGCACTGGATGGGGCCTGCATGGGGGGGCATGCACTATGGGGGCCCAAGGAACCCTGGAGCTAACCGGGGGAAATTCCGCTCTCCTCCTGCTGCAGGCAGCTGGCTGGCCCTGATGGGCCCCTCTGTTGGACCATCCTGCACAGATAACAGTCCTCAAAGATAGATAAAGTCCCCAATTGTTTTTTAGGAGGGCACTCACCCAACTCTCCTTGGTACATCCCCTAGATCTCTAGAAGTTTGGGGGAAATCTGGATAGTAATTCACTCCCTCCCCTGGGTTCCTCCCCCAGCTGGCAGTGATTATTTTAATTATGGTTGCCTTATAATTGGAGATCAAGTGCTAGCCACACGATTAGTTGTCTATAGAATGCTGGTATAGCTGTCCAGCCTTCTTTTGTGGAGTCCTCCTTCTCTAGTGTTTAGTACCTACAATACCCATCTGGTTCCCCACTCCTGTGGCGTGGTGAGTACTGGAAGAGGAGCTGCTGGATGTAGCCCCTCACCTTGTCCCATGAGGCAACTGTACGAGGACAAGGAATAGGATTTATTTACCTTGAAGTTAATTGATATTACCACGGTTGAATTTCCAGACTATGTAGTACATGGTTACACACAGTTATGGTTATATTTTGTTGCTTATACAAGTTTATATTTGAAAGTAACATGCGCGCCTCCCTCTCATGGGCCCCTGCCTCCCTCCTTTTACAGAACCTATTATGGCTGACTTAATTTTATCGTCCCTCAATGTTAGGTGTATAAACAGCCTGATTAAGAGGGTTTGCATATTACAAGAACTTCAATGACAGGGTGCTGTGGTCGCCTTCCTCCAGGAAACGTACCTAACGGACCTCGAACACCTTAAACTTAAGAGGAGATGGGTGGCGAAAATATTTGCATTTCACTATGTGGAACATCCGCACCACCAAGGGGTTGCTATTCTGGTCAGACATGACACTCCGCTTAAAGGAATACTCTCCAAAACAGTGGTGGCAATTACCAGGGATGCAAAAACACCCAATTAAAACAACCTATATAGTTTAAAATGACTGCAGCGAACCTTTCATGAGTTATTTCTTGTTGTAATATTGGTCCTGGGTGCGCCATGTCCAATGTGCCGCCGCACTGGAAGATGGAGTGTGACCCTGGTATCCTTTCCTGTTCCGGAATGCTCGTAAAAATGATGAGCGAGGCACATTTAAACGGAATAAAAAGAGACATTGTCCCATGTAGAGGTCTCTTAATTGTACCTCTAGAAGTAATTCCTGTGAAAACAGAGCAGTGTAAGGTACTTAAATTCATTATTAAAGTTGGAGCTCCAAGTTCGGTCATGCGCAGTAGCACCTAAGCTACTGCGCATGCCTAACAGGCGCTAAGCACTACTGCGCATGACTGAACTCAGAGCTCCAACTTTAATAACGAATTTAAGTACCTTACACTGCTCCGCTTGAGCCCCTGGCCATCTCCATCAGAGCTAATGCCAACATCAAAAGGGTGCAGGCTGGAGGGAAAGAACAGAAAATAGCATTATATGTGGATGATTCCCTTTCCTTCCTAGCAGATCTGTCCCACTCCCTTCCCCATCTTTTGCAGACTTTACAGGAGTATGGCACCCTAACAGGGTACAAGATTAACTTACAAAAATCGGAAGCACTAATGCTAAGTGATTCTCCATCCTCCACCTTTTAAACATTCCTTTCCCTTTGTGTGGGCCAAGAAGAATACCTTACGATACCTAGGGGTCAAAATCTCGGCAGATATATCTCGGCTTTTCAAGAATAATTACATACAACTTTTTCAGAAGTTACAGGCAGATCTAGCCCGGTGGCTGTTACTGCCTTTGACCCTATATGGAAGAATTCAAACTCTAAAAATGAACATCCTCCCATGCTTATCATTCCTATTTCAGACTCTTCCCATTCCCATACCAAAATTCTTTTGGAAACAACTACATAAGGAGACGTAAAAGTTTATCTGGGCCAACTCTCTACCCCATCTTGCTAAGACACTGTTACAAGCCCCACGTGCTGAGGGTGATCTAGCTCTTCCTAAATTCCCCAGTACTATTTAGCAACTCAAGGTGCCCAGCTGTGCACTTGGGCCAAGAGATGGACTTCATCCGGCTGGCATCAGATAGAGGAAACAACTTTAAAGGGATGGGCCCTATGGACATTACCTGCTAATAGAATACCGGCACAGTTAAGGACACGCATAACTAACCCATGGGTCAAACACTCATTTCGTATTCTCCTCCGACTATGAAAACTTACAAACACTCCAAAAGGCTTGGGCCTGCTGTTTCTTATCTATCACAAAGAATCATTTCAACCCCCAAGGCTGGACAAAGGTTTTCTCTACTGGACAAACAACAAATTGTCTACCTTTCTACAATGCACAAATGCACAGGGATGTCTTCCGTTTGCTCATCTGCAAGCAAAATACTCTCTTCGGAGAGAAGATCACTATAGATTTTTACAGGTCCAACATTTCCTGTCCATGCCAGGGACTCTTTCCCAGATCCATAGAGAAAGAACCACTCTAGAGTCCTTCTTTTACTACACCGTCACAATTGGAGCTCACATTCCCTACCTCTCCGAATTGTATCTGATACTCTCAAACCCTACGACTTGGCCACTAGAAGTACAGAGACACAAATGGGAATGGGAGACAGGAATAGCAATAGACTCAGAACAATGGACTAAAAGATTAAAATGAGGCTGGCAGATGACATCATCTCCCTCTTGGAGGGAATTCAATTGGAAAGTCCTGATCAGATTCTTCCTTACCTCAGCAATAACTAGCCACTTCAACACCAACTCAACAGACCTATGCTGAAGAAACTGTGAAAATAGAGGGACCCATTTTCACATATTTTGGGCTTGTCCCAACCTGAGGCAATTCTGGTCTCACATACACTCTGAAATCCAGAAACTCACAGGACTAATTATCCCATGTACCATTAATGAATTTAGTACTTGGATTTTCTACCCTGCTATCCTGTCCCAAGAATGTGGGAAAATTAGGACAGATCGGTGGCTGCCCTTAAATGCATTACCTCCAGCTGGCTCTCTCCAAACACTCCAACAGTGGGTGGCTGGAGGACCCGGAGTGGGTGAGCTGGAAAGAATGGAAAATATTACAAGTCGTCTTAAAAAGACACATGGGAAGTGCCTGGAGGTATGGCGCTCTTGGCACTTAACCCAACTAGAAGCAGACCCCTGATAGGGCAACAAACTGTTCTCCTGGAGGCAGAAAATCTAAACTTCTGTTGAGGTGGGGGGGGGCGTGCGGTGGGGGAGCATGCGCATTGAATTGTTGTTTCAGTTTATTGTTCCTTGTTTAGATTATACCATAAGATATAAGTGCCACATTTCACCCTCCTCTTTCTTTAAAGGGAGATCAATATTGGTAAGAGTAACATGTTTGTTTGATCCGAGAAGTAACAAGCATTTGCCAATGCCGAATGTTGTCGCACTGGCATTGGCAGTGGGAGTGGCATAGCTAGAGATGCATAGTGCTGTGATTTTGTGAATGTGTCTCAAAAGGTGATTTTGCACAGCGAGCACGCCATTGTGTGCCACAGCTGCGGAAACACATTTTGGGCAGGCTGTGAAAAATGGCAGCTGGACTGTTGATAAGGAGATGTGCACAAATGCCAGTGGTGAAAATGTGGCATGAAAATATTGCAGATTGACGAAGTTACAAGGGTGCGTGGAAACTGCACAATGCACGCTTGCAACACAGTCATTGTATGGAGTTTCAGCACCAAATTTTCAACCTAGGCATTTTAGGACCTCTGCTCATCAATAGTGTCACCGTCATTTCCTCAAACTGTCCCAAAAACTGATTTCACACAGCGGCCGTGCAATTCTGTGCCGGACGTGCGAGAACACATTTCAAGCAGCTGCAGTGTTCATAAGGAGGTATGGAAAAATGCCAATGATGAACAGCTGGAGTGAAAGTATTACAAATTCACAGAGTCATGAGCATGCGTTGCAAACTGTGCAACGCACGCTCATAAAACACTCATTTTATTGACTTTCGTTCCCAAATTTTCAACATAGGCATTTTAGGGCATCTGCTAATGAACAGTGTCACTGTCATTTTCATCATGTGTCTCGAACACGGACTTTCCACAGCAACCACGCTATTCTGCGCCGGAACTGCGAAAACAGATTTTGGTCAAGATGTGAAAAATGACCTCTGTACTGTTCATTAGGAGGTGCAGAACAATGGCACTGTAGAAAATCTGGAGTGAGAATATTAGAAGTTTGCAAACGTACTAGCGTGTGTGCAAATTGCGCAACGCACGTTCGTAACACAATCATTTTATGGAGTATTGTCACCAAATTTTCAACACAGGCATTTTAGGACCTCTGCTCATGAACAGTGTCACTGTCATTTTCGTAATGTGTCCCAAACACTGATTTCACACAGCGAACGGGCTATTCTGCTTCGAAAGTGCAAAAACACATTTCGGCAAGGATGTGAAAAATGACAGCTGTACATTTCACAAGAAGGTGTAGCAAAATATCAAATTTGAGAATCTGGCGTGAAAATATTGCGAATGTGCTATTACGAGCATGCGTTGCGCAGTTGCTATGCACTTCGTAAAACAGCCATTTTATGGAGTATTGTCACCAAATTTTCAACACAGGCATTTTAGGACCTCTGCTCATGAACAGTATCACTGTCATTTTTGTAATATGTCCCAAACACTGATTTTGTACAGCAACCGCGTTATCCTGCACTGGAAGTGCGAAAACACATTTTGGCCAGGATGTGAATAATGACAGCTGTACAGTTCACAAGAAGGTGTGGTAAAATGCCAATGTTGAGAACCTGACTTGAAAATAGTGCAAATGCGCTAACGTACGAGCATGCAT
The DNA here is from genome assembly GCA_016271365.2 of Neoceratodus forsteri. Lineage (NCBI taxonomy): Eukaryota > Metazoa > Chordata > Ceratodontiformes > Ceratodontidae > Neoceratodus > Neoceratodus forsteri. The sequence goes on from CM057450.1 coordinate 568,396,042, forward strand.
TGTGCAGTTGCTACGCACGCTCGTAAAACAGTCACTTTATGGAGTATTGTCACCAAATTTTCAAGACAGGCATTTTAGGATCTCTGCTCATGAACAACATCACTGTCATTTTCATAATGTGTCCTGAACACTGATTTCGCACCACAAACATGCTATTCTGCGCCGGAAGTGCGAAAACACATTTTGGCCAGGATGTGAAAAATGACAGCAGTACAGTTCATAAGAAGGTGTGGTAAAATGCCAATGTTGAGAATCTGGTGTGAAAATATTGCAAATTCACTAACTTACGAGCGTGCGTTGCGCAGTTGCTACACACGCTTATAAAACAGTCATGTTTTGGATTTTTCCCACCAAATTTGCAACATAGGGTTTTTGAGAGCGCCCCTCATGAACAGTGGCACTGTCATTTCATTACACAGTCCTGAAAGGTGATTCCACACAGTGACTGCGGAATCACCTTTCGGGACTGAATAACGCCATGACAGTGCAAGAATTCATGAGAAGGGGTCCCAAAAAACCCATGTTGAAAATTTGAGGTCAAAATTCACAAAAATGCCTGAGATATGCAGCAAAGTTGCAAAAACCCTATCTATTACAATATACAGCTTACCGGCATTTCCTCAGTTCGCGGTCGGCTTTGAAGAGTGCAGACGTGTTCCTGGTCCACCAAAGATCGTCGCTCTGGACTCTGGAGGTAAGTATGGGGTGATGGGGGTGTGGGCAGGCAGGGTGCACAGAGGGTGGGTGTGGGTGGGGGAGGGCACGGAGACTACGAGGACCGTTTCGTTTTACAGGTTAAAACAGAAAAAAAACATATGGGACAGTTTTGTTTTGCAGGGCATTTGGCATGCTGGGGTGGGCTCCCAGCGTGCCACCTAACATTGGGAGTGTCTGTAGCCGGCGAGTTGGGCACCCTCGTCGGCCAAACAACACCGAAGTTTATGCCGATGGGGTTGGGCACCCCGTGAAGCACTAAAAGGAGTGGGGGGTGCAGAGCTGAGGATTGGGCACCCCTTGGCATTAAACAATTGGGGGCTTTACTGCTGACGGGAGTGGCTTCCCCGTCGGCACATTCACAGGGGGCAGGGGCAGCTGACAGGGGTATTGGGCACCCCCAAAGTCGGCAGTTCTACGGTCAGTGTCCCGCAATGTACATAATGGCAGTGAGCACGGCAAGAAAAGGACCGCTGCATCTGATGAGCTTTGCTCGGATTGCAGCGGACCTTTTCTTAGATGTGCTCGCTACATTATGTATGCATGGTGTGGCGCCGGCATGCAGGCTGATTGGAGAATGCGGGACGCACCTACTGGTGCATCCCCTGCATTCGCCCAACAGCAACCGCGCCTCTAAAGCTGCACTGTCCCACGATGTTGGCTGTGCAAGCGTGCCAACATAAAAAGGAAAAAAGAGGGAGACAAGAGGAGTAATGGGTAATACAGCACCATGATAATTTACTCATATATCTACTCATTTTATCTGTGCTTTGCTAAATGTATTTAAGTCTTACTGAAACTGGACATTGGGCCTATGGACCAGACCAGATGATGGAGAAGGTACCCTTCCAATCTTAGGGGAATCCGTTCTTGAGACTGAAAGCAATGCCAATAGTGGCCCATAATCTATTTATGGACCATTTCATTACAGATCATATTAAACAGAGTGCTGTTAGATGTTAATCTGTACACTATTCATGGTAGTATGATATAAGAACAGATTTGCTCTGTGACATCGTATGAGAGTGATATGATCCATCTGTGGCTTTACTTGTGATTTTGGATATTGTATTTTAACGTATCTTAATAAAATATCTTGAAGTTTTAAAAAACAAATTGTGCCAACTGCAGCAATTTGTTGATGATACAGCCTGGGTGAGTAGCATTAGGGTGGTCAGGTCCAGGAGGCACCCTGGGGCAAAATGGGACCATGAGAGAGGCAAGATGCATTTTGTTCCCATTCCCAGGATCCCCACTGGACTGGACTAAGTGGGCAGGTAGCCAAGGGACCAGCAACCTGCACTGGTTCCCTTTGAGTGGTGCTATGCATTGCGAGGTCAATGAGAAACAAGACCGCTATTATGGAGACCTGGTTGGGAGATGATGCAGATCCAGTCTTGGAGGTATCTATCTCACCCGGGTACTCCGTAGTGCACTACCTGAGGTGGGAACGCAGGGGTGGGAGTGTGGCCATCTGTTTTAGATCTGACTTGAACTTTTCTGTGCATCCAGTGGGATCTACTTCATTATTTGAATGTGTGGCAAGGCATGAGGATCCAGGTGCAAGTTGCAGGATCCTCCTCATGTATCATCCCCCAGGACATGAGGGGGATTTCCTGCAGGAAGTCGCGGACTTCATCGCTGATAGGGTGTTGCCGGAGTAGCCCAGATGGTTGATTCTGAGGGACTACAATGCCTGGGTTGACGACGAACTCTCACATTTTAGAAAGGACTTCCTCCATCTGATGATATCGATGGGCCTCGCACAAGCAGTTGGTTCTGTGACCCAACACCACAGCCATGCCTTGGAGTTGGTATTCTCACTGGGCTTGAGATTATGAATCTCAAGATTGATTCAGTCTCTTGGTCAGATCACTGCACGGTAGAGTTCTTGTTCAGGCCCCCCCCCCCCATTAGTCCCTCCCCTGTTGAGATGGTCTGCTACCGCCCTTTGAGGGGATTGTCCCCAGAGGGACTATTGGCTGTTGCAGATTCTTCTGGTGTGAGTGTTGCATGTGTGGAAGGGTTGGACGAGGCAGTGGCAGCATATAATGACACTGTCACCAAGGCGCTCGACACCATCACACCAATCAGTATACGACCCAGGTCTTCTCACTTGAGGTCCCATGGTTTGATGGGGCTCTTAAGGAGATGAAGATCAAGGGTCAGAAGTTGGAGCATTGCTGGGGAAGGACCGGGTCTGTGGAGAACAGACTGGCTTTGAAAACTCACTACGGTGAGCATCAAAGAGAAATCAACCATAAGAAGGCAGAGTTCCTGTCCAGGGAGATTGCTGCAGGAAAGAACAGACTGTCTATGTTCTTTCAGACTGTAGACAGGTTACTTCATCCAGCTTGTATTCAGCCAAAAAGAGCAGTTTCAATCGCTCAGTGTGAGGAGTTCACTCAGTTCTTTTCTGACAGGGTTTCCTCCATTAAGGATGGGATCTCTCCAGTGGGACATGACAGCTCCCGCAGTACAGAGTCTGGTACGTACAGGGGCACTCCGGTTGTCTGGGAGGAGTTTTGGCTGGTTGGGGTGTCTGAGGTCATCGAGGTAATCTTGAAGCTGTGACCTACTTTTTGCGAACTGGACCCAGGCACGACACGTCTACTAGTGGGATGCGTTGAGCCCATTGGTCCAATGTTCGCTGAGATTATCAGGTGTTCGCTTTCAGAAGGGCTATTCCCTGATTTCTAGAAAGAGGCATTGGTGAGGCCCCTACTGAAGAAACCATCTCTCGACCCCGACATCTTAGTGAATTATCAACCTGTCTCCAACCTTCCATTTATGGGGAAGGTTGTGGAGAAAGTGGTGGCTTCGCAGCTTGAGCCTCATCTGATGGCCTTTGACATCTACGAGCCACTCCAGTCCAGCAGTAGTTAGAGTGAAAAATGATCTCCTCAGGGTGAGAGATAGAGGAGAGCAGTCAGTTCTTGTCCTTTTAGATCTCTCCTCAGCTTTTGACACCATAGACCACTTGGTGCTAATCGTTAGCTATAGAGGTCTCTGTGGACTCACCTGTAAAGTCATCAGCTGGTTTGAGTCCTTTCTGTCAGGCAGGAAACAACAGGTAGTGATGGGGAGTTTCTCCTCCTGCCCGAAGTCTGTGACCTGTGGAGTTTCTCATGGCTCGATCCTGACGCCCATGTTGTTTGCAGTGTACATGCTGCCCCGGGTGACATCATCAGACGATACGGTCTGGGTTTTCACTGCTATGCAGATGATACCCAGCTGAATATGTCTTTTGCACCTGGACCATTGGATGCTGTGGACATGCTTAATAAATGCCTATCTGAGATCCAGGACTGGATGTCCTCTAACTGGCTGAGGCTGAACCTGGACAAGACGGAGGTGCTAGTGATTGAGCTGGGTTGTCAGCGGGATATGGTCACCACTGGGTCAAGAACAGGGTTGTTCCTGGATGCCACCTTGCTGGTGGTGGACAATAAAGTGTGAAATCTGGGCATCATCCTGGACGATGGATTAACACTTGATGTCCAGGTGTCTTCCATTGTCCGAAGTGGTTTTTATCACTTGAGGAATGTCACCCGGATCAAACCCTTAATCCTGCCTGATGACCTGCCCTCACTGGTACATGCTTTTGTTATGTCCACACTTGATTATTGTAACACTCATTACTTTGGGGTCAGTGGGGGTAATCTCTGCCACCTGCAGCTAGTGCAGAATGCTGCAGCCAGGTTGTTGATGGGCCTGCCGCGGTTCGATCATATAACCCCGGTTTTGCGCAAACTGCACTGGCTGCCGGTCAGGTGGAGGATTGCCTTCACAATGGGCTTGCTCACTTATAAGGCCTTATATGGATCAGGTCCTAGTTATCTGTCAGACCTCCTGACACCTGTATGCCTAGAGCACTCACTCCACTCATCCACGGAGGGTTATATCGGTTTTACCATGCCATGGCGACATCCACCACAGCGCCGCGAGCATGGCAACATCCCCAACACCAATGCGTCCCGAAACCAACCGGCAACATGGTGACAGCAATGTGGGGGGGTGACCCCCCAACTTTAGATTACTAACTCCACATCACACAGACAGTGGAGTTAGGTGCCTACCCCCCAATCACTGCACAGTCCATCACCATGGAATCCCCATCGCCTCAATGTCTGTTACCATCAGGGTTTTGCTGTGCAGGTTTCGTTGTCTCATCGGCATATGGGTTATCTCACGGTCCCGAGGACAAGGTTGAAAAATCTGGAGACTGCACCTTTGGAGTAGCCAGGCCCATGCGTGGAATTCGCTGCCTCGAGCAGTAAGAGAGGCCCCTTCCGTCGAGAGCTTCAAAACTGCACTGAAGGCACACCTGTTCAGACAAGCTTTTAACATTCAGTAATATTTTAATTGGGTGTGAGTTTTGTTTATTTATTAAGTGATTTTAATTGAAATGACTCTGACCTAAATTATTGCTATGACTGATTTTATGTTGTAATTGTTTGCACCTCTTTGTAAAGCACCCAGAGCCCCTAGGATTGGGCTCTAAACAAATAAAATGTTACTTGCTTTCTTACTTCCTAAACACATATAACACTGTGGATGTGTTTATCTATGAAGAACCTTTCACCTGGCCAGTTAGTGTTTTGTGAACTACTTTTACGGGATGCGAGGGAGTTGGATATCTCTAGGTCCTTCCTCTGGCTATGTACTCGAGCCAAGTGGACTTACACATCCATTACATTGTTAGTTGCCCCCATCCACCTGGTTTCCCACCCAGATCAGAGTTCTGTGTGCTTCTCCAGTGTTAGTCTTAAAGTAGCCATGACACACTCCATCCCTTTTATTTCCTCTACTCTATTTGACCAGGAAGCCAACAAAGGCTCTGTGTCCTGCAACCAGTTGGAGATTATTTCCTCTAGTGCAGCAGTGCACAGGATTCTAAGAAGGCCCTTTTGCCTAAAGTTCCCTACGTCACTGGTTTTAACCCCAGGTATCAGACTCTTAAATTTGAAAGGAACCGGAGCATCCCACAGCCTGAATATTTCATTGTGTTTGTTGTCAGAACCCTCTGAGTTTTGGACAGTCCCATAGGATATAGTAATGGGAGCCTATCTCTCTGCATCTTCTCTGACACAAGCTTGTCTCCCCCCCCCCACAGAGTGAGTGTGGTCTTTGGTGTATGAAGTACCTTGATAAATACTTCATCTGTATTCCCTCCAACTCAGAGGGCTGTGACTTTCCAGTCTTTTTCCCACACGCAAGCCCATTCTTTCTACGATATTGCCACCCCTGCTTCAGGTTCCTATTTTTCTCTTACTCTGTCTGATTCTTCTGCCTGAGAGTCTCCCAAGAGAGCTTTGTAGGTCCTAGGAATGGCGCCTCTTCTTCCTACTAACATTGCTGTCCAGTACAGGAACTTTTCTAAGGGGGCGAGAACTCTGTTAATTTTGGCCAACCTGCTGGGTGGGACATTATATGATGCCTAATTTGGATGTACCTGTAAAAGTCTTGTTTGGTGAGGTCATATATGTTTTGTAGTTCTCTAAATGAATTGAAGGTATCTGTAGGTAGGAGTTATTCTGCATCAGAACATCATATTTGGTTATTGCTAGCCTATTCCACCTACGGAATTGTGGATCAGTTCTCTGACATGGGAAATCCAGATCATCCACAATGATAGAGAGAGGGCCTACCTCATTTGGAATATTACTTAACATTCTAGCTTGGACTACGACCTTCAAGGTATGTTTTGTTCAAGGGTTAGTAATTTCATTCCAGACCGCTGGAGGGAACGTGATGTGGGATAAGGCATATAAAGGGATGGATCTCGATTAGCTAATTTCTATTTCTAACCATCCTGTGTGACTATGTTGCTTTAACCAAGTGACTATGGTGACTAACTATGCTTCTATATAATGCCTTCTTCAATCTGTCGCAGCTAGGCCTCCTCTCTTTCTCTCTCTCTCTCTCTGGAAAGTTAACAATATCTTACTGACTCTGTGTTTGCTATTTGCCCAAATAAATGACAAGAGGAGTTTCTCTGTATGTTTCCAATAGTGGTCAGGATTTTTGATGGGAAAGGCCTGGAAGAAAATAAGGAAATGTGGCAGAATGTTCATCTTCATGGTCACTATTCTCCCCCTAAGGGATAGGTGCAGCAACACCCACTTTGCCAAGTCCACCTTGATTTCCCCTAACAACTTATTGTAGTTAAGTATAAATAGTTATGTGAGATTAGGAGAAATCCTAACTCCCAGATATTGGACTATATTGTTGGTGGCCCAACATAAGGTGAATTTCTCTTTCATATTCTATGTACAAACCCCACTAATTTTTATTGCCTCAGATTTATCAGGGTTAACTTTATAGCTGGATACTTCTCATAGTAATTCAGCTCATTCAAGCAGAGCTGGGCCAGAAGTCTTAGGTGACGTCACAAAGAAGAGAGAATCATCTGCGTAGAGTGAAATTTTATGGCTTCTGTTTCCCACTGTGATTCCTTCAATCATATTGTTGTTCCATACTGCTATAGCCAGGGGCTCTATACAGAAAGCAAAAAGAAAGGGGTAGAGGGGGCACCCCTGCCTGGTATCTCTGGTAAGGTGAAATCTGTTTGACTAAATTCCATTAACTTGTGGCTTTCAGGGAGGTAGACAGTGCATGAATATCATTACAAATTATTGATGCATCCCCATCTCTTCCAGGATTCTGTGTAGGAATCTCCAGTCCGCCTGGTCAAACGCCTTTCCTGCATCCATGAAAACAGCAAGAGCTAGCTCCCAAACTTTTCATTGGCATGAAATCGAGTTTAACAGGCATCTAATATTAACATGTATTAATCTGCTGTTTATAAAGCCAGTTTGACTAGAGACCCCATACACCCCCTGAAATCTTTTTGCTAAGATGGAGGGGAAGAACTTTTGGTCAGTGTGTTCAGTAATGAAATGGGCCTGTAGGATCTGCACACCACTGGGTCCTTCCCTGGTTTGGGAATTACTAAGATTTGAGCATATTGCCATGTGGGTGGTGTGGTGCCTCCTCCCCCTCCGGCACCTCCCTTAAAACCATGCTAAGGTGTGGGATGATTTCTTCCTTAAAAGTTTTATAACATTTTGGGTAAATCCATCCGGGCCTGGGGCTTTTTCTGTTTTCACCCCCACCCCACCCACCCCCACCCCGTAATAAGGATTCTTCAGTGCTTATAGGGTCATCTACTTGGTCCTGGGCTTCTTGTGTCAGTGTTTTAACTTTTATTCTTTGATAAAAGGAGTTAAGTTCAGCCTGGTAATTAGTTATCTTTTCTTGAAAATATAAACTTTCATAAAAGTCTGTGAATTCTTTGGTGACTGACCCTGTCCACACTACTGCTTCTGTAATGTTACAGAGAGCTAAAGTGGGCTCAAACCGTTACCAAAACTGCTTGCGTCCACACTGGTAACATTACAGCAGATGTTTTCTGAACCGTTACATAAATCACTTATGAGATGGTTTCAGCAATGGTTATGAAGATGGTTTTGCTGCTGTAATGTTACCGGTGGCAGTGTGCTGCTGTAACGTTACTGGTGGCAGTGTGCTGCTATAGCGTTACCGGTGGCAGTGTGGATGCTGTAGCGTTACGGTTGTGATGTGCTGCTAAGCGTTACCGGGTGGCAGTGTGGATGCGGAGCATAGTAGCTCCAGCATTGCCCTCAGTGCAGCACAACCGCATTGTGGGATAGGGCAGACCATCACGGTCACACTTTGCCCAGTGTGTGGATGGACTGTAATGGTTTCCAAAATGGTTCATGGGTAATGCAGATGCACTGTAACATTACCTGTTTGAACCGTTTAGGAAACATTATGGGTTTTTAGGTGGTAGTGTGGACTGGGCCTTTATTTGCATCTTTTTCAAATTGTTGTGTCACAGTTCTTTTCCTGAGGTGCAAGACCAGTCTATTTGTTGCATCTGTATGGAGCTGTCAAGCTTTACTGGCTTGGTAGTCTTTTTCAAAAAATCTCTGGCAGGAGTATGTAAATGCTTCTTCTATTCTGTTGTCAAGTAGTTTATCTAATTTTTTCCTACCCTTCTAGCTTTTTTTAACTTCTTCATTAAGGCCTATTTTGTGCACAGCTTCCAAGTTGAAAAGGTTTGCCTCTAAGTCTGAACTGTTCTTTTTCTCTGTCTTTTTCAGCTTAGAGGCAAAGCTGATGGTCTTACCTGTGGAAATTGCCTTAAATCTTTCACACTAGATGGCTTCAGGGGTTGCCTCTGATGGAATGGTGGCTTTGTAATTGTATAGGGTCTGCTTTACTAATCTTTTGTAATCTGGGTTATTAAGAATGGAGATGTTACACCTCCATCCTGGTGTTTTCCTGCACAGATTTATCATCATGTTCATGAGCAGTGGGGCACTATCCAGTACTGTAATACTCTGAATTCCACTCTTTTCTATTGTGTGAAGCCATTCAGCTGAAAAAAAAATTAGTCTAGATGAGAATAGGGCTGATGGGGTGCTGGCCAACATGCGTAATCCCTTCCTTTAGGATGCCTGTACCTCCACACCTCCACCAGTCCCAGCTCTCTGGCCAGTCTCTTGAGTCATTTAGAAGCAGCACTGTCTACCTCTCACCTGTTTTCTGATCTATTAGTGTTGCTCAGATAGTATCCTACCAGGTCGTATACCATTGGATACTATCATTTTGGTTGGATATTGGAAAGCCTCGTATGGCATAGACATCCAACCAAGGATCCGACCTCCTTGGATCCACAGTAAGTATCCGAGCTATACATGGATCCAACCTGGATCCGATGGCTCTGACTATTAGATCCAACTATCTGACATGGAATCCGATGGATCTGCCCACTGGATCCAACTATCCAAAGTTGGATCTGATGGATCTACCCACCAGATTCAACTACCCAAGGTTGAATCTGATGGATCTGACCTCGGATCCATTTGCTGGATCCTTGGTCAGATACCAGCACTATCTGACTAAGGATAGCCAGATCCACAAAAGCACTATCCAAGCAACACTACTGTCTATTGACTGATTGAAGACTGTGTTAAGCTCCTAACCCAAAATATATAGTTCACCTGGATTTCGGGTTCCGCTAGTGATTGCCCTTTTGAGAAATTCTACATTTTCCTTATCATTGTTGGGAGGCGAAGATATTCAGACGTGTGCAGGGACGCATTCTGTATTGACTCCTTATATAGATGAACCTGACATCATGATCCTACTTAACCTCTTCTTTTTCCATGGGGCAGCTTTTATGCAAAAAAATAGCTACCTCTGCCATGGGTTTGAGCTTGATAGGAGGAATGAAGTACAGTGCCTGCCCAGGTTCTCTTCAGATTAGCACTCTGCTTGGGTGGGTTGATTCTTTTCAGTTTAGCACTCTGCTTGACTGGGGTGATTCTCTTCAGCTTAGCTTGCTCTGCTTGAATGGGGTGATTTCTCTTCAGCTCATCACTCTCTGATTGGGTGGGATGAGTCTCTTCAGCTTAGCACGCTCTGCTTGGGTGGGGTGATTCTCTTCGGTTTACCACTCTCTGCTTGACTGGGGTGATTCTCTTCAGCTTAGCATGCTCTGCTTGGATTGAGTGAGTCTCTTCAGTTTAGCACTCTCTGCTTAGCTGGGGTGATTCTCTTCAACTTAGTATGCTCTGTTTGGGTGGGGTGAGTCTCTCAAGTTTAGCACTCTGCTTGGGTGGGGTGATTCTCTTCATCTTAGCACTCTCTGCTTGGGTTGAGTGAGTCTCTTCAGTTTAGCACTCTCTGCTTGGCTGGGGTGATTCCCTTCAACTTAGTATGCTCTGCTTGGATGGGGTGAGTCTCTCAAGTTTAGCACTCTGCTTGGGTGGGTTGATTCTTTTCAGCTTAGCACTCTGCTTGACACGGGTGATTCTATTCAGCTTAGCATGCTCTGCTTGGATGGTGTGATTCTCTTCAGCTCATCACTCTCTGATTGGGTGGGATGAGTCTCTTCAGCTTAGCACGCTCTGCTTGGGTAGGGTGATTCTCTTCGGTTTACCACTCTCTGCTTGACTGGCGTGATTCTCTTCAGCTTAGCATGCTCAGCTTGGATGGGGTGAGTCTCTTCAGCTTAGCACTCTCTACTAGTGTGAGGTGAGTCTCTTCAGTTTAACACTTTCTGCTTGGCTGGGGTGATTCTCTTCAGCTTAGCACTCTCTCCTTGGATGGGGTGATTCTCTTTAGCTTAGCGCTCTCTGCTTTGGTGGGGTAATTTCAGTTTAGCACTCTCTGCTTGGCTTGAGTGATTCTCTTCAGTGTAGCACACTCTGCTTGGATTAAGTGAGTCTCTTCAGTTTAGCACTCTCTGCTTGGCTGGGGTGATTCTCTTCAACTTAGTATGCTCTGCTTGGATGGGGCTAGTCTCTTCAGTTTAGCACTCTCTGCTTGGGTGGGGTGATTCTCTTTGGTTTAGCACTCTCTGCTTGGCTGGGGTGATTCTCTTCAGCTTAGCATGCTCTGCTTGGATGGGGTGAGTCTCTTCAGTTTAGCACTCTCTGCTTGGTTGGAGCGATTCTCTTCAGCTTAGCTTATTCTGCTTGGATGGGATTATTCTCTTCAGTTTAGCACTCTCTACTAGTGTGGGGTGAGTCTCTTCAGTTTAGTACTTTCTGCTAGACTGGGGTGATTCTTTTCAACTTAACACTTCCTCCTTGACTGGATTTATTCTCTTCAGCTTAGCACTCTCTTGTTAGGTAGGATGAGTCTCTTCAGTTTAGTACTCTCTGCTTGGGTGGGGTGATTTCAGTTTAGCACTCTCTCCTTGGCCGGGGTGGTTCTCTTCAGCTTAGCACACTCTGCTTGGATGGGGGTGAGTCTGTTCAGTTTAGCACTCTGCTTGGCTGGGGTGATTCTCTTCTGCTTAGCACTCTCTGCTTGGCTGGGGTGATTCTCTTCATTTTAGCACTCTCTGCTTGGCTGGGGTGATTTTCTTCAGTTTAGCACTTTCTTCTTGGCTGGGGTAATTCTCTTCAGTTTAGCACTCTCTGCTTGGATGGGGTGAGTCTCTTCAGTTTAGCACTCTCTGCTTGGGTGAGGTGATTCTCTTCAGCTTAGCATGCTCTGCTTGGATAGGGTGATTCTCTTCAGTTCATCACTCTGATTGGGTGGGATGAGTCTCTTCAGCTTAGCGCTCTCTGCTTGGATGGGGTGATTCTCTTCAGCTTAGCGTGCTCTGCTTGGGTGGGGTGATTTTCTTCAGTTTAGCACTTTCTGCTCGGCTGGGGTAATTCTCTTCAGTTTAGCACTTTCTGCTTGGCTGGGGTAATTCTCTTCAGCTTAACACTCTCTGCTTTGCTGGGGTGATTCTCATCAGCTTATCATGCTACTGCTACTGCACTTATTTCTGTATTTGTATTCTGTATTTTGTATTCTGCTTTTATTGTGTACGGTGCCCAGAGCCACCTGGATTGGGCACCTTAGAAATAAAATTGCCTTGCCTTGGCTGGGGTGATTCTCTTTCGCTTTGCACTCTCTGCTTGGGTGGGGTGATTTTCTTCAGCTTAGCATGCTCTGCTTGGATGGGGTGATTCTCTTTAGCTCATCACTCTCTGATTGGGTGGGATGAGTCTCTTCAGATTAGCACTTTCTGCTTGACTGGGGTGATTCTCTTCAGTTTAGCACTCTCTCCTTGGCTGGGGTGATTATCTTCCGCTTAGCATGCTCTGCTTGGCTGGGGTGATTCTCTTCACTTTAGCACTTTCTGCTTGTCTGGGGTAATTCTCTTCAGCTTAGCACTCTCTGCTTGACTGGGGTGATTCTCATCAGCTTAGCACGCTACTGCTACTGCACTTATTTCTGTATTTGTATTCTGCTTTTATTGTGTACGGTGCCCAGAGCCTCTGGGATTGAGCACCTTAAAAATAAAATTGCCTTGGCTGGGGTGATTCTCTTTTGCTTTGCGCTCTCTGCTTGGGTGTGGTGATTCTCTTCAGCTTAGCATGCTCTGCTTGGATGGGGTGATTCTCTTTAGCTCATCACTCTCTGATTGGGTGGGATGAGTCTCTTCAGCTTAACACTTTCTGCTTGACTGGGGTGATTCTCTTCAGTTTAGCACTCTCTCTCCTTGGCTGCTGTGATTCTCTTCAGCTTAGCATGTTCTGCTTGGATGGGATTATTCTCTTCAGTTTAGCACTCTCTACTAGTGTGGGGTGAGTCTCTTCAGTTTAGTACTTTCTGCTAGACTGGGGTGATTCTCTTCAGCTTAACACTCCCTCCTTGACTGGGGTTATTCTCTTCAGCTTAGCATGCTCTGCTTGGCTGTGGTGATTCTCTTCAGTTTAGCACTCTCTGCTTGGGTGAGGTGATTCTCCAGCTTAGCATGCTCTGCTTGGATAGGGTGATTCTCTTCGGTTCATCACTCTGATTGGGTGGGATGAGTCTCTTCAGCTTAGCACTCTCTGCTTGGATGGGGTGATTCTCTTCAGTTTAGCACTTTCTGCTCGGTTGGGGTAATTCTCTTCAGTTTAGCACTTTCTGCTTGGCTGGGGTAATTCTCTTCAGTTTACCACTCTCTGCTTTGCTGGGGTGATTCTCATCAGCTTATCATGCTACTGCTACTGCACTTATTTCTGTATTTGTATTCTGTATTTTGTATTCTGCTTTTATTGTGTACGGTGCCAGAGCTACCGATTGGGCACCTAGAAATAAAATTGCCTTGCCTTGGCTGGGGTGATTCTCTTCGCTTGCACTCTCTGCGGTGGGGGTGATTTTCTTCAGTTTAGCACTTTCTGCTGGCAGCAGGTAATTCTCTTCGCCAGTGGCACTCTCTGGTTAGCTGGGGCAATTCTCTTCAACGCGGCATGCTCTGCTGGCTGGGGTGGATTCTCTTCAGTTTAGCATGCTCTGCTTGGCTGGGGTGATTCTCTTCAGTTTAGCACTCTCTGCTTGGCTGATGTGATTCTCTTCACTTTAGCACTTTCTGCTTGTCTGGGGTAATTCTCTTCAGCTTAGCACTCTCTGCTTGGCTGGGGTGATTCTCATCAGCTTAGCACGCTACTGCTACTGCACTTATTTCTGTATTTGTATTCTGTATTTTGTATTATACTTTTATTGTGTACAGTGCCCAGAGCCTCCTGGATTGAGCACCTTAGAAATAAAATTGCCTTGCCTTGGCTGGGGTGATTCTCTTTTGCTCATCACTCTCTGATTGGGTGGGATGAGTCTCTTCAGCTTAGCACTTTCTGCTTGACTGGGGTGATTCTCTTTAGCTCATCACTCTCTGCTTGGGTGTGGTGATTCTCTTCAGTTTAGCATGCTCTGCTTGGATGGGGTGATTCTCTTCAGCTCATTACTCTCTGATTGGGTGGGATGAGTCTCTTCAGTTTAGCCCTCTCTGCTTGGGTGGGGTGATTCTCTTCAGTTTAGCATGCTCTGCTTGGATGGGATTATTCTCTTCAACTTAGCACTCTCTACTAGTGTGTGGTGAGTCTCTTCAATTTAGCACTTTTTGCTTGGCTGGGGTGATTCTCTTCAGTTTAGCACTCTCTCCTTGGCTGGGGTTATTCTCTTCATCTTAGAACTCTCTGCTTGGATGGGGTGATTCTCTTCAGCTCATCACTCTCTGATTGGGTGGGATGAGTCTCTTCAGTTTAGCACTGTCTGCTTGGGTGGGGTGATTCTCTTCGGTTTAGCACTCTCTGCTTGACCAAGGTGATTCTTTTCAGTTTAGCATGCTCTGCTTGGATGGGGTGAGTCTCTTCAGTTTAGCACTCTCTGGTTGATTGGGGTGATTCTCTTCATTTTAGGGTGCTCTGCTTGGATGGGATTATTCTCTTTGGCTTAACACTTTCTACTAGTGTGGAGTGAGTCTCTTCAGTTTAGCATGCTCTGCTTGGCTGTGGTGATTCTCTTCAGTTTAGCACTCTCTGCTTGGGTGAGGTAATTCTCTTCAGCTTAGCACACTCTACTTGGCTGGGGTGAGTCTCTTCAGCTTAATATGCTGTGCTTGGTTGGGGTGATTCTCTTCTGCTTTGCACTCTCTGCTTGGATGGGGTGATTCTCTTCAGCTTAGCATTCTCTGCTTGGTGGGGTGAGTCTCGTGAAGAAAGGCAATTTCAATGTTGACGTTTTTAAGCTCTTTCTACACTCGTTTATGTTTAAATGGGCTGTTCAGGCCCCTGACTTTGTATGTTACTACTCTACCTGTCTCCACTTTTTACTGTGTTCATAAAAGTATGTACTTTCCTTTTACTCTGGCTGACTTCCACCACCTCCCTATCTGCCGCCCCATAATCTGTGACATTGGCTTCATTCTGGGTAACTTTCATCACAGTGTCATCTCAACTATGAACTATTAACTTCAACAAGAAAACAGGCCATGCTGGGGCAAACAACTTCAATAGTCATTCTACCCTGCCAACCTGCTCGCTGTTTTCTGACTGGCCAGTGTGGTCTCATCAAGGAAGACCATGCACTTGCCTCATGCTTTCTTGCCACCCCCCGACCATTCCCTCCTGGCAGCTCTGTGTGTGCCCATTATCCATGCTCTAAACCACCATACTTTTTTTGTGTTATATAATATGGCCACTCTACCCTCCCCCCGCACTTTGCTTAAGGGTCCCTGCCCATGGGCCACAGTCCCTTTACTCCCTCCACCCTCAGCCTTCTTACATCATATTTCCAGTATGTCTCTTAGTACCTCGTGCTATGCTTCTTTTATTTAGTTGGTGCAGCCAATGCTGCTCTGAGTTGAGGAGAAGTGGCTGCGGCCATCATTGGATCATATGTTAGATGAAAGAAAACTAGCTGAAAATGTTCTCTGTACTCTTGACTACCAGACTCATTTGTTGGTATTCTGTTATTTGAGGAGCCCTATCACACAGCCTGCCCTCTATGACTCACCCTGGGTGCTTTTGATGCTCATAGCAAACCATGACCACACTCCCTTCACTAGTTTCTGCTGGACATCAGTATTAGACTACTAAGACAATCGGGGCTTGCAAGGGGAGGTGGAAGGCCTTGAAAAGGCCTCAGGATTTGGGAGAACAGCCAACGCTGAGCAGGCTGCTGTCCACTAACACTCCTAACTTGGGTTACAACTACTCCAGTGCCCTCCATTTTAACTTCAAAGAGATGCAAGACCTCTGCCACCACATTCCTCTATTTGTGAAAGGCACTAATCATGCAACACCCCTCTTACCTTGCCTCCCTACATACTGTTCGCTAGTTTGGGAAATCCAGTAATGGCCACGGATCATTCTGGTACTTTTCCACTCTGTGCTGAGTGACCTTAGAGTCAGGGTACACCAAAAGGAGGCCCCTCTGACCTCAATTTCTCCATCTTAGTTGTAAGTCGCCAAAGCACAGGGTTCAAGGTCATGAGGCCCAGGATTCACTACTCCCCACACCATCAATTCATCACTAAGCAACCTGTTCTGGGCTGAGGCTGTCCAGGCCGAGGGATCTACCAATCACTGGGAGGAAAGATTTCATCCCCTTAACTCCCTTCTCTATTTTCACCTCCTGAGTGGACCGTGACCTCCGAAGCTGGACCCTCTCACATTTGTAACAATCAATTGTATGCCCCCAAACCTACTCATAACCCAACAGACCAAGTACTTGTTGGTATAATGTGCATTAACAAAGGTTTGCTAGTTATGAAAGGATATTTTATCCTGAGGAACCACCTGCTACATCAGAAGTGAGCATGACAACAAGGAGCTCATTGAAGTCCAGGACTAAGTTCACAGTTTTTACCTGGTGACCAGAGTCATTTGTCTGTGATTTTTCTGGGGCTTGGGGCGGTTTTCTACCAGCAGGTTGCTCATTACTTCTCCCTTCTTTAGAAGTAGATTGGCTGGGAGGACAGTTTCTTTTATGAGTTGCTTTTTTCCAAGGCTCCAGAGCCTCTGACAAGGGGTCTGGGTGGTTGTATAGGCTCAGGCAGGACCCCTAACTTCTTTAATTGTGGTTTGAGATCGGGTAAAGTCCTGAAAATATGTGTCCCATCAGGCAAGAGTATTTTAAACTGGGCTGGAGCCAATAGGTGCATTTTTATTTTTTTGGTGTCCAGATGTTGTTTTTTTTGTAAATATAATGTCTAACTTTTTTCCAGATGTGTTTTAATGGCTAGGAGTGTCCTGTATTTTTGGAGAGTAATTGGTGTAAAACCATGGTCAAATGATAGCATGTGGTCTCCGAAGGCAACCTCTATCTTTCCCCATGCCATGGTTAATACCTTTGACTTGGTACGGAAGTCCAGGTATTTTAGGACCACAGAGCGCAGCTTCATTTTAGGGTCTGAGGTTTTTTCACCTGCACTCTATGGGCCCTGACTATGTTCATTGGTTCATCTTTGGGCCAGTCCAAAGCCTCCTGGAGGAGAGGTTCAGGGAAGTTTTCTATGGGACCTGATTTGGTTACCTCAGGAAGGCCGTAGATTCTCAGGTTATCACGACAGGAGCTGAGCTCAAGATAACCTATTTTGTTAGTTAGCTCCTGCTCCCACCTGTACAAAAATTGCAGGGTCTCATTGTGGAGGTCGATGTAGTTGGAAGCCTCTCTTTGGCTGGCCTTGAGGTCCGTCATTCTCTGCATTACCTCAGTCAGATCCTTAGCAGTGTCCCTGACCACTCTCTCCAGTCTTTCCATTGTTGAGTTGATCTTCCACAGCTCATGGAACAGTCACCAGGGATATTATAGTAAATTTCTCATCCCCCTTATCTTCACTCATTTTGTGGGTGTGTGCCGATGTGATCGATGCAGAGCGGTGCCTACTCCAGGCCCTGGTGTTTCGGCTCTCCATGGCATCTGGGCGTTTCATTTAGTCCATCAGTGTTTGCCTTGGTTTTTGTTTTGATGGCATTCTCTGCCCTTGTATTCCATCTTGCTAATTATCCAGTGACTGGAAGGCTTTGGGGCAGATTAATATGGATTTTGATTGGTGTAAGTGGGAGCCGAGTCAGCTCACGTCTTTGTGGGTGCCAGACGGAACTGGTAGTCGCCTTGGTTACATTTAAATGATCATTTGAAACTTGTTTTTGTTTCCAAAAAGGACCTTGCTACAATATGGATTTGGGATTAGAGTTATCCAGTAAATGGTCCTAAGGAAAATAATTTGCTTTTATTTTAAACAGCTTACCTTAAAAGTTTGCTGTTGTTCGTTGCTGACTCTGTTGATACGGGTGCTGTGTTGTTTGAGTCCTGACTCCTTGTGTCCTCTCTCTCTCTCTCCCTGCCTGCCTGCTGAAGTTAGAATACTGGTCTTCCTCTGGCACATCTGTGCAAGTCTCACATTCTTTCTCTGGGCTGGGAGTGGTGGTATCTAAGGGCGCCTTCCTTATTCTGTTCATTCTGGGACCACCAAGCACTAGAGGGAAGATGCTGACATTTTCATAAGGCAGCAGTCAGGGTGCCCTATTGTTTGTTTTTCCCACCACATCATTGATTTCCAATTTAAGGATCTGATTGGTCCTCACTACTGGACCAATTATGATCCTTTCAACAGTCCAGCAATCTGAGTGGCCAAGATTACTCTGAGACAGAAGAAGAGAGTCCTATTTGATTGGTTGTGCAAGCCATCATCTGAGTGACAACATACTCTGCTTTCAGATGGCCAGAAGGTGCACATAATTAACAAACAGTGCTGGGGAAATTGCTGGCATCGATGGGGTGGCATTTGTGGTTCATTTTGTTTGCGACTTGCTGCTGTTCTCAGTTCCTGCCCATGCTCAGCCGGCCCTAAAATTACTGCAGGTTGAACAATATGCAAAAACTGGACAGCAGGAGAGGAAAACCAGGAGACCAGAGAAGGCATGGCAACTAGATAATCTGGTACAAAATGGGTAGGTGGCAATCCCAACAAAGATGCAGAACTGAACCCAATTTTAAATAAGTAATGATTCAATTCTTATTACCCTAATGAAACTAAAACTGCCCTTATAAAACATTAGGCATAAGGCACTTAAAACATTGTATACAGTAAGTGAAAAAAGACACTACTGATTGGTAACTATACTATTCTACTTTGTCAGTGAACCTCCTGATGGTTGAAGCCAGAGGCAAAACTACCAGTTGGTACATCAACATAGTATAGTATGTGATTTGTGCTTGCTATGTATGAAACCCGGCCCCTCCAACAATGCTGTTGTGGGTATTTAAAATTGTTTTGCATGTTACAAGAAAATTGTTGTGCACATTCCAAATAAAATTCAGCTGTGTCCCTGTACATGCTGTCTCACCATACTGTTAACACAGTTCCATTTCATTCAACCCGAATGTAGAAGACATGGCATCTTCTCTATTTTCAAACATCATAAAAAGCTAATATACTATAAAAATTAAAATATGAGCAACCACACAAAACTTGTCATGTGTTTCCATCCCCGGGTGGAGATAAAAGTATGGATCTCTCGGGCCTCACTCTCGAGGTCTATAGACTGTTATCTGAACTCCCTTAGTGGAAACACAGGCCCATTGTGAATGGTTGCCCATACATTACTCTATATTCTTTGCAAAAAAATTTATTAATGCACCAGTTAGGGTTCAAGTTAATGCCACAGATTTGCCAAGACTCCAGAGATCCAACACCCTAATGTTTTTTTTTTTTTCCTTTTGCTGCTTGGGGGTTGAGAGTGGGGAATCAGAGTTGGAAACTCTAATGCCACATTTCCCTACTTTTGTGATGTTAAGTTGAACACGAACAGATGCATTAATGAAGTTTTTTGTGAAGAATGTCCTTTCTTTTTGAGATATTGAATTGTATCCTCATTCACGCAGGTCCTTTGAACCTGTGTGAGCAGATGCAGACATGTAGGGAACTTTGGGCACTGCGCCAAGGGAAGACTCCATCCTCCTATAGAAATGCAGGGCCCCTGCAGGCCCTGCACTTCTGTGTAGCGATGGATGTCAATAATTCATAGGTCTGTCTGGTGGGCTACGGAAGCCAGGGCCCTCTGGTCCCTGCACTTCCGTGTGGCCACAGATACAGACACACACGGCAAAGAGTCCACCTGTCAGCCAAAGCACAGGGCCCTCTGCATGGGTGCAGAGATGCAGGGCCTTATGCCAAAAGAAAAGTTGTCTTCACTATACGATACCTGGACCTGTGCAGCAACCCTGCAGCTTTCATTCCCTGGCTGGGGGGTGTTGCATAACAGCTACATCCCCCCACCCTCACCCCATGTAGCTAGCTCACTGAGCTCACCCCTGAACTCAGCTTACCGGCACGGGATCACAAAGCATACCCACTGGGGTGAAGACTAGCACTATACAGAATCTCTCTTATTAATTATAATTTTTTTATTTTGACCCCAAATTTTCAAAACAATTGTTTTATGACTCCCGTTATAAATGTAACCCATAGGTGGAGCTATCCCAAGGGCTACTACCCCTGCCTGCTTGGCTAGTAGCAGGTTAAGAGGCCTGAGTTCTGAAACGGGTGTCTCCACCCGGAGGTCAGGGTTGGCAGTGGTCAAGCTAACCTGGGCACAGCCCTCCGGGACACTGTAACCCCTGTCTTTCCCCTCTAGTGGCCTGAACACTGTACAATAATCACTTTCACAATACCCCTGGTACACCACACAAGCACCCACACTGTTTGCACTTACCACCAGGGCTGGTTCCTCTGGCTCGACCCTGGGGACCCCCCTGTAAAACAAGGTTAAGCACAGCAAATAACAACAGTACAGTACTTTGAGCACAAACTGGAACCACAGTCAGATTACATGCAGAAAAAGTTAGATCTCATTTATTCAGGGGACTTGAACAAAGGAGGGGCCAAATCAGGTTAATTAGCTTAAAAGTTATATCAATCAAGCAGTTATGCATGCGCTTTGAGTCCCCCCACACAGTCCACCACTGGGTACCCAGGTAGAGAAGAGATGGGCTAGCCAGGACAGATGCCCAGGGTTGCAGCTGGTTGGGGCCCTGTGATGGAAAACACAACATGTACAGTACACAATATTTGTAATCCAGAGCCAGAGGGCTCAGTTCGTAAAGGAAACAAAACAAAAGACAATCAGATGACACACTCAGATTAAACTGTAGTTGTAGGGACCTACCCTGGTATTTACTCACGATACCCAAGACTGCTGGAGGAAAATCAAGACTGCAGGTGGTTGATCTGGAATGCCAGGAGAAGCAGGGCCCACACAAGTCACAGAGGCGTCGTTCCTGTTCAAGCATGGAGCAGGAGGCTGATCCCCAGGCAGGTCTCTCGTCGATGGCTTCTCTGTGCAGTGAGTAGTCTGGCTGGACCAGTCAGGCAAAGCCAGGAACACATGGAGACAAGTTCGGAAGCAGTCCGTTTTGGGCTGGATACAGCTTCCAGCAAGCAGAACACAGTTCACACAGTGGGGAACTAACTCACAACCCACTAGCAGCTCATAGCACATTTACATGTATGGAAATTCTACTATACCAGGCAAAGCACTCCCCGGGCACAATCACAAAGTCTCTGCACACACCAGGAGTTTAGGGGTAGCTGGAACTCCTGACAGGCCGATCGCATTCAGCACAACTATTCGGTCTTCTTCAGGTTGAGCCTTGCCCACTTCAGTAGCTTACTTTAGTCACACAAACTTGGATTTAGTTCAAAATTATTCTCTTCTGTCCCTCTCAGGAGCAGCACACTGGCATGTAGGCTAAAAACGTAGCCTTTTCAGAGTTCTCCCATGCGAATACACTCAGGATAGCTGCAAAGAAACACTTCAGCTCCTTCTGGCTTAGCTTCCAGCTTAGTTCTAACTGAAAACTGCAAGCAGCCCGGGACTTCCCCGAGGTCCAAAAGATTTGGTTGGCTGATTTGGCTGTCAGTCAAAGCAAGAGCTCCCCCTTCAGTTGTAAAAAAGGCGCAAAAACTCATACCACAGTGCCTATAGATTTTGAATTCAGACAGCTCCTGTAGTCCGGCTATATTTTAGGTCCCACCAGATCTGATTGGTCCAATTTGCAGTCCAGGACCAAGATAGTGGAGACAAACAAAACAGTCCTTGCTACAAAGAAAGCAGGTTAGACAAACTACATTATCATTATCATTCTAAATGGTTTTCAGCAAATAGTTACATTTTTCAACAGAGCTCCATCTCAGATTACTTAAGCTGCAATTAGGCAGCTCTTAAAGATACAGTACACAGAGGCTATACAAGCTCTGGTAATCACATTTAAACTGCTAAAATGCAGGACACCAGCCTGGCAGTGAGCATTTAGGCAAGCTCAAGGAATACTTTTTGGGAACCCCCATTTGTAGGGGAGTTACACCCTTACCTGCCTGGGGAAAACCTGGCGTCCTCGTCAAGTCTGTACCATCATAACATTTAAAATGCAACATATACAAGATATTTATACCATTAGCATGCTATACAAGTACTATCTGATTCATCAATTGGCATAACTTGTCACTTTACTATACATTTCAATGTACTCCACTATATAATTTCCATTCTGACAATACATTATGCATATTTCACACAGGTAAACTGAACATTACTGTACAGAATCATATAATAACTTCCTGTACTCTAAACAATGCAAGAGGGGGCCCTTCCCTATCAGCTAACTTGGGGCTGGATGGGGAAGGGGCACCATGGTAAGAGGGCAGAACAATAAACCTGATATGGGCCATCAAGCTCAATTTGGGCAGTGAGCTCTGAGATACATAAACACCTTTGTGGACTACATTGAGAGGCAAATCCAATGGCCTCCCAGGGGAATCGTAGCTGAAGCATACCACTGACTTGACAGCTCGGCCAGTCTTTCTGGGGTGAACAACCACCGTCTCTGTACTTTCAGCAATGGTTTTGGAGCTTTCATCACTTGTGAGGGGTGCTTCTGCATGAAGGTAAATGTCCAAGCCAGAAGCACTGTCAGCCCTTTGCTCTGTAGTCTCTGTTTTTACAACACTTGGCTCATTTTGAAGACACTCTGGCACTGAAGGAGAGTTTTCAGCACTCTCATGGTGCTCCTCAAGTTCTGGCATGTCACCAGAAAGACTCATACCATCAGCCTCTCCTTCTGGCAAATCATACAGTTCCATGATACACGAAGACTCAGCATCCTCAGACGTGATACTTTGCACTTCACCTTCAGGGAGCATTGGCTCCAAGGATGATGCTGGGGTGTTAGGCAGTCCAGAAGGCCCAGCTTCATCCCCCATAATTCAACATAGGATTTCCACAAAACAACTGACTCAGTTCATATGAGGGGTAATAGGCATTATCACACTCACTGTCATCCGAGTTAGACTGGCAGTCACTATTATTCTGGGCCTGCTGCAGAGAAAGTCTTGAATCGGCAACCATGGGGGCAGGCTGACTCTGTTTCTTTCTTGCAGCAGCACGAGTCATTGGTCCAGAGGAATCAATCTTGGTGGGTTCAGCCTCAATTATAACTTGACCAATAGGTAGCAAGTGGTTACAGTGTATGGCATTGACAGCTTTGGAGTTACTCTCTGGGCGCACTTTGTACACTGGCAAATCATCCAGCTTTCCAACTATGACATGGGGAAGATGGTGCCATCGATCAGCAATTTTGTGTTTACCATGCAATCCTAAATTTCACAACAACACACGGTCTCCAGGCCTAAGCTCTGTAGCCTTTAATTTTCTATCTTGTCTCTCTCTTTGTTGGCTAGATTTCTTTTGGCGGCCAGTGTCTGGGCCAGTTAATAGGCATGGTTCATTTGAGCTTTAAGTTTTTGTACATATTGCAGGTAATCTTCAGCTCAGTCCCCATCGGGGGAAACCCCAAAACAGACATCAACGGGCAGCTGGGCCTCTCTCCCAAACATGAGACGGTAGGGAGAGAACCCGGTAGCATCATTCTTCGTGCAATTTTATGCATGTACCAAGGTGCTAATCTGCTGGTTCCATTTATGCTTATCTTTTGGGTGGAGGGTGCCTAGCATGTCTGGTAGGGTGCGGTTAAAGCATTCAGGTAGAGGATCCCCCTTCGGGAGATAAGGGGTGGTTCTTGACTTTCGCACCCCCCATAGAGATAGCATTTCTTTGATTAGCCGACTCTCAAAGTCCCGGCCCTGATCAGAGTGAATTCGCTGGGGGGCACCATAGTGGACGAAGAAATTTTCCACTAGCACCTTGGCCACGGTAGATGCTTTTTTAACTTTGTTGGGAAAAGCTTGTGCATACCATGTGAAATGTTATGTAACCACTAACACATTGCCAATGTTTCGCTGATCAGGCTCTAAACTCAAGAAGTCTATGCAGACTAGTTCCATTGGGGAGCTGGTAGTAATGTTGACAAGGGGGGCAGCCCTCTGAGGCAGGGCTTTTCTCTGCAAGCACCGACTACAAGTCCTTACATGGTGCTCAAAATCGGCCCCCATCTTGGGCCAGTAGAATCGAGATCATGCTAGGTCAAGGGTCGGGTCAGTACCGAGGTGGCCCATATGATTGTGGAGGGACCTCAGTACCAAATCTTTGAAGGCTGTGGGTAGGACCAATTGTTGCTTGTCTATTTGGCCACCCCGATCTACAGTCTCTCTATACAACAACTGATTAAGCAGCTTCAACCTGGGGCCTTCTTTAAACAATAAAGCGGTTCTCAGATCAAAGGAACACAACTTGGACACATCTTTTCCTGCACGAAGGACGTCAAGTGCTGGCTGAATCATAGGATCTCGGGATTGAGCCCGTTGAATGCTGTCATTGTCAAACTGAGGTAGTGCACTAATATCTAGAGCAGAAAAGTGGCAATACACAGCAGGTATGCAGGTGTCAGAGGGGCCCAAACAATCTGCTAAGCAGTCCACTATGTCCATGGACATCTGTTCATTTCCATCAAACTTTTGGCACAATGCTCGGATGTCAGGTTCAGACAGTCTGACCCAGTCGCTCTTGGAAATGGGCCGCTGAGATAGGGTGTCAGCATCAATATGATTCAGGCCTGGTCTGTATTTGACAGCATAATCATATGTTGACAATGCAGAAAGCCACCAGTGCCCTGTGGCTTTTAACTTAGCTGAAGTCTATACATAGGTCAACAGGTTATTGTCAGTCCTCACCAATATTTTTGTCCCATAGAGGTAATCATGAAACTGGTTAACAATGGCCCATTTTAAAGCAAGGAACTCCAACTTGTACTGCAGGGTAGTTTCGCTCTGAGCAGGGTCAAGCTCCTACTGGCAAAATCACCACTGGTCCAAACCATCCTCATGGTCTTGATACAATTTCAGCTCCTACACTCTACCAGACTGGCATCAGTACTGCAGCAAATAGGAATTTAATGGGATCAGCATAGCGAGGGATGGGCGTGGGTGAGCTGGTATATGACTTCATGGAAAGCTGCTTTACAGTCAAGTCCAGCAGGATCGAAAAGTTCACCTGGGTGGAAATATACTTTGTCTGGTTCTTTGATGGACTCTTTTTGCATTTCTGATTGGTAGGAGGTAACCCTGGGTAACATTCAAAGAGTGGCGAATCACTTTGGAATAGTCCTTTATGAACCCGGTTGTAGCCACAGATCCCAGGAAGCGTTGATAGTTCTTTCAAATTGTGGGGCTGCATGAAGTAATCAAGGCTTCAACAGGATCATTCTCTATCCTTCTGTAGACACTATGTGCCCCACTATTCACAGAGTTTGGAAAAACTGGCACTTGTCGATGGACACCTTGAGGCTGAAATCTTCCAGTCGGTCTAGTACTTTGAACAGTCGATTCTCATGTTCCTCTAGGGAGCTCCCCAAACACAATGACATGCGTCAAGTACACAGAGCATTCCAGCAAATTCATGTCTCCACGCTCGTTCCATCAGTCGCTGGAAGTGGCTGAGCACTTGATATCCCCTGTGGCATTCTCAGGAACTCATAGAACCCAAAGGGACAGATGAAGGCTGTCTTCTCATGAGTCCTCAGGCCATTGGAATCTAGTAATATCACTAAGAAGATCCAACACCGAACCATTTGCTCCCATTCAAACAATCAGAGCATCTTATATACAGGGGCATGGTGCATTGATCTGGGATGGTCCGCCCGATTCAGAGTTCGATAATTAACACACATTCTCACAGATCCATTCTCCTTACACACATGGGGAAGCATATGGAATACTAGTTCTTGTATCACACTAGCACATAAGCATTTCCTGCAAGTATCTTCTCACATCATCTATATCTGCAGGCTAGGCGTCAAGACCTCTCTTGAAATGGCAGTTCATCATGCGAGCATATGCCAGTGCTCTCCACACCCTGGACACATCCCATCCCATTCCTTCAATGAAAGAAACACTTGATCTCTCTGGGCAAGTTTCTGGCTAATTCTAGTCTTCCATTCAGCTGGCAACAGGAGTCACAAAAATCAAACAAGTGCAGAATCACTATCTGTCTTGCCAGAGTGCTTGTTGCTGGGCAATACTGCAGTATCTCGCATTGATCTACCGTAGCTGGTGCATCCTCTGTTCACCCTGATCTCTCAATCTGACACATTACGAATCTGGACCATCACTCATCATGCATTAGCATGAGCACAAGCTGGCAAGATTCTGGGCTTAACCAATAATCCTTCCGGCAATTTTCCATCACCTGGCGTGTCCAACATCAGTATTTGTTCTTGACATCTTTGCGGAGGCGTACCTCCGCTTGAACTGTACACTGGGTGTTAGGGGCCAGTACCATTGAATCGGGATCCTTCTTCCACACAACGCCTACCGATTCATCCTGGTCCACTCCCTTGGGGTTCTGTTGCAAATCATAGGCCCTCTTGATCAAGCGGGAATGGGGACCTCCCAATCCATTTGCCTTTATTTCTCATGAAGAGTTGCCAGTCTCCCAAACATACGGGCGTTGGTCCCAGTTAACAGGGAACCCCATCCTTACAGTCAGTAGGGGGACACACTAAGGCCAGTGTCTCGACTTGCTCCTCACACCAGTTAGCAGCTGGAAATGACCAGAGGCAGACATATCCTAGTTAGGGATAAGACTTGTCCTCAGCCCCCACATGTAGACCTTCCTGGGACTGTAAGGGCACAGCAGGTAAGTGTTTGTCATACCAGTCCTTAAATCCAGTGGTCACTTGTGACCCACTGTCCAACACAACCAGTGGGAATACCATTCCACAGCCATAGTAGTCTCCATTGAAAGGCCACTATTTCAGACCAGTCTGGAGGGACAGCAGCAGGCCGAGAGATGATTTAGCCACATAGGAATTTGAGTTACTACTTTGAGACCCTCACTGAGGTCATTTTGGGTACTCTTGACAGTGAATCATTCTCAGCCTCCTTGAAGCCTGTATACAACTTATCTAGGTCTTTTGTGGACCGGCATTCTCTCTTCATGCCCATTCTTCCCAATTATGGTAAAATATGTTTTCTGGGATTTGGGGTGGCGGGGCATCACACTGGGAGCTGGGAGGTGGTACTATCAACTGAAAACCTTGGTACCATCTCTGTCTGCTATGTGGTGAACATTTGGAGACATCTAGTCAATCTCTTACTTCCATAGTCAAGGCATGAGTTTGAGCTGCTGTCAGCAGGAGAATGCTTGGGTGGACACCCACCCTCATCAGATGCAGTTGGATAAAGTTCGATCCTGTACTTGCAGGGACGGACTTCATAAAGAGACTGTGTTTTGTTCCCTGAACTCCCTCAGCAGTTCATCCCATGTGTACACCCTCATTGGTCCCACTTGGAAGGGCCTTCGATGCCATGATCCTTGAGCTGCACTCACCTAAATTACAATCCCCTCTTCATCTTCCAACCTCTTGGAGTTCTTTTATCAAGTCACAATAGTCCGATTGGGTTACCCCTTCTATCTGGGAGCCTTAATGGAAACTGCAATTTAGAATGTTTGCATGTTGCAGGTATATTTTAACCTCACATGGTTTAAGTCACTGGTGGCTACCCCACCTTTTCGGTAAGCCTTTTGCAGCACTCTTTCCAGACAAGTATCATATGCAGACAAACTTCCCCCTGGCTATTGTTTTGTACCTTGAAATTTCCACATCAAGTTCTCCCCTGATTTAATGCTCCCAAAATTGCCTTTGAGTGCATATAGGTACTTCTGGGCAGATGCATCAGGGTTTGTGGACCTCAGAAATTTAATGGCCTCTAGGGTGGGACCCCTCAAACTTTCTATGATCCTTTTCCATTTCTCAGCCTCCGCACACTGCCATTCAGGTACCAAAGGGGCAACACAATCTATTCAGGTCTCCCAATCATCCTCCCCTTGAAGGTGCCAGAGAAGATTCTCAACCTTGTTAAAGTCATGATAATGCAGGTACAGACCTTAGGAACCAACATTAGCATGGGCACAGAAGGATGAGCAATAACAGGTGCTGGAGCGGGAGGGTGTTGGAGAACACCCCAAGTGTGAGAATAGTTTATTTAAGTCCTCCACAGTTTTTCCTTCCTCAGCAACAACCAGCAATTTCTCCTCAAAAGTCTCAGATAGTCAGAACAATTTCTAGGTCTTTATTGTCTTTGATTATCACTCTCCAGGCAGTGAGGGCTCCCCGAGGTATAGTCTGTAGCACTTAGGAACTGTCTACTGGGTCCTTACACTCTACTAGCACATGAAACTTTATGCGAGCAGATTAGCCTGTCAACCCACCACCACAGGGTTTGTAAACATTCAACCAGGAAAGTACTCCCTCTACAGTGTGCCTAATGGTACCCAGGGAACATCCAGGATAAGTATATAGCATTTTGGGGATCGGTCTCCTGCCAGTAACCAACCACCAACTGGTGTACAGCCACTTCTGTTGGGGTAGCCATTTATGTTTGACAATAATTCCATAGTTTTGGCCACTAGAAGACACAAAATCCTAGCAGTGAGCTCAAGATGCTGTAACCCTAGGTGTAAGCTATCCGAGAAGAGACTACTACCCTGCCTGTGGCTAGTGGCAGGTTAAGGGGCCTGAGTTCTGAAACAGGTGCCTCCACCCAGAGGTCAGGGTTGGTAGTGGTCAAGCTAACCTGGGCACAGCCCTCTGGGACACTGTAACCTCCCTCTTTCCCCTCTAGTGGCCTGAACACTGTACAATAATCACTTTCACAATACCCCTGGTACACCACACAAGTACCCACACTGTTTGCACCTACCACCAGGGCTGGTTCTTTTGGCTCAACCCTGGGGACCCCCTGTAAAACAAGGTTAAGCACAGCAAATAGCAACAGTACAGTACTTTGAGCACAAACTGGAACCACAGTCAGATTACATGCAGAAAAAGTTAGATCTGATTTATTCAGGGGACTTGAACTAGGGAGGGGCAAAATCAGGTTAATTATCTTAAAGGTTATATCAATCAAGCAGTTATGCAGGTGTAACCCCCTGCAAATGGGGTTCAAAAAAGACTTCAGGAGCTTGCTTGAATGCTCCAAGCCTGAATGATGTTTGGCGATTAAGCCATTTATCTGTAGTGTTTTTAGAGCCTCTGGTACTGTCTTTTAAGAGCTGTCTGCTTGCAGACATAATTATTAATAGAGGGACTGTGTGTTTCTCTGCTTGAGTACCTCAAGCTGCTGTAGTCCTCCATTTTTGCAGTCACTAGGAGTGCAAAGGAACCTATCTGAAAGATGCAACTGTTTGCCAGAAATCACTTGAGTAATAATGAAAATACAGTTTGTCTAACCTGCTTTCTTTGCAGTCAAAACTGTGTTCATTTGATTCCCCCATTCTAGTTTTGAACTGCTGAACTGGACCAATCAAGTGTGGGTTAAGTGGCTCTAAATGGTGCCTTAGAACGAATCAGAACTTGGACACAAGTAATCTGAGCCAGCCACAAGAGGATTGTATGGGCGGTGACTCTGGAGATATAGTTTGGACTTGGAGCCTTTTTGGACCAACAGGGGCAGTCTATTGTGAGTGACAGCCAATCCAGCCAAGAACAGGAGGAACTCAAAGAAATGCGGTTTGTCTACTGGAGTTTCAGTTGAGCTCTGGCAGTGAAGGAAGAGCCCTGGGCACTTTTCGTGTGCAGTTTTAGTCGGAAGCGCGTGTAAAGGCCCCCAGTTCTGGTCTGCAACATGTAGCAACTGCTACTTAGGACTGAATACATCCTGTAGAAGAGAATCAAAGGATATCTGAAGAAGTAGAAACCAGGCTCACCCTGTAGAAGACTGGAGAAATTGCTGAATGCAGCTCGGTCTGTCGAAGACTGAATATGCTGTGTGTTCTCGGGTATTGACCTGCAGTAGTGCGATCGGGATGGAAGCAGCCTACCTGGTATAGTACTTTCTTTTTACCATATAAATGTGTGAGGAGGCTTGTGTAACTCAAGTGAGATCCTGCTGCCATTAAGGACTTTTGCCTGTTACTGTTTACCCATATAAATGTACGAAAAGGCATGTGCAGCTCAAATGAATCCTGCTGCCATTAAAGGACTTTTTGCCTGTTACTGTTTACCATATAAATGTGTGAGGAGGCTTGTGTAGCTCAAGTGAATCCTGCTGCCATTAAAGGACTTTTGCCTGTTGCAGTTTGTCATATAAATGTGTGAGGGAGTCTCGTGGAGCTCAAGAGTAGCCCTGCTGACGTTGAAGGACCCTATCTTGTTTGGAGGTCGTGAGTACTAATTCAGGAGTCGCTGCCTGTTGAATTGCCACATTGAATCAAATGGAATTACTGTACTGTGACTGTTTTAACTAATTTTCTTTTCTCTCTGTGTGAAAAGAGGGCCCTACCAGCTACCACGGTTTGGACTAGCCACTAGGGCTTAGGTACCCAGGGACAGTAACTGGTAGGGATAAACCTGTGCACAGAGCCATAGCCAGTGTCACAACTT
The DNA here is from genome assembly GCA_016271365.2 of Neoceratodus forsteri. NCBI lineage: Eukaryota > Metazoa > Chordata > Ceratodontiformes > Ceratodontidae > Neoceratodus > Neoceratodus forsteri. The sequence goes on from CM057450.1 coordinate 568,426,399, forward strand.
GCTCCTCTACACCAGTTACGCTGCAGGAAAGACAACCAGAAGCAGACATATCCTAGTTAGGGATAAGACTTGTCCTCAGCCACACATAGACCTTCCTGGGACTGTAGGGCACAACAGGTAAGTATTTGTTTCAGTCCTTAAATACAGTGGTCACTTGTGACCACTGTCAACACAACCAGTAGGAATACATTCACACATAGTAGTCTCCATTGAAGAGCCCACTATTTCTGGACCAGTCTGGAGGGACAGCAGCAGGGGCCTCGAGAGATGATTTACACAAGATTTGAGTTACTACTTCTTGAACCCTCACTAAGTTTTTGGGTACTCCTTGACTGATCATTCTCGAGCTCTCCTTGAAGCCTGTACAACTTTATCTAGTCTTTGTGGTTGACATTCTCTCTCTTCATGTGCCCACATTCTTTACAATTATGGTAAAATGTTTTCTGGGGTTGGGGTGGCGAGGCATCACATAGGGGCAGGCGATGGTACTATCGGCTGGCTTAATTGCCATCTCTGTCTACTATGTGGTGAACATTTGGAACAGCTACGTCCAATTCTCACTTCCGCCAGGTAGTCAGGGCATCGAGTTCGAGCTGCTGTCAGCAGAGATGTGGGTGGTTTAACCCACCAGATCCAGTTGGATAAGGGCGATGCCTGTGCAGGAGCGGACTTCACAAAGACTGTGTTTGTTTCCCCCTGAACTCCCTCAACAGGTCATCCATGGCAGCACACCCTCAGTGGTCCCCACTTGGGAAGAACCTTCCGATGCCATGATCACTAGCACTCACCTGATTACAACCCCCTCTTCATCTTCAACCTCTTGGGTTCTTTTATCAAGTCACAATATCCAGTGGGTTACCCCTTCTATCTGGGAGCAATTGAAAACTGCAATTTAGAATGTTTTGCATGTTGCAGTATGTACCAACCTCACATGGTTTTAGTCACTGGTAGCTACCCACCTTTCGTGGAGCCTTTTGCCTCTTTCACAAAGCTAACATAAGACAAAACTTCCCTGGCTATTGTTTGTACCTTAAATTTCATCAAGTTCTCCCTGATTTAATGCTCCCAAATTGCCTTTGAGTGCATAGGTACTTCTGGGCAGGCATCAGGGTTTGTGGACCTCAGAAATTTAATGGCCTCTAGGGTGGGACCTCAAACTTTCATGATCCTTTCCATTTCTCAACCTCACTGCCATTCAGGTACCAAAGGCAGCAAATCTATTCAGGTCTCAATCATCCCTCCCTTAGAGGTACCGAGAAGATTCTCAACCCGGTAGGTCATGACTAATGAGGTACAGACATAGGAGCCAGCATTAGCATAGGCACAGAAGGATAGGCAATAGGGCTGGGCGGAGGGTGTTTGGGAGAACACCCCAGGTGGCAGGAATAGTTTGTTAAGTCCTCACGTTTCCCTTCCTCAGCAACTGCAAATTTCTCCTCAAAAGTCTCAGATCAGGAAACCATTCTCCTGGTCTATTGTCTTAGTTATCACTCTCCAGGCAGTGAGGCTCCTTGGGGGTGATAGTCTGTGGCACTTTGGAACTACTGGGTCCTTACCTCTACGCATGAAACTTTGTGGAGCAATTAACCTGTCAACCCACCACCACAGGGTTTTAAACATTCAACCATAAAATACTCCTACAGTGTGCTTATTGGTGCCCAGGGAACATCAGGACAGTATAGTTTGGGGGATCGGGTCTGCCAGTACCACCACCAACTGGTGTACAGCCACTTCTGTTAGGGTAGCCATTTGTTGACAATAATTCATAGTTTGGCTAGAGACACAAAATCCTATCTGGTGAGCCTCAGATGTAACCCCTGGGTCTTAAGCTGTAGAGGCTTCTACTACACCTGCTTGGCTAGTAGCAGGTTAAAGGGCCTGGTGAAACAGGTGCCTCCACCCAGGGTCAGGGTTGGTAGTGGTCAAGCTAACCTGGCACAGCCCTCTGGGACCTCTATCCTCTTTCCACTAGGCCTGAACACTGTACAATAATCACTACAATACCCTGGTACCCACACACCCACTGTTTTCTACACCAGGGCTGGTTCTTTTGGCTCCCCTGGGGACCCCTGTAAAACAAGGTTAAGCACAGCAAATAACGCAGTACAGTACTTTGACACAAACTGGAACCAGTCAGATTACATGCAGAAAAAGTTAATCTGATTTGTGGGGACTTGACAGGAGGGCAAATCAGGTTAATATCTTAAAGGTTATATCAATCAAGCAGTTATGCAGTGTAACCCCACAATGGGGTTCCCAAAAAGACTTCAGGAGCTTGCTTGAATGCTCCAAGCCTGAACGATGTTTGGCGTTTAGCCATTTATCTGTGAGTGTTTAGAGCCCTCTGGTACTATACTCTTTTGAAGCTGTCTGCTTGCAGACATAATTAGTTAATAGAGGACTGTGTTTCTCTGCTTGAAGTACCACTCAAGCTGCACCAGTACTCCTTTTTTGCAGTCACTAGAGTACAAAGGAACCTATGAAAGATGCAACTGTTTGCCAAAATCATTTGAAATAATAATGAAAACGGGTTGTCTAACCTGCTTTCTTTTCAAAACCAACTTTGCCTGTTCATCTAGTTTTGAACTGTGAACGGACCAATCAGTGTGGGTTAGGTAGCTCTAAAAGGGTGCAGCAGACGAATCAGAACTGGACTCGTAATCTGAGCCTGCCAAGAGTTACTGGGCGTGACTCTGGAGATATAGTTTGGACTTGAAACCTTTGGACCAACAGGGGCAGTCTATTGTGATGACGCAATCAGCCAAACTGGGAGAACTCAAAAGGCCGGTTTGTCTACTGGAGTTCAGTTGAGCTCAGCAGTGAAGAGGAAGGAGCCCTGTGCTTTTAGGTGCAGTTTAATCGGAAGCAGTGTAAGGCCGATTCTGGTCACGACGTGTAACTGCTTGTTGGGACTAATGCATCCTGTGAAGAGATCAAAGGATATCTGAAGGTAGAAACCAGGCTCACCTGTAGAAGACTGGAGAAATTGCTGGTGCGCTCGTCTGTAGGAACTGAATATGCTGTGTTCTCAGTATTGAGCAAGAGTGCGATCGGGATGAAAGCAGCCTGCCTGGTATAGTACTTTCTTTACCACATAAATGTGAGGAAACATGTAACTCAAGTAATCCTACTGCCATTGGACTTTGCCTGTGACATTTACCATATAAATAATAAAGAAAGAGCTTGTAGCTCAAATATGAATCCTGCTGCCATTAAAGGACTTTGCACTGTTACTGTTACCATATAAATGTGTGAGGGAGGCTTGTGTAGCTCAAGTGAATCTCTGCCAGTAAAGGACTTTGCTGTGCAGTTTGTCATATAAATGGAGGAGTCTCGTGGGTCAAGATAGCCTAAGCGTTGAGGACCCTATGTTGGAGGTCGCGGTACTAATTCAGGAATTCGCTGCCGCTGAATTGCCACATCGTCGATTACTGCTGTGACTGTTGCTAATTTTCTTTTCTCTGTGAAAGGGCCCTACCAGCTACCGGTTTGGACTAGCCACTGGCTTGGGTACCCAGGACAGTAACTGGTGATGAGCCAAAAATATACACAAACCATAAACAAATGTTGATAGGCTAATACACATTTCCCCTGTCCTTGTTATATCACTAAATAAATCAGAGCTGCTTGTTTGTGATTATACTGCCTGAAGGTATTTGTCTATATTAAAAAATTGTACTGTGATTGTTGCTGTATCTTTTATTTACAGGGGTCTCAGTGCCTGAACAGTCCTGGGGGCAAGTGTATACTGCGAAGGTAATTCTGATATACTGTGTGGAATAATTGGGAAAGAGTTGCAGTGTCCCCAGAAACTGTGAGGATTAGTTTAACTATTGAAACCCTGACCTCTGAGTGGGCACCCGCATCGGATCAGGCCCCTCAACCTGTTAGTAGCAAATCAGGCGGGGTAGCCTGGGATAGCTCCATCAGGGGTTACACATGCGCTTTGAGTCCCCCACGGTCCACCTCTGGTACTTGGGTAGAAGAGATGGGCTATATGGCAGATTGCCCATGATTTGCAGCTGGTTGGGGCCACTATAATGGAAATCACAACATGCACAATTTATAATATCTATGATCAAGAGCCAGAGGGCTCAGTTCGTAAAAAGGGAAATTAAACAACAAGACAATCAAGATGAGCCTCAGATTAAGCTGTTGTTCGTGGTAAACTTCTCGTGGTATTTACTCACGATACCCAAGACTGGACACATGCTCGACGAAAACTGAGACTGCAGGTGGTTGATTTGGAATACCAGGAAAGCAGGCCCACACAAGTACGAAAGCGTTGTTCCTGTTCAAGCGTGGAGCAGGGGGCTGATCCCAGAGCAGCCTCTCATCAATGGCTTCTCTGTGCAGTGGGTGGTCTGGCTGGGCCAGTCTGGCAAAGCCAGACCACTTGGAGGCGAAGATTGGAAGCAGTCCATTTTGGACTGGATACCTGCTTCAAGTAAGCAGAACTGGTTCACGGTAGGGGCTAACACAACCATAGCAGCTCATAGCACATTTTACATGTGCAGGAATCTACTGTACCAGGCAGTGCGCTCCTGAGCCTGTCCTTAAAGTTTCTGCACACACGGGAGCTTAGGGGTAGCTGAAACTCTGACAGGCTGATCACATTCAGCAAAAAATATTCGGTCTTCTTCAGGTTGAGCCTAGCCCACTTCAGCAACACTTTAGTCACACAAACTTGGATTTAGTCAAAATAATTCTCTTCTCTCCGTCTCAGGAGCAGCACACCGGCATGCAGGTCAAAAACTTAGCCTTTTCAGAGTTCTCCCATGCGAATCCACTCACGTTTGCTGCTCATAAATACTTCAGCTCCTTGTTGCTCAGCTTCCAGCTGGGTTCAACTAAAAAACACCAAGCAGCCTAGGGACTTCCACAAGATCCAAAAAGATTTGGTTGGCTAATTTGGCTGTCAACGATTAAGCAAAACTCACCCTTCAGTTCAAAAAACGCATAAAACTCAAACCACAGGTCCTATAGATTTTGGAATTCAGACAGCTCCTGAGTCCGGCCACATTTAGGTCCCACCAAAGCTGATTGGTCAGTTTGCAGTCCAGGACCAAGACAAGTGGAGACAAACAAATCAGTCCTTCTTACAAAAAGCAAGTTAGACAAACTACATTATCATTATCATTCTAAATGGTTTCAGCAAATAGTTACATCTTCCAACGACCACCATCTCAGATTACTTATGCACAATAAGCAGCTCTTAAAGAGACAGTACACAGAGGCTATAGAACTCTGGTATCCTATTTAAACTGCTAAAATGCAGGTTACCAACTGCAACTTGATTAGCATTTGGCAACTCAGGAAGACTTTTTGGAAACCTCTCCATTTGTGGGGGTCCACCCCTTCCTGCCTGTGCCAAACTTGAAATCAGCGTCACAGTCTGCACCATCATAACATTGAAAATGCAGCACATACAAGACATTTATCTCATTAGCATGCTCTACAAGTACTATCTTAGTCATCGCTTAGCGCAAACATCACTTTACTATACATTTCAAGCGTGCTCCACTATATTATTTCCTTCTAATATTACATTATGCATAATATTTCACTGAGTAAATTGAGACATTACCGCACAGAATCATGCAATAACTTGTACTCTAAACAATGCAAGAGGGCCTTCCCTATCGGCTAACTTGGGGCTGGATGAGGCAGGGGCACCATAGTGAGAGGGCAAAACAAGTTACCTGGAATGAGCCATCAAGCTCAATTGTGGGCAGTGAGCTCTGAGAGACAAAACACCTTTGTGGACTACATTGAGAGGCAAATCCACTGGCCTCCAGAGAATCGTAACTGACGCACAACTGGCTTGACAGCTGCGAGCCAGTCTTTCTGGGGTGGACAACCACAGTCTCTGTATTTCAACAATGGTCTTGGGCTTTCATCACTTATGAGGTGCCTCTGCATGAAGGTAAATGCCAAGCTGGGAGCACTGTCAGCCCTTGCTCTGTAGTCTCTGCTTTCTACAACTTAGCTCATTTTGAGACACTCTGGAACTGAGGGGGTTGTCAGCACTCTCAAAATTTCCTCAAGTTCTGTATGTCACCAGAAAGACTGTACCATCAGCCTCTCCTTCAGGCAAATCCTTACAGTTCCATGATACACAAAGACTTAGCATCCTCAGGCGTGATACTTTGCAATTCACCTTCAGGAGCATTGGCTCCGAGGATGGCCGCCAGGCGTCAGGCAGTCAGAAAGCCCAACTTCACCCCATAATTCAACATAGGTTTCCTTGAAACAACGGCTCCAGTTCATATGAGTATGGGCATTATCACTCACTGTCATCAGAGTCAGACTGGCAGTCATTATCATTCTGGGCCTGCTGTGGGAAAGTCTTAAATCGACAGCCACAGGGGCAGGCTGACTCTGTTTCTTTCTTTGAGCATACAGTCACTGGTCCAAGGGAATCAAATCAGTGGTTTCAGCCTCAATTATAACTTGACCAATAGGTAACGAAAGTGGTTCAGATGCATGGTCTTGACAGCTTTGGAGGTATTCTCTGAACCCTTTGTACACAACCCAAATCGTCAGCTTTCCAGCTATGATATGGGAAGATGGTGCCATCGATCAACAATTTGTGTTTACCATGCAATCCTAAATTCGCAACAACCTACGGTCTCAATTACGCTCTTGAGCCTTTACTTTCTATCATGTCCCTCTTTGTTGGCTAGATTTCTTTTGGCAGCCATTGTGGAGCCAGTTGATAGGCGTAAGTTCAATTGAGCTTTAAGTTTTGTACATGTACGGTAATCTTTATTTCCGGACCATCAGGAACCCCAAAACAGACATCAACAGAGCCGACCTCTCTCCCAAACATGAGGCGGTAGGAGAGAACCGGTAGCATCATTCTTTGTACAATTGTTTTATGTACCAAAGGTGGTAGTCTGCTGAGCTCCATTTATGCTTATCTTTTGGATGGAGGTACTACTTGTCTAGTATGGTGCAGTTAAGCGTTCAGGTGAGGATCCCCGCGGGTGATAAAGGTGGTTCTTAATTTCGCACCCCATAGAGACATTCCTTTGATTAGCCAACTCTCAAAGTCGGCCCTGATCAAGTGAGTCGCTGGGGGCCACCACCATAGTCAGACGAAATTTTCCTTTAGCACCTATAGCCCACGGTAGATCTTTTGATCTTTGGTGGGAAAACTTGTGCATACTGTGTAAAATGGTCCATAACCACTAACACATTGCCAATGTAAAGCTGATCAGGCTCTAAACTCAAAAGTCTATGCAGACTAGTTCCATTGGGGAGCTGGTAGTAAATTTGACAAGGGGGGCAGCCCTCTGAGGCAGGGCTTTTCTCTACAGGCAGTGACTACAAGTCCTTACATGGTGCTCAACATCAGCCCCCATCTTGGGCCAGTAGAATTGAGATCATACTAGGTCACGGGTCCGGTCGATACCGAGGTGGCCAAATGATTGTGGAGGGACCTCAGTACCAAATCTTTGAAGGCTGTGGGCAAGACCAATTGTTGCTTGTCTATTTGGCCACCCCGCTCTACAGTCTCTCTATACAACAACTGATTAAGCAGCTTCAACCTGGGGTCTTCTTTAAACAATAAAAGCGGTTCTCAGATCAGAGGCATAACAGACACACATCTTTTCTTGCGAAGGCATCAGGTGCTGGCTGAATCATAGGATCTCGGGATTGAGCCCATTGAATGCTGTCATTGTCAAACTGAGGTAGTGCACTAATATCTAGAGCAGAAAAGTGGCAATATGCAGCTGGTATTCAGGTGTCAGAGGGGCCCAAGCAATCTGCTAAGCAGTCCTCTGTGTCCGTAGACATCTGTTTATTTCTATAAAACTTTTGGCACAATGCTCAGATGTCAGATTCAGATAGTCTGACCCAGTCACTCTTGGAAATGGGCCTCCGGGATAGGGCTTCAGCATCAATATGATTCAGGCCTGGTCTACATTCGACAGCATAATCATATGTTGACAATGCAGAAAGCCACTGGTGCCCCATGGTGTCTAACCTAGCTGAAGTCTGTACATAGGTCAACGGGTTATTGTCAGTCCTCACCAATATTTTTGCCCCATAGAGTAATCATGAAGCGGGTCAACAATGACCCATTTAACACAAAGGAACTCAACATGCACAGGTGTATTTTGCTCCTAGCAGGGTCAAGCTCACTACTAAGCGAATGCCACTGGTCTCAAACCATCCTCATGGTCTTGGTACAGTACAGCTCTAGACACTGCAGACTGGCGTCAGTATGCAGCACATAAGGATTTAGTGCAATCAGCATAAGTGAGGATGGGGCGTGGGTAGGCTGGCCTGATATGACAAGTGAAGCTGCTTCTGCATCATGCGTCCATGGGACCCGAAAAGTTCACCTGGGTGGAAATATGCTTTGTCTGGTTCTTTAATGGACCCTTTTTTGTATTTCCAATTGGTAGGAGGGTAACCCTGGGTAACATTCAAAAGTGGCCGAATCACTTTGGAATAGTCCTTTATGAACCGGCGATAGTAGCCACAGAATCCCAGGAAACATTGTAGTTCTTTCAAATTGTGGGGCTGGGGCCAAGTAGTCAAGGCTTCAACTTTACTAGATCAGTCTCTGTCCACTCTGTAAACGCTATGTGCCCCACATACTTCACAGAGGTTTGGAAAAACTGCCTCTTTTCGATGGACAGCCTGATGCCGAAATCTTCCAGTCGGTCTACTACTTTGAACAGTCGACTCTCATGTTCCTCTAGGGAGCTCCCAAACACAATGACATTGTCCAAGTACACCAGGCATTCCAACAAATTCATGTCTCCAACCGCTCATTCCATCAGTTGCTGGAAGGTGGCTGGGGCACCAATATCATGGCATTCTCAGGGTCATTAGAACCCCAAAGGACAGAAGAAGACTGTCTTCTCACGGTCCTCCGAACACATGGAATCTGGTAATATCCACTGCAAAGATACAACACGAAACCATTTGCTCCTATTCAAACAATCCAGAGCATCTTGTATCTGGGCATGGTATATTGATCGAGGATGGTCCACCGATTCAGAGTTAGATAATCAACATACATTCTCAAGATCCATTCTTCTTCGCACACCCACAATGGGAGAAGCATATGGGCTCCTGGATTCTTGTATCACCAGCTCGAGCATTTCACTGCAGGTGTCTTCTCACACCACCGTCTATGTCTGCAGGGCTAGGCGTGAGACCTCTCTCTAAATGGTCGACTGCGTAATAAGGCATATGTGCGCTCAGCACCTGGACATTCCATGTCCCATTCCTTCAAAAAACACTTGATCTCTCTGGGCAAGTTTCTGGCTAATTCTAGTCTTCCATTCAGCTGGCAGAAGTCACCAAAATCAAACAAGTGGGGAGTCGGCTCTGTCTTCCTAGGGTGCTTGTTGCTGGGCAACACTGCAGTGTCTGCACAGTGTACCATAATAGGGTGCATCCTCTGTTCTGGGATCTCGATCTGACACATTATGAATGGACCATCACTAGGTAAATGCGTAGGCATGAGCATGAGCTGGCAAGATGCTGGAAGCTTAACCAATAATCCTTCCGGCAATTTTCCATCGCCTGGCACGTGCAACATCAGTATTTTGTTCTTGACTTCTTTGCTGAGGCGGACCTCCCCTTGAACTGTACACTGGGTGTTAGGGGCCAGTACCATTGAATCGGGATCATTCTTTCACATGCTCCTACCGGTTCATTCTGGTCCACTCCCTTGGGGTTCTGTTGCAAATCATAGGCCCTCTTGATCAGAGCGGGAATTCTTAGGGCCCTCCCAGTCCGTTGTCCTTGTTTCTTGTGACAAAGTTGTGTCAGTCTCCCAAACATATGGGCGCTGGTCCCAGTTAACAGGGAAACCCCATCATACAGTCCAGTAGGGGGACACACTAAGGCCAGTGTCTCAACTTGCTCCTCTACACCAGTTACAGCTGCAGGAAATGACAACCAGAGGTGGACATATCCTAGGTAGGGATAAGACTTGTCACTCAGCCCCCACACATGTAGGCCTTCCAGGGACTGTAAGGGCACAGCAGATAAGTGTTTGTCATACCAGTCCTTAAATACAATGGTCACTTGGGACCCACTGTCCAGCACAGCCCGAGTGGGAATACCATTCACAACCACAGTAGTCTCCATTGAAGGGACCACTATTTTGGACCAGTCTGGAGGGACAGAAGCAGGGGTCTGGAGAGATGATTTAGCCACATAGGGATTTGAGTTACTACTTCTTGAACCCTCACTGTGGTCATTTTGGGTACTCCTTGACCGCTGATTCGTTCTCTGAAGCTCTCCTTGAAGCCTGTATACAACTTTATCTAGGTCTTTTGTGGACCAGTATTTTCTCTTCATGTGCCCATCCTTCCCAGAATTATGGCAAAATATGTTTTCTGGGATTTGGGGTGGCCAAGGCATCACACTGGGAGCTGGGGCGGTGGTACTACCAACTGAAAACCTTGGTGCCATCTCTGTCTGCTGTGTGGTGAACATTTGGAGACATCTCGTCAACTGTCTTACTTCCATAGTCAAGGCATTGAGTTTCAAGCTGCTGTCAGCAGGAGATGCCTGGGTGGACACTCCCACTCCCATAGCAGATGCAATTGGATAAGGGTCAGTGCCTGTACTTGCAGGAGCGGTCTTCATAAAGAGACTGTTTTTGGTTTCCCTGAACTCCCTCAGCAGTTCATCCCATGGCAGTGCACCCTCATTGGTCCCCACTTCGGAAGGGCCTTCCAATGCCGTGATCACTTGGGCTGCGCTCACCCTAGAATTACAATCCCCCTCTTCATCTTCAACCTCCCGGAGTTTTTTTATCAAGTCACAATAGTCCAGTGGGTTACCCCTTCTATCTGGGAGCCTTTCTTGAAGAAGCTGCAATTAGAATGTTTTGCATGTTGCATTATGTGCCCCAATCTCACATGCTTTAAGTCACTGGCGGCTACCCCACCTTTTTGGTAAGCCTTTTGCAGCGCTCTTTCCAGATGAGTAACATATGCAGACAAACTTCCCCTGGCCATTGTTTTGTACCTCGAAATTTCCACATCAAGGTCTCCCCACAGTGCTCCCAAAATTGCCTTCGAGTGCAGATAGGTACTTCTGGGCAGATGCATCAGGGTTTGTGGACCTCAGAAATGTAATGGCCTCTAGGGCGGGACCCCTCAAGCTTTCTATGATCCATTTCCATTTCTCAGCCTCCACACACTGCCATTCAGGTACCAAAGGGGCAACACAATCTATCCAGGTCTCCCAATCATCCTCCCCTTGGCAGGTGGGAAGGGTGCCGGAGAAGATTCTCAACCCTCGGTAAGAGTCGTGCTTAATGGCAGGTACAGACATAGAAGCCAGCACTGGCATGGGCACAGAAGGAGGGGCAATAACTGGTGCTGGAGCGGGAGGGAGTGTTGGGGGAGGAACACCCCCAGGTGGCAGGAATAGTTTCTTTAAGTCCACCACAGTTTTCCCTTCCTCAAGCAACAACTTAGCAAATTTCTCCTCAAAAGTCTCAGATAGTGGGGGATGCTGATTCTCCCCAGGGTCTTTACTGTCTTTAGTTATCACTCTCCAGGCAGTGAGGGCTCCTTCGGGGGTGATAGTCTGTGGCACTTTGGAACTGTCTACTGGGTCCTTACACTCTGCTAATGCCATGAAACTTTGTGCGAGCAGATTAGCCTGTCGACCCACCACCACAGGGTTTTGTAAACATTCAACCTTGGAAAGCACTCCCTCTACAGTGTCCTTATTGGTACCAAGGGGAATATCCAGGATAAGTATAGCATTTTGTGGGTCGATCTCCTGCCCAGTACACCACCCCACCAACTGATGTACAGCCACTTCTGTTAGGGTAGCCATTTATGTTTGACAATAATTCATAGTTTTGGCCACTAGAAGACACAAAATCCCAGCAGTGAGCCTCCAAGATGTAGCACAATAGGGGGCGCTATCCCAAGGGCTACTACCCCAGCCTGCTTGACTAGTAGCAGGTTAAGGGGCCCGAGTTCTGAAACGGGTGCCTCCACCCGGAGGTCAGGGTTGGTAGTGGTCAAGCTAACCTGGGCACAGCCCTCTGGGACACTGTAACTCCCCCTGTTTCCCCTCTAGTGGCCTGAACACTGTACAATGATCACTTTCACAATACCCCTGGTACACCACACAAGTACCCACACTGTTTGCACTTACCACCAGGGCTGGTTCCTCTGGTTTGACCCTGGGAGCCACCTGTAAAACAAGGTTAAGCACAGCAAATAGCAACAGTACAGTACTTTGAGCACAAACTAGAACCACAGTCATATTACATGCAGAAAAAGTTAGATCTGATTTATTCAGGGGACTTGAACAAGGGAGGGGCAAAATCAGGTTAATGACCTTAAAGGTTATATCAGTGAAGCAGTTATGCATGCGCTTTGAGTCCCCCCACAGTGTCCACCTCTGGGTATCCAGGTAGAGAAGAGATGGGCTAGCCAGGACAGTTGCCCGGGGTTTCAGCTGGTTGGGGCCCTGTGATGGAAGACACAACATGCACAGTACACAATACTTGTTATCCGGAGCCAGAGGGCTCAGTTCGTAAAGGAAATGAAACAACAAGACAATCAGATGACACACTCAGATTAAGCTGTTGTTGTAGGGAGCTACCCTGGTATTTACTCACAATACCCAAGACTGGACACAGGCTGGACAAAAATCGAGACTGCAGGTGGTTGATCTGGAATGCCAGGAGAAGCAGGGCCCACACAAGTCACAGAGGCATCATTCCTGTTCAAGCGTGGAGCAGGGGGCTGATCCCCCAGGCAGGTCTCTTGTCGATGGCTTCTCTGTGCAGTGGGTAGTCTGGCTGGGCCAGTCTGGCAAAGACCAGACTGCATGGAGACAAGTTCGGAAGCAGTCCGTTTTGGGCTGGATACAACTTCCAGCAAGCAGAACACAGTTCACACAGTGGGGAACTAACTCACAACCCACTATTAGCTCATAGCACATTTACATGTACGGGAATTCTACTGTACCAAGCAAAGTGCTCCCTGGGCACAATCGCAAAGTCTCTGCACACACCGGGAGCTTAGGGGTAGCTGAAACTCCTGACAGGCCGATCGCATACAGCAAAAAATATTCGGTCTTCTTCAGGTTGAGCCTGACCCACTTCAGTAGCATACTTTAGTCACACAAACTTGGATTTAGTCCAAAATAATTCTGTTCTCACACCGGCATGCAGGCCAAAAACCTAGCCTTTTCAGAGTTCTCCCATGTGAATCCACTCAGGATCGCTGCTCAGAAACACTTCAGCTCCTTCTTGCTCAGCTTCCAGCTCAATTCTAACTGAAAACTGCAAGCAGCCCGGGACTTCCCCAAGATCCAAAAGATTTGGTTGGCTGATTTGGCTGTCAGTCAAAGGAAGAGCTCCCCCTTCAGTTGCAAAAAAGCCGCAAAAACTCAAACCACAGTTCCTATAGATTTTGAATTCAGACAGCTCCTGTAGTCCGGCTACATTTTAGGTCCTACCAGAACTGATTGGTCCAATTTGCAGTCCAGGACCAAGATAGTGGAGACAAACAAAACAGTCCTTGCTACAAAGAAAGCAGGTTAGACAAACTACATTATCATTATCACTCTAAATGGTTTTCAGCAAATAGTTACATCTTTCAACAGAGCTCCATCCCAGATTACTTATGCTGCAATCAAGCAGCTCTTAAAGAGACAGTACACAGAGGCTATAGAGACTCTGGTAATCACATTTTAAACTGCTAAAATGCAGGACACCAGCCTGGCAGTGAGCATTTTGGCAAGCTGAAGGAAGACTTTTTGGGAACTCCCATTTTTTAGGGGGGGGTTACATAAAGATGATATGCAGCATTTATAGTATATTGTCCAAAATGACATTTTACACCACAATTGTGAAAACACGTCTTGTCCAGGATTTAAAAAAATTACATCTGTCACATTTATGAGTTGGTGTGGAAAATGGCTATGCTGAAAATTTGAGTTAAAATATTAAAAATTAGTGAAGTTATGAGCGAACGTTGAAATAGTGAAACATTCACTCATAATCTGGGCAGTTTACTGTATTTGTACACCAGAGCCCGGATATTCAGACTGCGCCAGGCTGTGGCGCAAGCCTGGGTGCAGCGCAACTTGGCTGCGCAGGGGCGTTGACTGGGCGATATTCAACAAAGCTGCGCCATGGCACAGCATCGTTGAATATCGCACCCTGGCCCCCCGCAGTGCACATGGCACAGTGGCACTGCGCCAACGCAAATGGCCAGAGTGGAGCAGGGGGATGCGCTAGCGCAAGTTCCCTTGTGCTATGCGCAACAACCACAATATTCAAAAGTTAACATGCAAATGGGGCCATAATGTATGCAGAGCACAAATGGGGCCATTTGCATGTCATTATGGACCCATTTGCATGCAGGTGCGCCGATCCCCGGCGACTTGTGCCTGGCGCGCCCTGCCAGGCAGCAGCCATTGGGGACCGACACCCACTGCACAGCACGGCAATGTGCCCCTCTGCCCGATCGCGGGCATATGTAGATTTAAATAACATCCCATATTCCTGGTGGTCCAATGGACCGCTACACACCCGATCACGGGCTTAAGTATATAATAAAGCACGTCCTAGATCCCTGGTGGTCCAGTGGACTGCTGTCAGCCTGATCGCAGGCTTAAGTATACAAAAAATTCACATCCTATGTCCCTGGTGGTCCAGTGGACCGCTGTCAGCCCGATCGCGGGCTTAAGTATAATAAAATTCACGTCGTATATCCCTGGTGGTCCAGTGGACCACTGTCAGCCTGATCGCAGGCATTTGTATTAAAAAAATAAAGTCCAATATCCCTGGTGGTCCAGCACCCCCTCCCCACCACCCACTGAGCCCTACCGCCCCGCTCCCCCCTCCCGGTCAGCGGCGGGTGGCAACACCACCCGCCTGCCACCCGCCGCCCGCCGACTGGCGCGCCATAAGTAGGGCTGTCGCCCGTGGTCCACAGTGTGAGCCAATGGCGTGCAGGCTCATACCGTACTACGCGTTCAGATATGTGAATGGATCCATTCACGTATCTGAACTATATAAGTATGGTATGAGCTGCCGCACATAACTCACGCTGAACCAATACTATTTCTGCAGTGTCAGTCGGCGAGCAACGAAGTAACGAGGCGAGTGAGGTATACGCCCACTGCTGACGGAGGCGGGCGGTGGGGCTCAGTGGGCGGGTAGGGAGGAGCACAGCTGGACCACCAGGAGATACAGGGCGTGCTTTTTATATATACTTAAGCCCCGCGATCGAAACTGCGGCGGTCACTGGACCACCAGGGATATGGGCGTGGTTCAACCTCCAGACCAGCGATGGGGCGTACACTGGACACCAGTCAGAACATGATCACCGACACTTAAGCCCTTGATCGGAGTTGACAGCTAACCACTGAACCACCAGGGATACTCAGGCATGTGAATGGACTGAACGAGCCCGCAATCGGCTGACATCGGTCCACTGGACTACCAGGGATATAAGGCTATGTATGTTGCTACACAGATGCCCGCGATCGAAAGACAGGAGGGGGGCTGCCACCACACGGAGGTGCAGCCGAAAGTTGGTGCCACCTACATGCGGCAGCTGCCATGTTGTGCCCTGCAATATGGCAGCTCACCTGTGGGTGGCTAGCCGTTGTTCCTTTTTTTTTTTTGGCTCACCTGTGTGCAGCGCAAGTAGGGGTTGCACATGCATGGGCTCAGCACATCCTGGGCTGAATATCGGGATGTATGGAGTATGCATGGGCATGCCCCCCCCACCTGCTCTGCATACATTAGTGATGTGCTCCGGCGCATCGGGATTTGTACCAGGCACAATCCCTGTTTGAATATCGTGCTGGGGCGCATCAGTGGGTTGCGCATGGTGCAACACTGTTGCACCATGCGCAACCCTTTTGAATATCCGGGCCCAGATTTTCAGCATAGCCTTCTTATGACCCCACCTCATGAACATGGTAGGTGAAATTTTTCAAATCCCCACTGAAACATCATTCCTCGCCAAAGGTACAAAAACGCATTTGGGTCAAGATTTGAAAAACGACAGCTGTCATATTCATGAGGTGGTTTGAAAAAAAGTCTATGCTGAAAATTTGGGGTAAAAATATTGAAAATTACCAAAGTTATGAGCTTGTGTAGAAAACTATTAATGTACTCTCATAATGTTGCCATTTTTATAGATTTTGACCCCGAATTTTCAACATCGCCTTCTTATGACCCCACTTCATGAACAAGAGTGGTGAAAATGTTCAAATTCTGCTTGAAAGGAGATTTTGCAAAGTGGCCAAGAAGTCATCTTTCGGGCCAGATTTGCATAATTCCACTGTCATGTGTCTTGAGGTGGAGTTC
This sequence comes from Neoceratodus forsteri, assembly GCA_016271365.2. Taxonomy (NCBI): domain Eukaryota; kingdom Metazoa; phylum Chordata; order Ceratodontiformes; family Ceratodontidae; genus Neoceratodus; species Neoceratodus forsteri. The sequence continues at coordinate 568,442,738 of CM057450.1, forward strand.
CAAAAAGGCCATGTTGAAAATGTGGTGTCAAAATATGTAAAAATGACAAAGCTATGAATCAAAGTTCATATCCCATTGAAATACATCAAATCCACTGGCCTGGTGGCACTGAAGGTTGAGGCACTGGATGCCACACCTAGCGCCATGCTGGAAACCCAAGTTCAGGAGCAAGCTCGGGCTGCAAGGGGTTGGCTGGGGGTGGCGGGGGGGGGGAGGAGGTTGGGGAGATTATAGTAGTGGTCACTGGGCTGCTTTTATCTCATAGATTGGGGAGCTGAGTTTCCTCCCTCTCGGCTGACACCCAGTGGAGGCTGGGTGTCAGAGCAGAGGTCTGGGGGGACTGACGTCACGTGGGGGATGGAGGCAGCACGTGGTTCTGGAAGCACATGCATGCCCATCCACGGACATGCACCTACCATGTAAACCATTGCTCCAGGTCAGGATGGAAGAAAAGCATGAGCAAAAAGCCTGTGTCTCTCAGTGGCTGTGTGAGATGGCCCCCGATACTCTCAGATGCTGCTCCATGCTGATCCCCACTGGTAATGATGATGGGAGGAGAGGATGACAGGGTTGGGGCTGAGGGGGAGTGCTGATGACAAGCATAGGTGGCCATGGAAGAGCAAAAAGTTAGATAAAAATGGAAAGAAATACATCAAATTGAACTTACCTTATTTTCTCATATCACAGTTGGCGATTCCAATGTCTTTGATCATAGGGGGATCTACGCCATCTTCAGGTGAGTGAGGGGGTGTGGGGTAGTGGGTGCTGAATGAGAGATCAGGGTGGGGGTGGGGTGTGTGCATGTGTGGGGGGGGCAGATTGGCAAGGGACCATTTTCTTTGTTACAGGCAAAACAAATCAGTGAGGAACAGTTTTCTTTATTGCAGGGACTTTTAGATTCTGACACTGGGGACTGCAACCCCACTGCCAAGCTACTGTTCAGGAAGGGGGGTGGGCAACCTGGAGAGGAGGGGATCAAGAGAAGTATTACCAGGGATGGGCTCCCCTGTCTGTTTATATTGAAAATTAAAATAAATAAACATTGGAAGAGCAGGTGGCTGACCTGGAAGGGAAGTGGGGAGAAAGAACCAGTACTAGGGGTGGGCATCCTGGTCTGTTTAAAGGTGAAATGTAATAAAAATTGTCTGAATAATGTGATTACACACAGTGTATTATACAATGGCAAGAAAGAATCTTAGCTTGTGATTGGTTAATAGGTCACCACAGCAGGGATGTTATCCTAGCATAACATCCCAGGTGTAGTGCCAACCAGCTGCCAGCTGAATACCAACCGGAACAGATATCACTCCACCGGACCGGTCTCCTGAAACTCATCCCAATGATCCCTACAGCAATCCACACTCCACTTAGAATGTCTACTCCCCCCCCCCAACTCTGAATCGGCACTCAGCGCCCACATTAAACATGCTAAAGATGTGTTTCACTTACTTTTAATCTCCCGGTACAAAACACTGAACAAGTGTACTGGGAGAAGCACAATCACACTCAGAGGCAGGAGCGCTGAGTGGCGGGCAGCTGACCGTGGGACATCCATTTAAAAACGGAATTGTTTTCTTTGGGTGCAATTTTTTTCCAGTAGCTCTATAGGAAACCTACCGAGCACTTGTCCCTTACAGCTCAGCCATTCCCCCAGAACAGCCGGGCAAAACATCTCTACATAAAACAATTGTAACCCCCCTGCAAATGGGGGTTCCCAAAAGACTTCCAGGAGCTTGCTTGAATGCTCCAAGCCTGAATGGTGTTTGGCATTTAAGCCATTTATCAGTGAGTGTTTTTAGAGCCTCTGGTACTGTCTCTTTAAGAGCTGTCTGCTTGCAGACATAATTAGTTTGTATGGGGGGACTGTGTGCTTCTCTGAGTACCACTCGAGCTGCTGCCAATTCACTTAATTTTGCAGTCACTAGGGTGCAAAGGAACCTATCTGAAAGATGTAACTGTTTACCAGAAATTATTTAGAGTAATAATGAAATTACAGTTTGTCTAACCTGCTTTCTTTGCAGTCAGAACTGTGTCTGCTAGTTCCCCATTCTAGTTTTGAACTGCTGAACTGGACCAATCAGTGTGGGGTAGCTAGCTCTAAAATGGTGCCTTGACGAATCAGAACTTGGACTCATAATCTGAGCCAGCCACAAGAGGATTGTATGGGCAGTGACTCTGGGAGATGTAGTTTAGACTTCAGTGCCTTTTTGGACCAACAGCAGCAGTCTATTGTGAGTGACAGCCAATCCAGTCAAGAACTGGGAGGAACTCAAAGGAAGTGCCAGTTTTTGTCGGTTGGAGTTCTGTTGAGCTTTGGCAGTGAAGAAGGAAGGAGCCCTGTACTTTTTCAGTGTGCAGTTTTAGTCAAAAAACGTGTGTAAGGCCCAGAGTTCCGGTCTGCAGCTTGTTAGGACTGAATCCGTCCTGTGAAAAGAATCAAAGGATCTCTGAAGAGTAGAAACCAGGCTCACCCTGTAGAAGACTGGAGGAATTGCTGAAAATTACACTCGGTCTGTCAGGAACTGAATCTGCTGTGTGTTCTCCTGGGTATTGTGCAGTAATTGCGATCGGGATACAGATGCAGCCTGCCTGGTATAGTGCTTTCTTTTATATGGATGTGTGAAGGGTTTGTGTACCTCAAGTGAGCCCTGCTGACATTGAAGGACCCTATCTTATTTGGAGGTCGTGAGTACTAATTCAGGGTCGCTCCCTGTTGAATTGCCACATTAAATCCAAATGGAATTACTGTACTGCTGACTGTTTAATTCTCCTTTTCTCTGTGTGAAAGGGCCTACCAGCTGCCACAGTTTGGACCTAGCCACTAGGGCTGAGTACCCAAGGGACAGTAACTGATAGGATAGGCCTGTGCACAGAGCCATAAATAGATTATTAGAGTGATAAGCTAATTAACCTGATTTCCCCTGTCCTTGTTATATCCCCTAAATAAATCAGAGCTGCTTGTTTCAGCAAAGTTATACTGCCTGAGGTATTTGTCTATGTTAAAGTACTGTACTGTGATTGTTGCACTGTATCTCATTTCACAGGAGGTCCCAGTGCCGGAACCAGACCTGGGGTAAGTGTATACTGTGAAGGTAATTCTGATATATTGTGTGGGCCACTAGTGGGAAGAAGGGGGTTGCAGTGTCCCAGAGGGCTGTGACCAAGTTAGTTTAACTATTGCAAACCCTGACCTCTGGGTGGAGGCACCCGCCATTGGATCCAGGCCCCTCAACCTGTTAGTGGCAAATCAGGCAGGGGTAGTAGCCCTGGGATAGCGCCATCTAGGGTTACATCTTGGAGGCTCACCGCTGGGATTGTGTGTCCTCTAGTGGCCATATTCTGAACCACTGTTAAAAAAAATGGGTACCCGACAGAAGTGGCTGTGCACCGGCTGGTGGAGTGGTGTACTGGGGAGGAGATCGACCCCAAAATGCTATGCTTATCCTGGACATCCCCTGGGTATCAATACAGGACACTGTGCAGGGAGTACTTTCCAAGGTGGAAGGTTTACAAAACCCTGTGGTGGTGGGTCGACATGCTAATCTGCTCACCCACACTTTCCTGGCCCTAGTAGAGTTTAAGGATCCCATAGATAGCTCCAAAGTGCCACAGACCATTACCCCAGGAGCCCTCACTGCTTGGAGTGATAACTAAGGACAGTAAAGACCGGGGAATCAGCCCCACCACTATCTGAAACTTTGAGGAGAAATTTGCTGAATGGTTGCTGGGAGAGGGAAAACTGTGGAGGACTTGAAGAAACTATTCTTGCCACCTGGGGTGTTCCTCCCCAACACCCTCTCCTGCTCCAGTGCCCGTAATGGTGGCTGAACCAATGCAGACTCTATTTCTGCACCTGCCATTAGTCCGACTCTTACCGAAGGTTGAGGATCTTCTCTGGCACCCTCCCACCCCAAGGGGAGGATGACTGGGAGACCTGGATGACTATGTTGCCCCCAAGTGCTAGAATGGCAATGCTGGGAAGGCGGCGAAAGAGGTTAGTGAGAGCCTCGAGGTCCTGCCCTGGCTACCATCCGTGCTAAGCGGCCAGTAACCCTGAGCGACTGCACAGGCCTATCTTGAGGCCTTGGAGAATGTGTATGGGAGCCCAGATTCTGATGAGGACCTATGGTGGAAGTAAGAAATGCACAACAGTACCAAGGGAGTTGTTGTCTGTGTATGTCTCGGCTGGAAAAATTGTTTGCAAGAATGCCTCAGAAAGGGTAGTTTGCCAGCGATTGAACTAGACCGAACCAGACTGGACAGAATCCTTAAGTCTGCCCCTTCTCAGAACTGCTGTTGCTTCAGTTACGCCTGGCAAATCGACTGGAATCCCACCCTCCTATGATGAGTTAATGAGAGAAATTCGAGGAGTTGAGAAAAGCGACCTCGGGAGGTACCTGCACCAACAGCCAGCTACGACCCAAGTGACTGAGGGTGACCCATCAAGTGAAGTTCAGGGGCAGGGTTGACAGTCAATGAGTGCTCTGACAAGGAAAAAGATATGCCACAATGGGGCGAACTGTTGAGAGAGATCCGGGAATTCAAAAACAGTCCCTTTATGAAGGCCACGCCTGCAAGTACGGGCCCTGACCTATATCCGACTGCATCTGCTATGGGGTGGGGTACCCACCATGTATCTCCTGCTGATAACAGCTCCAAACTCAATTCCTTGACCATGGAAGTGCAGAAACTGACGAGATGTCTCCAAATGCTTATCACGCAGACAGAGATGGCACCAGGTTTCCAGTTAGTAATACCCCGCCACTGGCTCCCAGTGTGGCGCTCGTACAGCTCAAACTCCAGAAAGTATGTTTTGCTATAATTGTGGGAAAGATGGGCACATGAAAAGGAATGCCAGTCCCCAAAAGACACTGACAAAGTTGCATATAGGCTACAAGGAGGGCTTCGGAGAAGAAATCAGTGGTTAAGAGGTGCGACATGATCCCAGTGAGGGCACCAAAATGCTAATTCACATCCTTTTGTGGCAAGGTCAGTTGCCCAGGCCCCCCACTACCGCCTCTCCAGACTGGTCCAGAATAGTGGGTCCCTCCATGGAGACCACTGTAAAGGTGAATGGGTGTCTACAAGAGCTGTATTAGACAGTGGCTCCCAAGTGACAATTATGTTCCAGGATTGGTATCAGAAGCATTTGTCAAGTACCCTTACAACCATTAGAAGGACTGCATGTATGGGGGTTAAGTAGAAGAGCCTACCCTATTCCGGGTATATCCGAATTTGGCTGTCTTTCCCCACCTCCGTGGCTGGGTGGCCGAACAAGGAGAGACCCTAGCCTTAGTGTGTCCCCTCACTGGACTGTATGATGGTGTCCTTTGTTGATTGGAACAAATGCTCATATGTTCGGAAGGCTGGCACAGTTGTGTTATGAAACAGGGTCAAAGACTAGTAGAGCTTTAAGAGTTCCGGCTTTAATTAAGAAGGCCTATGAGGCACAGAGATGCTGAAAAACAGAACCAGAGGAACCGGTCGGAATTGTATGGAAGAAGGATCCTGAGTCTCTGATCCTGGCGCCAAATGCCCAGTGTACCTTACAGGGAGGTCCGTATCAGAAAGGATGTAAGAAATAAAATATTAATGTTGGATGCACCAGGCGATGGAAAATTGCCAGAGGGACTGCTGGTCAAGCCTAGTATTTTGCCCGCTAGAGCCCATGCTTATGCCAGAAGGGTAATGGTCCAAGTTCATAATGTGTCTGAAAGAGACATTCGAGTAAACAGAGGTTGCATCCTGGCTAATGTGCATTGTGCAGACACTGCAGTGCTACCCAGCAGCAAGAGTTCAAGGAAGAATGACAGAGTAGCATACATGACTTGTTTGATTTATGACTCCCGCTGCCAGCTGAATGGAAAGTGAGGATCAGTGAGAAGCTTGCCCAGAGAGACCAGGTGTTTTCTTTAAAGGAATGGGATGTAGGATCGTGCAAGGAGCTGAGCACAATATCCGGCTGCATGACGAAGACCATTTCGTGAGAGGTCTCGACGCCTGGCACCTGCTGACATAGATGATGTGAGGCAGGCATCTGCAAGAGATGTTAGCTGCTGGTGTAATACAAGAATCCAGAAGCCCTTATGCTTCCCCCATTGTGGTAGTGAGGAAAAAGAATGGAACAGTAAGGATGTGTGTGGATTATCGCACCTTAAACCGTAGGACTATCCTGATCAGTACACAATGCCCGCATTCAGGATGCTTGGACTGCCTAAGCGGAGCAAGTGGTTCTCTGTGCTGGATCTCCGCGAGTGGGTACTACAGATCCGATGGCCCCAGAGGACCGTGAGAAGACGGCCTTTATCTGTCCGGCAGCTTCTGAATTCATGAGGATGCCTCAAGGGATTTCAGGTGCCCCAGCCACTTTTCAACGATTGATGGGCGTGCAGTGGGGACATGAACTTACTAAGTGCCTGGTATACCTAGATGATGTTATTGTGTTTGGCAGCTCACTGGAGGAACATGAGGCAGATTATTTAAGGTATTGGACCGACTGGAGGACTTTGGCCTTAAACTGTCCATTGATAAGTGTCAATTCTTTCAAACATCAGTAAAGTATGTGGGACACATAGTATCCACCGAGGAATAGAGACCGACCCAAGTAAAGTTGAGGCCTTGACCACCTGGCCACAGCCCAAAATCTAAAAGAACTGCAAAGATTCCTGGGATTCTGTGGTTATTATCGGCGCTTCATCAAGGACTATTCAAGGTGATCCGCCCTTTACTTAACCTTACTCAAGGGTATCCCCAACCCACAAAAAATACCAAAAGTCAGCGTCCCTCAAGACTGAAGAGTGTATTTTCATCCAGTGAAGTATTTGGGGCCCGCTGGACTCTGATTGTGAGACTGCTTTCATGAGATCATATATCAACTTACCCATGCTCCAGTGCTGGCCTATGCCGATCCAAGAAAACCTTACGTCCTGCACACTGATGCTAGCTTGCAAGGGTTGGGGGCTGTGTTGTACCAAAGCACGAGAATGGCCTGAGACCAGTGGCCTTTGCCAGTAGAAGCCTGACCCCATCCGAAAAGAACTATCCTGTACATAAGTTAGAGTTCCTAGCTTTGAAGTGGGCTATTTGACCAATTCCATGAGTACTTGTATGGGGCTAAAATACTAGTAAAACTGACAATAATCCTTTGACCTATGTGCAGACCTCAGCTAAGTTGGATGCCACTGGCCATAGGTGGCTTTCTGCATTATCTACATATGACTATGCTCCGAATACCAGCAGGTCTGAACCACATAGATGCTGATGCTCTCTCCCGGAGGCCTGTTCCCCAGAATGATTGGGTCCGATTGGCAGAACCTGACATTCGGGCACTCTGCCGGAGATTTGACAGGAGGAACAAATGTCCACGGACTGATGGACTGCATAGTGGATTGCTTGGGACCCTCTGAGAATTGCATACCTGCTTATTGCCACTTTCTGCAATAGACATTGGTGCACTGCCCTCAGCTGGACAATGACAGTATTCGCCGGGCTCAATCCATGATCCCATGATCAAAGCAGCTTTAGAAGCCCTCTATGCAGGAAAAGATGTGTCCAAATTGCTCCACTGATTTGAGAACTGCACTGTTATACAAAGAAGGTCCTAAGTTGAAACTGATCAATAAACTGTTATACAGAGAAACAGTAGACAGAGGGGACAAGTAGACAAACAACAACTAGTGCTGCCCACTGCCTTTGAGACTCAGTACTGAGGTCCTTGCACAACCACATGGGGCACCTTGGTATAGACAGAACACTTGACTTGGTGAGATCCAGATTCTATTGGCCTAAGATGGGGGCTGATGTGGAGCAACATTCGAACTTGTAGTCGCTGCTTACAGAGCTTTGCCCAGAGGGCTGCCCCTTGTTAACATCACCACCAGTGCACCCATGGAGCTGGTCTGTATTGATTTTCTGAGTTTGAGTCAGATCAAAGAAATATCAGTAATGTGCTGGTGGTCACTGACCATTCACGAGATATGCCCAAGCTTTCCCACAAAGACCAGAAAGCATCCACTGTGGCCAAAGTACTTGTGAAAACTTTTTGTTCACTATGGGGCTCCACAAAGAATCCATTCTGATCAAGGGAGACTTTGAGAGTCGTCTGATCAAAGAGATGCTTTCTCTGTGGGGAGTGCGAAGTCCAGAACCACTCCTTACCACCCCAGGGGGACCCACAGCCTGAACGTTTCAACGCACTTTGCTAGATATGCTAGACACCCTGCACCCAAAGGACAAGCCTAGATGGAGCCAACAAATTAGCACCCTGGTACATGCTTATAACTGCACCAAAAGTGATGCCACTGGATTCTCCCCTACCGCCTGATGTTTGGAAGAAGCTCGACTACCAGTAGATGTGTGTTTGGGGTCTCTCCTGATGGGGTTCAAGCTGACAACTATTTACAGTATGTGCAAAAGTTAAAGGCCCAGCTAACTCATGCGTACCAACTGGCCAAACCATGGCTGCCAAAAGAAATCTGGCCAACAAAGAAAGGCATGATAAAAGGTGAGATTACAGGAACTCCAGGAGGAGATCGGGTATTGCTAAGAAATCTGGGACTGCATGGCAAGCACAAGATTGCTGACCGATAGCACCATCTCCCTCACATTGTAGTGGGCAAACTAGATGATCTGCCAGTGTACAAAGTAAGGCCTGAGAATAATTCAAAGATGTAAAAACAATACATAGAAATCATTTACTGCCCATTGGACAAATCTTAATTGAGTCTGAGCCCTAGAAGATGCCCCTCTGGACCAGTGACTAGAGCTGCTGCTAAAAAAAGATCAGAAAGTCTGCACCTACAGAAGCAAAGTTAAAGTGTTCCCTCCACAAGTCCCAGTTGAGCATGACTGTCAGTCCATATCGGAAGAAAGTGAGAGTGACTTTGAATACTATCCTTCTTACGAACTGAGTCAATTGTTTCGGGCAATCCCTAGTCAATACTGGAGACAAAGCTGGGCCTTCTGGACTGTCTAAGCCCCCAGCTTCATCCCTGGAGCCAATGCTCCCAGAAAGTGAAGTGCAAAGCATCAGATCAGATGAAATGGAATCATTGTGCATGGTTGAACTGTTTGAGCTTTCAGGGAAAATGATAGATTAGGGCAGACTGGTGATACACCGAACAAGAAGAGTATTTTGAGTGCCCTGACAGTCCACTGCCAGTGTCCGAAAGCTCTCCATGCAGCCAAATGTTGTGGACTCAGAAACTGTAACTCCTGGAGCTGAAAGTGCCCCAAGTTCTAGCCTCTCTACCCCCATGGAGACTCCCCTGACAAGTGAGGACAATGCTGAAAATGAGGCTCAGAGTGCAGAGACTATAACAGTTCCCCTAGAAAGACTGGTCGAGCTGTAAAGCCTGTGGTGCACCTCAGTTATGATTCACTTGGGGGCCTGTGGACTTGCCTCTCAATGTTGTCCATAAAGGGTGTATGTGTCCCGAGCTCACTGCCCAAACTGAGCATCAGTGCTAACTCCAAGTTACTTGTGTTGCCCTCTAAGTATGGTGCCCTTGCCCCATCCAGCCCCAAGGTAACTGATAGGAAGGCCCCCTCTCTTCAGGTTTCATGTACAAGAGGTAATAACTTGAGTTATGGTACAATGTGTATGTAATACTGTGTAAAGAGGACGTACTGCAATGTTTCAGAAATGTGTTCTTGGTAAAATGATATATTGACTGATGATTACATGTCTGAGCCTAATGCAAATGTATATGGTTGCAGTTGAAACTTATGGGGGTACTTGCTTGCGCGGACGTCAAGCTTTCCCAAACCAGGAAGGTGTAACCCCTGCAAATGGGGGTTCCCAAAAGACTTCAGGAGCTTGCTTGAATGCTCCAAGCCTGAATGGTGTTTGGCATTTAAGCCATTTATCAGTGAGTGTTTTAGAGCCTCTGGTACTGTCTCTTTAAGAGCTGTCTGCTTGCAGACATAATTAGTTTGTATGGGGGACTGTGTGCTTCTCTGAGTACCACTCGAGCTGCTGCCAATTCACTTAATTTTGCAGTCACTAGGAGTGCAAAGGGAACCTATCTGAAAGATGTAACTGTTTACCAGAAATTATTTAGAGTAATAATGAAATTACAGTTTGTCTAACCTGCTTTCTTTGCAGTCAGAACTGTGTCTGCTAGTTCCCATTCTAGTTTTGAACTGCTGAACTGGACCAATCAGTGTGGGGTAAGCTAGCTCTAAAATGGTGCCTGGACGAATCAGAACTTGGACTCATAATCTGAGCCAGCCACAAGAGGATTGTATGGGCAGTGACTCTGGGAGATGTAGTTTAGACTTCAGTGCCTTTTGGACCAACAGCAACAGTCTATTGTGAGTGACAGCCAATCCAGTCAAGAACTGGGAGGAACTCAAAGGAAGTGCCCGGTTTTTGTCGGTTGGAGTTCTGTTGAGCTTTGGCAGTGAAGAAGGAAGGAGCCCTGTACTTTTCAGTGTGCAGTTTTAGTCAAAAACGTGTGTAAGGCCCAGAGTTCGGTCTGCAGCTTGTTAGGACTGAATCCGTCCTGTGAAAGAATCAAAGGATCTCTGAAGAGTAGAAACCAGGCTCACCCTGTAGAAGACTGGAGGAATTGCTGAAAATTACACTCGGTCTGTCAGGAACTGAATCTGCTGTGTGTTCTCCTGGGTATTGTGCAGTAATTGCGATCGGGATACAGATGCAGCCTGCCTGGTATAGTGCTTTCTTTTATATGGATGTGTGAAGAGGTTTGTGTACCTCAAGTGAGCCCTGCTGACATTGAAGGACCCTATCTTATTTGGAGGTCGTGAGTACTAATTCAGGGTCGCTCCTGTTGAATTGCACATTAAATCCAAATGGAATTACTGTACTGCTGACTGTTTAATTCTCCTTTTCTCTGTGTGAAAGGGCCCCTACCAGCTGCCACGGTTTGGACTAGCCACTAGGGCTTGGGTACCCAGGGACAGTAACTGATAGGGATAGGCCTGTGCACAGAGCCATAGGTAGATTATTAGAGTGATAAGCTAATTAACCTGATTTCCCCTGTCCTTGTTATATCCCCTAAATAAATCAGAGCTGCTTGTTTCAGCAAAGTTATACTGCCTGAGGTATTTGTCTATGTTAAAGTACTGTACTGTAGTTGTTGCACTGTATCTCATTTCACAGGAGGTCCCAGTGCGGAACCAGACCTGGGGGTAAGTGTATACTGTGAAGGTAATTCTGATATATTGTGGGCCACTAGTGGGAAGAAAGGGGTTGCAGTGTCCCAGAGGGCTGTGACCAAGTTAGTTTAACTATTGCAAACCCTGACCTCTGGGTGGAGGCACCCGCCATTGGATCCAGGCCCCTCAACCTGTTAGTGGCAAATCAGGCAGGGGTAGTAGCCCCTGGGATAGCGCCATCTAGGGGTTACACAATTAAAATACGTTTTCCTTTTTTTAAAACAACATTTTCACAAACTCCTTTCCCAAGTTAAATCGCCACTGACTTACCAACAGAAATTGGAACTGAGGCTAGCTACTCAGTCTAATGGTAGTTTGTGGTTTTAACATAAAGTAAAAAAAATATACACATCCTCACCAGGTCCCAGGGAAGACGACAGGACTGGGTCAGTTAAGATAACACCTAGAGAGTAAGGGAGGGTGCAGGTGGGAGAATGGAACAAGCCCACTGTATAAAATCATTACCACCTACTGGGCAAACAATAGAGCAGCACTATTTTATCAGAATGTATACCTACGCAATAAAAACAAGCATTTGTCAATGCCGAATGTTTGCTTGCTGGCATTGGCAGTGGTAGTGTAGAAGTTACAGAGCTGCGTAATAGGAATGGCAGTGAAGTACTGAACTGAAGCCAACCCCACCACCACCCTGCAGAGAGTGACAGGCATTGGGGTGTGCCTTTGGGTCGTCAAGCATATCGGCCATGCCATTTCACCACACCCCACCCTGCAGACATTGACAAGTGTCACTGTGCCTTGGGGTCTTTGGCCCTTATGCGCACCCCATTCCATCAGGAAATACAGTGAGATGGGCGCGGTATAGGAGAATGGGGTGAACTTTGGGGCCGAAGAGTCCAAGGCATACCTCAATGCCTCTCACTGGCTGCAGGGTGTGGAATGGTATGAGCATTACAGGCAAGAATCCCAAGTCACACCCCTGATGCCTGTCTTTCTGTACAGGGTTGGGCGTTATGGTTGGAAACCCTAATACCTCAGGCATTCGTTGGTATTTTCACTCCAATTTTTCAACATGGTTTTTTTGTGACCCCACCTCATGAACAGTGGCAATATCAGTTTGTTAGCTGAAAGCTGCTTATGCACAGCGACTACGGCATTTAGCACCACAGGTGCAAAAACATTCCGAACAGGATGCAAAAAATGACAGCTGTACTGTTCATGGGGAGGTGTAAAATAGCAATGTTGCAAATCTGCAGTAAAAATATTTAAAAAACTGGTGAAGTCATGAGCGTGCATAGAAACTGTGAAACGCACACCCGTAATGTAATTAGTTTGGGGATTTTTTACAGCAGATTGTTAACACAGGCATTTTGGGACCTCCGATCATGCACAGTGTCACTGTGATTTTCTTTATCTGTCCCGAACAATGATTTCCCACAGCGACCACGCATCTCTGCGCTGAAAGTGTGAAAACACATTTCGACCATGTTGTGAAAAATGACAGCTGTACTGTTCATAAGGAAGTGTGGAAAAATGCCACTGGTGAAAATCTGGACTGAAAATATTACAAAGTCATGAACTTATGAGGGTGCGTGGAAACTGCGCAATGCTCACTAAGTAACACAGTCATTTTATGGACTTTTGTCACCAAATTTTCAACATAGCCATTTTAAAGACCTCTGCTCATGAACAGTGTAACTGTGATTTTCTTAATCTGTCCCAAACATTGCTTTGTTTACGACTGCTGCATTGTGCACTACATGTGCGAAAACACATTTTAGGCGACATGTGGAAAATGGCAGCTGTACTGTTCATAAGGAAGTGTAATAAAATGGCAATGTTGAAAATCGGGTGAAAATAAAGAAAATTCGAAACTTATTTAGCCGCAGTGTAGGAACCGCGCAACGCATGCTCATAAAACAGTCATTTTTAGGGATTTTTTCACCAAATTTTCAACATAGCCATTTTAAGACCTCTGCTCATGAACAGTGTCACTGTGATTTTCTTAATGTGTCCCATACATTGATTTCGCACACCGAGGCGTCATTGTGCGCTACATGGGCGGAAACACATTTGGGAAAGATGTGAAAATGACAGCTGTACTGCTCATAAGGAGGTGTGGTAAAATGGCAATGTTGAAAATCTGGATGAAATATAAAATCGCGAACTTACTTATGGCGTGCATAGAACTTCTGTAGCGACGCTCATAAAACAGTCATTTTAGGAGTTTTCCACCAAATTTTCAACATAGCTATTTTAAGACCTCTGCTCATGAACAGTGTCACTGTGATTTTCTTAATTTGTCCCGTACATTGATTTCACACACGAGTGCGCCATTGTATGCTTACATGAGGCGAAACACGTTTTGAATGAGATGTGAAAATGACAGCTGTACTACTCATAAGAAGGTATGGTAAAATGGCAATGTTGAAAATCTGGAGTGAAAATATTGAAAATTCATGAACTAACGAGCGTGCGTAGGAACTGCTCAACGCACGCTCGTAAAACAGTCATTTTTTGGAATTTTCACCAAATTTTTAAAATAGGCTTCTTGAGAGCCCACCTTATGAACACTCTTGGCGTTGTTTCATTAATCGGTCCCGAAAGGTGATTTCACGAGTGACTGCTAAATCACCCTTCGCCCAAATAACACCATGACAGTGACAGCATTCATGAGAAGGGGTCCCAAAAACCCCATGTTAAAAATTTGGTGCAAAAATTCCAAAAAATGCCTGAGATATGCTGCAAAGTTGAAAAAACCCTATCTATCCCATTATACAGCTTATCGGCACTTCCTCAGTTTGCGGTCGGCTTTGAAGAGTGCAGACGTGTTCCCGGTCCACCAAAGATCGTCGCGCCGAGGTCCGGAGGTAAGTATGGGGTGAGGGGGGTGTGGGGAGGCAGGGTGCACAGTGGGTGGGTGCAGGTTGTGGGAGAGGGCAGGAGAAGCGCCGAGGACAGTTTTTTTGCAGGTTTTTAAATAAATGACGCAGGATGTTTGCCACGCTGGGGTGGGCTCCCAGCGTGGCACAAAGACAGCTGGTTGGGGGCGTGGAGCCGATGGGGGTAGGCACCCCGTTGGCCATAGCATCTGTTGCCACGCTGGGGTGGGCTCCCAGCGTGGCACCTACTCTGAGGGAGAGGACAGTGGAGCCGGCGGGGATTGGGCACCCCGTTGGCTATGATGAGTTGCCACGCTGGGGTGGGCACAGCGTGGCATGTGAAGGCTTTGGGGCACAGCACAGCTGACAGGGATTGGGCACCCCATCAGCTACACAGTGTGTGCGTGAGGGGCAGCACGGTATGCGTGTGTGTGTGTGTGTGTGTGTGTGTGTGTGTGTGTGTGTGTAGGGGAGCGCACATGAGCAGGTGATATCTGATCGCTGCTCACTGAAGCATAGCTCCCCCTTTCAACTGTACTCCACTGCATTTTGGAGCTGTCATAGACAGCTCGAGCAGGCATTGGAGAACTGCAGTCGCACCTGCAAACACACTGCCTGAATTGGAAGAGGGCTACCACACCTCCGAAAACTCGGATGATGGCACTATATTTCTTGCACATGCATGCAAGCAAACAGAAAAATGACAAAACGAAGCATTTTAAACATATTTCTGATCTGTTTTTTTACTTCATTTTACAAAGAAGTCATTGTATAATAGGAATAATGCCCTCCAGGGTGGGTGTTATTCTGGGATAACATCCCTTCTCAGCTGTTGGACGCCCTCTGCCCCAACCACCCAAGGCGGGATATTATCCCAGCATAACACCCACCCTGTCAGACATTATTCCTTTATTATTTGCTAGGCAATGTAGTGATTGAGTCAATTTTCTAGTTGCTATGTTCATTCAGTTAAAAAAATGTTTTTGGTCCAGTTTTAATCATGACTGTGCTCAACTGAAAACTGCTCCTTCTATATTCTCTAGTAATGGTTAACTGTTAATGTTTATAATGTTCCTACTGACCACATTTAGTATTGTAACTCCAAGGAGAATGCTCTGGGGGGGGGGGTGCTGTGGAGCAGCAATCATGGCAGATGGTCTTTACAACCTTCACACCTGCTCGGGGATTAGAGCTGGAGATTCAAAATGAGTCCAAAATTGGACCAGAAGAAAAAGTCAGAAAACTTGGACGCCTTTTTACGCCAGTTGCTCCATCAAAGGGACCTGGGCCTAAACAGCGTAGCAACTCATTGTCAACAGATTCTCCAACATTACAAATTCTGGCAATGCTTACTAAAATTCAGGCAACGGGGGAAAATACTATAAAAAGTCTGGTATCAGTGGAAGTCAAACTCTACCAAATGGACACTAAAATTCTTGAAAATACCACCGCTGTGAGCACTTTGACGGAAGACACAGACAGCAAGAGAGGAATTTTCATGCAAGATCTTTTGTTCCTGTGATCCAAATTGGAGACACTTGAAAATATGCAATGCCGAGTCCATATCAGGATAATTGGATTTCCCCCACAACACACAAAAGAAGTAAATATCCTTTTGGCAGTTAATCAACTCATTTTACTGACCTAGAACTTTTAACTCCTAATTCTGGGATTACAGTTTTGCATGCATTTGCCATCCCTTAATGATCTAGACTGCCACGTGAAGCTGAAGTGCTGCAACCGCTCACCACTACAGCCGTTTTATCCTCAGCGGAAGCCCGCATTACATTACTTCAAGCAGCCAGGATCAAAGGTGATACAGTATGGGACAGTAATCGGACTGCCTGTTTTCCTGATGACTCAGTGCAGACCCAAGAAAGAAAAAAAGAACTTCAGGCAATCAAAAATTTACTGTTAGTAAATGGAGCGTCAGTGCAGCTTCTCTTCCTTACGCAACTACAGATAACGCTATAGTGCCAAATAACGTGTTTTTGGATCCTTCAGCGGCTTCATCTTTTGCAAGCAAACTCATAGCCAAGATACCGTCCCCTGCACCAGAGCAAGATGAGATGGGGTAAAAGCAGGAAGTGTACTGTTTTGAACTTTTTGTGACTCAAGGTTTTGTGTCTGCACTATTACTAGGTTACTTCCTCCAAAGGGTGATAGCGCTAATGTTGAAATACTGTACTCGTACTTTTGACACTGCTTTACTGTACTATCTGCCGATCGTTACTAATGTTAAATGTTGTTCAATATTCCTTTGTTGAAATGGGCGAAAGGATCTTGTATTATGATGTGTTAACACACATTGCTCAGTTAATGGACTTTAAAACTGATCTAATACCATGTTTTTTACATATGTGGCATAAATGGAATGCCATATGAGCATAGGGCTGCCCTACAGCTTAACTGAGCCCAGGCCATCTTAAAATGTTATTGTCTCTTGCCCACCAAACATATCATCCCTCCACCTCTTTTCCAACTTGTGAGGAGCATTAAATGATGGCAAATGCCTGTTGTGCCAACTGCTGTGGTGACAGTGCTAACTCCTACATCATTATTATGCTATACTTGTGCTTTGTTTTATATATAAGCCCCCTGCAAAAGTGGGACTTATATTCCCACATATTTAGGCACCCCTTTCCCTTCCCCCCCACTAGGAAATAGGTTTAGTGCCCTGGGGGTTAGTTCTCTGGATGCCTCAAGGGGACAGCAAAGGGCAGCAGATAGGGTATAAAAGGGAGAGTACAAGAAGTATCTGGGCCTTTCGAGCCCAGGCATTAGGCCTGGGGCTGGAGGGGGGAGGCTGGAGAGTAGAACTAGGACCAGGATAGGTGGGCAAGTGAGGGAGCTTGGTGGTCCAGGAGGGCCAGTGGGGAAACCCCCTCAAAGCAAAGTACAGTCAGGATGTTTTTATGTGCAGTGGGCAATGAGGATTGGGGTATGGAACTCCAGTGGGGACCAGGTTGCCAGGTTTTGCATTGAGTGAGGTTAGGGCATTAGGGAGGCTTTAGCAAGCCCAATCGATAGATGTAGGAGCCCTTTAGGAAGCCCATTGGTGTTTTCCCAGGTTGCCAGGGCTGGGAGGGCTGTGGCACAGCCCTCTCAGGAGGGAAACTGGTGGCAGAGGTTCCCCTCAAACCTGAAGTGGCAGGGCGGCCTGGGTGGTTGAGGGAGCCAGGGAGCCTTTCACCTGTTCAAAGGGGTCTGTTTGGAGGGATAGGTTCTGGGGCACTGGTCCAGTTGATGGCCAGGCGGGCTGGGGACCCACAGAAGTGGTAGGCCTTGGAGGGTGCTCCTCATGCTGGTGGCTTAATGCAAGCCTAGGAGTTGTAGAAGGGATGTGGACCTGGCAGGGACTCCCCGTAGGAGGTGATGACAGCAGTACAACCCTGGAGAAATGTGGGGGCTGTAGAGACTGAGGCAGAGGAAATCGATCAGGGTAACAGGTGCTTCTGCCTAGGACATTTAGAGCCAGCTAATGGAATATGGGTCAGGGCCTGGGTCATCAAGAAAAATCCTGGATGCCTTGTTGGCATGGACCAATGCACTGGGGTCCAGGTGGGAAGGGCAGCTTGCTTTTCCACACCAGTGTCAGGGGGCGGGAGGATGACCAGAGCCAGCATAAAGGGGACCTGTGAAAACAGAAGTAACAGGAAGGCTTGGCTTACCAGATCTTCATATGCCAGGAGGGTGCAAGGATCTGGGTTCCTGGGTTTGGGGTAAAACACCAAAGACAGGAAGGGTAGGAAAAAAGACTCCTTCTGGTGTCTGCTGATACTGTGGTTCTGCTGTTTGAGAGGTCCAGCTATATCGTGTAGAAAGTTATAGCCCCATGGAGCTGATTAAGTATTTACTGTAAAGGAATGATGACCCCTGTATAGCTGGAATCTTTTGCCATGCAAGTGACAATAAAGTCATTTGGGAAGAAAGCAGTGGTTTGTGCTTCATTTGATTGTAGAGAGGGAGTTTTAATGAAATGAAATCTGTTGTTTCCCTCTTCATTTTGAAGTCTGATTAATTTGCCACAAGTTTGTATTCAAGGGGAAAGAGTCCAGTCTCTGGAGCTTCCGGGGCTTTGTGGGACCTCCGAGAGAGAAGAGGGAGGTCCCAGTCTGGTTGGTGGGTTCGGGGAGTGGATCCATTGCTAAAAATCAGGAGGTAATGCAGCAGCTTGAAGACAGCATCAGGTGGGGACCATCCATTTTCCCTGGTCCAGTAATTGCAATGTCTCGTATGTTAGCGCTTTGGGAGTGTGCCTTTCTTTCTACCCAGACCATCTGTGGGATTTTAAGTATGCCCCTAAATGGGGCAGGAAGGGAGGGGTTACACTGTGGGGGCTCGCCCGGGATGTTTCCCCAAACCTTAAAAATCGCCACTGGACCCTGAGCCATGTGGTCCGCAGTATGCAGGCTTCCTGGCCTGGTCTGGCCCTGTTTGCAAACTTTTAATTGCTGTGGGGTGGGCCTGGAGCAGGCATTAGGCCTGGCCTGCTGGTGTGGTGTGCTCGTGTGACTTTCCGGTCATGTGACCCTCAGGAGGGGTCCTGATTGGAGGATGGGCAAAGGGAGCTATCACATCTGCACGAGGAAGTGCCATCTTGGGGACCAGAGTGAGTCAGCTGAGGGAGAGTGACCAGTAGTAGCAGTAAAGCAGAAAAGAGAATAGTGAGAGCAGTGCAAGACAGTTTGCTGTGAGAGCGCATTGTTGGAGAAGCAGGCAAGTGAACTGGGCTGCATTGTTTTGGAGCAGAGAACTGTGGGCTCCAAGTGACTGCGGGACTGGGAGGGAAGGAAAAGCAAATGCAGGCATCCCAATGGATTGGCAGCAAGTAGTAGCAGGGGGAAGTGCAGAGAGGCCTGAAGCAACCCCATAAGGAGGAACCCCTGACTACAGTTCCAGCCTCACTTCTCTCCTGGCTCTGAAAGGCTGGGGGACAATGCAAGGGACATGAACATTGTGTGAGGTGTGGATCTGTGGGAGAAGCAGTAACCAGACTGCCCAAATGCCTTTACTGTATAGGTAGAGCACCGGTGCCATGTAGAGGGAGGTATGCTCCCAGTTCCACTGTCAGTTTATTCATCCCATGGTCACCAGCCAGCGGGGATTCAGAGGAGTTTCAAAGATTGTCCCTGGGAGAAAGCACACCTGTCCAGGTGGATGAGACCCAAAGTGAATCCCTGGACATGATAGTGGATGCTGTGGAAAGGAGGGTGCAGGAGTACCAGAAAGAGACAGAGGTGATGGAGAACATAGACATCTGCCCAGCTCTTTGCCACCTGCTACCAGCTATCCCACTGGCAGAGGGAGGGGCAGGGGCCTCAGACAACATCGACACCCACCTAAATACCCCCTTTCCGCTTCAAGGTCATCTCCCAGCGTGATGCTGCCCCCCTTCTGTTAAAGGCACTCAGCAAATCCCGGTTCAACAGTGATAATCTCGGTCTTAAAATACTAAGGCTCACTCTCCCTGAAGTATTCTACCCCCTCACTGCCTGTTATACCGCTCCCTTGCCCTGGGTCAGTTCCCCTCCATGTGGAAAACTGCCGTCATCACTCCTCTCCTGAATAGTGGTGACCAAACCCTGCCTAGTAATTATCAGCCCATCTCAATTCTACCCCTACTCTCCAAGGTTCTTGAAAAGATAGTCGCCACACAAGTCACAGACTACCTTGCTCAACACAATCTCCTCTGCCCCGAACAGCATGGTTTCCAAAAAAACCATAGAACCACAACCGCGCTTTTGGAATATACCAACACTATCCATGCGACCCTGGATGTAGGCTAGATTGCTTGTGCTGTCTATATAGATCTTTCCAAAGCATTTGACACTGTCCACCACTCACATCTCCTAACCTCGCTAACCAAATTAGGTTTCTCACAGGATACCACCACTTGGTTCTCAAACTACCTGTCTGACAGAACCCAGAGAGTCAGACTAGGGCATACCTTATCATCCCCTTTCAGAGTTATATCTGGGATCCCCCAAGGGTCAATCCTTGGCCCCCTACTTTTCACTCAATTCCTTAACTCACTGCCCATGGCCTGTTCTGGGAGTCTCCTTCTATATGCAGACAATGCGGTTTTATTCAGTACCCACACCAACCCAACCGCCCTCCAAGTAGCCCTCCAAGGGTCATTTAATGAGGCCAAATCCTGGTTTACTGACCATAGGCTTGTTCTAAACATAAAAAAAAACAAAGTCCATGCTGTTTGCCCATGCCCAAAACAAGTTCAGTAACCACTCCTGCTCATCTATAACTCCCATAATGAGACCCTGGAACATGTTTCTACTTTTAAATATTTAGGAGTTACCCTAGACTCAGGGCTAACCCTACCATGAGAACATATCTGCCAACTTAATCTGGCTATAAATGTGAGCATTGGTCTGCGTCACAGCTACAAGCACTGTTTCCCCCGTGAAGCCCTACAGCTAGCCAGCTCCTCCTCCATCCTGTCACTCATTGATTACAGGGTTATCTTCTATGGTGCTGCCGACAACACCTCCCTCAACAAAATTAGGGTTTCCATGAATAAAGCCTGTAGATTGGCCACAGGATGTGACCAGCCTACGCACGCCTGTACACTGTATACCAGTACAAACTGGCTTAATTTCGATGATCGCCTAAAGTACCAGACCTGTCAAATTGCAACTGGCCTCACGCCCCCTGCCATCGTGAAGCTGCTCCCCCCCCCAACAGCACGAGATGCACACGTCATGCAGAGAAATCGCCCTACCAGGTTCCCCACTGTAAAACCTCCATGGGGCAAAGAACTTTCAGATACCGTGCCCCCAATTGGCCGAACTCACTGCCCATACCAGTCCTCCTGGCTCCTACCCTGGGACTGTTCAAATCCCTTCTCTGTAGTAATATCTTGTGTGACTCCACCTGTGACTGTACCTGACCTACCCATGACCAGAAAATGCCATGACAATGGACCCACTTGCTCCTGCTTCTAGAGTGCCTGTCCCTGGTTTCGGTCTTTCCCAAGCCTCAGACTAGCTGACACTCACTGGGCTGTGCTGCAGTCATAAATTCTTCTCCACAACTACTGTACTGTATGATTGCCCCTGTAGTTACTGTATTTATTGTATTTTGCCACTGTACTGCATTGTCTATGACAGTTGTAATTATCCTGTACCACATCCACCTGTTGTACTTTACCATGTATCATTCATAAGGTGTGATATCTCCCACATTGCTAGTTATACTGTAATGTCTGTACACTGTATGCTCTGTATTGTTTTCTATGACGTGGAGCCTTTGTAAAGAAGTCTCTGACTCAAAGGTATTAATTCCGATTGTATTCAATAAATAAAAATAAACCAGTTGGGGATCCTCCAGGGCCCGGGGGACCCTCACCATGGCCCTTGTCCAGTGGTAGCTCACCAGCATTATCCAGCAAATTGGAGCCTACCTTGGGTGCCAAGAGCAAGATCAGATCTATGAAGAGTGACCTCGAATCTGTACCTGCACCAGGTGCAGCCCAGTTGACAGTTTGGTGACCCCTAAGACCCAAGGGAGCTGAATGAGGAGAAATATGTTGGCAGCCAGTTCTAGTTCCAGGACCACATGGTGGTTAGGGCAATCCCAAGGCCATACCACTGCCCAGTTATCACTTTTAAAGATGCCACCCCGCAGTTCTTGGTCTGGGCAAAGACCCTCCAGACCCAGATGGACGGGTTAAATCCCAGTGACCTGTTGAATTTGAAATACCGACAGGGGATATGGCTACCCAGAGGTCAAGCAAGGAGAATCAGCGTGAGGGACCTGCCCAAATGGAGCCAGGATAAAAGGTGGTTTCGCAGGAGGCTGAGGGTAGACTATCCGAACTTGAGCTATACATACATGCCAGAAAGGATTTGGGACATTATTGAAGAGATGAGGGAGGACTGGATTTTTAAAGAACAACTGGAAAGGCTGAAGCACCATCCAGGAGGAGGAAGTGCCCCATCTCAGGAGTTGTTCCAAAGGGCACTGTCGATGTGCCATACAGGGACTTGGTCAGGACTAACCATTTTCAAACACTTTGCTATGGTCCAGGACTTAACTGGTACTCGGACAAAGTATTACATCTTGGACCAAGATTCATTTGGAGAGGTGACCCCTAAGCCAGATCCAGCATATTATTTCCCTCCAGGTGGGGGACCTGCAACCTAGCCCTCTGAGACTAAAAAGCTTGTGGACTGCTCCAAGGCAATTACTTTATGGAGCTGATGTGGTGACTCTGTTGCTCAAGCTCCTAAATTGAAAATTTTATAGTTATTGTTTATATTTCATGATAAAATATGTTTCTGAGAGATTGGTGTGAGAATGGGTGCATGTGCAAGAGAATGTATTGGGGTTTTGTACACAGAGACACTTTTTACATCTTGGTGGGAGGTATCTAAGGGGACTGTCTGCTACCTCATTAAAGTTTAGCATAAAGCTTAAGTAAAAAGAATCTTTCTGGAAGTGCATAATCATTGTTAAAAACTGATTGTTGTTACTGTTTGAAAAAAGAATAACGATGGTTGTGACTAGCACTATAGATTTATCTCCTGGCTCAGTTAGGGTTTAGGATTTAGGCTTTAGGAAATAGTTTTGGGCTAGGTAGGTAGGTTGGGTGGTGTCTAGTGGCCAGATATGGTGACTTCATTTTCCAGAGGGCTAGGGAGTGCGCATACTTGGCCTGATAGGAGTGGACCATCACTGGACCCTTGCCATCATTCCAAGAGAATGATTCCCTGGAGTGGGGAAGAGTGTAAGCCCCTGCAAAGCGGGCTTATATTCCCATATTTAGCACTCCTTTCCCCCCCAAGCTAGGATCGGGTTTAGTGCTCTTGGGGTTAGTTCTCTGGACGCCTCAAGGGGCAGCAGAGAGCAGCAGATAGGGTATAAAAGGGAGTGTACAGGAAGTTTCTGGGCTTTTCCAGCCTGGGCATTAGGCCTGGGGCTGGAGAGGGGAAGCTGAAGAGTAGAACAGGACCAGGATAAGTGGGCAAGTGAGGGAGCACGGTGGTCCAGGAGGGCCAGTGGGGAAAAAAAACAACAAAGTAAAGTATAGTCAGGATGGTTTCATGTGGCTGACAAGGAGCGGGGGTATGGAGCTCTGGTGGGGACCAGGTAGCCAGGTTTTGCATCGAGTGCGGTTAGGGTGTTAGGGAGGCTTTAGCAAGCCCAATTGATAGATGTAGGAGCCCTTTAGGAAGCCCACTGGTATTTTCCCAGGTTGCCAGGGCTGAGAAGGCTGTGACAGAGCCTTCTCAGGAGGGGTACTGGTGGCAGAGGTTCCCCTCATACCCAGTGTGGCAGGGCAGCCTGGGTGGTCAAGGGAGCCAGGGAGTCATTCACCTGTTCAAAGAGGCCTGTTTGGAGGGACAGGCCCTGGGGCACTGGTCCAGCTAATGGCCGGAAGGGCTGGGGACCCACAGAAGTGGAAGGCCTTGGAGGGTGGTCCCCGTGCTGGTGGCTTAACGCAAGCCCAGGAGTTGTAGAAAGGTTGTGGACCTGGCAGGGACTCCCCATAGGAGGTGATGACAGCAGTACAACCCCAGAGAAAAGTGGGGGCTATGGAGGCTGAGGCAGAGGCAATCGATCAGGGTAACGGGCCTTAGCCTAGGACATTTAGAGTCAGCAATTGGAAAATGGGTCAGGGCCTGGGTCGTCAAGAAAAATCCTGGTTGTCTTGTTTGCATGGGCCAATGCCCCGGGGTCCAGGTGGGAAGGGCAGATTGCTTTTCCACACCAGTGTTGGGGGGGGATGACCAGAGCCAGCATAAAGGGAACCCATGAAAACAGAAGTAACAGGAAGGCTTGGCTTACCAGATCTTCATATGCCAGGAGATTACAAGGATCTGGGTTCCTGGGTTTTGGGTAAAACACCAAAGACAGGAAGGGTAGGAAAAAAGACTCCTTCTGGTGTCTACTGATACTGTGGTTCTGCTGTTTGAGAGGTCCAGCTATATCGTGTAAAAAGTTATAGCCCCATGGAGCTGATTAAGTATTCGCTGTAAAGGAATGATGACCCCTGTATAGCTGGAATCATTTGCCATGCAAGTGACAATAAAGTCATTTGGGGAGAAAGCAGTGGTTTGTGTTTCATTTGATTGTAGAGAGGGAGTTTTAATGAAATGAAATCTGTTGTTTTCCTCTTCATTTTGCAATCTGATTAATTTATCATGAGTTTGTATTCAAGGGGAAAGAATCCAGCCTCTGGAGCTGTTGGGGCTTTGCAGGACCTCCGAGAGAGAAGAGGGAGGTCCTGGTATGGTTGGTGGGTTCGGGGAGTGGATCCGTTGCTAAAAATCAGGAGGTAATGCAGCAGCTTGACGACAGCATCAGGTAGGGACCATGCATTTTCCCTGGTCCAGTAATTGCAATGTCTCGTATGTTAGCGTTTTGGGAGTGCGCCTTTCTTTCTACCTGGACCATCTGCAAGATTTTAAGTATGCCCCTGTATGGGGCATTAAGGGATGGGTTACATATATATCTATCCTAGCCACCCTTATAAATTGTTAAGCTGCTCTCTTTAGAATTAATAGATGCCTGTATTGTATTTGCCCGTACAATTATGATGTGCTGCGTTCCTGTCCTGCATACTGTGATATGGCTTTTGCTATACATCATAAAATTTATAAACAAAGTTTACAAAAAAGGAGTATGCCCCAGCCAGGAAACGTTTTACTGGTCTAGTGGTCAACGTTGTAATGTTTATTTCATGTTACAAATGCAATAAAAATTTTAATCAGAATAAAAAAAGAAAACCTTCACTTCTGTAGACAGTCCTGTCAGCAGCTCCTCATTTGATTTTCTCCATGAGAGTACATGCCCATCACAGCCTCTCCGCTGAGCTGTCAGGCTCACTTAGCTGTCAAATGACAGAACAGTGTGGCTCGAAGCAGTTACGAGTCCTTAGTGCAGTTCCAAACTGTGATTTACAATTAAAACAATTATTTCCAGATTGCTTTGGTGGGGTGACCGCCCACATAGGAGAGGACAGCACACAACCCATGCATCAAAGGCATTCATCACCACCAACAGAGCTGACACTGCTTTGTTAGTGGCAGAACTGGGAATCACGCAGTGTGTGTGCTGATTGAACCAGACGTGAGTTTGCATTTGTACAGGACTGGTTTGCAGGTGTGAGAGTATGCTCTTGGACTGTGTGCTTTAATGGAAGTAAGGACTTTGGTGGAAACTGCCTTTTGCAGTACAAATTAACAGCCATGTTTGCTGACTTTGACCCGCTCTGCCATGGCAACGAGGTCAGAGTACGACATGCTGCCCAATCTGTGGTATTTGCCTGCAAGGAGAGACACATGGGCTCATGGACTACTGATGGACCTAACTAATTAAGGTGCCTTCCCAGACACCAATCACCTGTCAAGTGACATCCGTGGCTGCCAGACTGATTGACAGCTCTGTTGCCAATCTGCTCTATTTGTTTGCCTGCAAACAGCAGGGAATGTGTTGAACTTCTGTTAGTTAATTCTGCTCAAACTCCCAAGAAGAGCTCTCAGTTAAGTAGGTGTGTTGCAACAAACTCTGTCATTTTTGTAAAGATGAACAGAAAATGAACAGTAGAGCTCCCATGTGTAGAAAAGGAGGCATTCAGGTGCTGAGGATTGCATAACTGTGAAGCTGCCAGCCATGGCTGAGCACAGTGAGACACATTGTCACTCGACACTGCTGCAGAAGCCACCTAGAAGTAGGTACCAAAACCTTGTACCAGGCTATCTCCACCCAGGGGAACTGGCTGCCTCTATGAGAATGGCAGTGTGGAGTCCACGTGGCCTGATCAAACGGAGGACAACTAAACCTCCAGACTGCATTGCCAACCCTGATGCAAAAAGAGGAAGAGTGAAAGGGAAAGACCAAAAGCAAACTGGATGACCACTGAGAGGGATCACATAGAGCTGCAGAAACTGACCCTGCACACTGCCAGAGATCCTCTGGTCTGTGTCAACCATAAGAGTACAGTCCAGGGCCCTGCCGTACAACTTCTCCCTGTATTGTAAAAAATAGTTGGGAACATTTACTAGATTTGGCCAGCCAACCATGAGTTTGCGGATACCCCAGTTGGAGGTCTATTTCTTTTACATTTGCATGGCCTTTTGGTTTGGGATTTCACTGTTTCGCAAAGCATTTGATAATCTTTTATTTAAAGTGCACCACTGCCGGCTGACCACATACAACATCAATGGGTTCATACTGCTCCCACGCCTGAGTATCCGGCAACACTGTGGGAGCGCCCTTTAAGGTTTATAGGGTAGAGTACTGGTGTCAGTGGGATAGAGGGTCGTGCCCCAAGTACAGGAGGGCTGAAGAGGTTTAAGAGCTGTCAGAGAAGGCATCTAGTACTGTTCAAGGGAAATATTATTTTGGCTGCACCTCACAGGGCACCTGAAGAGTGGCCGTGTGATAAATCCAGCTGTGCCTAGAACAGCATCAGAAAATAAGCATTTGTCAATGCCGAATGTTTGCTTGCTGGTAGTGGAATTGGTAGTGCAAGAGTTAGAGACATAGCCGGCCCATCGGCGCAGCAGTGGGATTTCCGCTTGTGACGTCGGCAACCCGGGTTCGGAAACAGACCCCGGTCGTCGGAGGGCCGGCCAGGGCGAGAAGGATTGAGCATCCCACGGACTGCTCTCCTTCTCTGGGGGGAGGGTGGGGGAGGCGATCGGCACATTAAGGACTCCTGGCGGAGGCTGGGGGATCTCAGGTGACCGATGCGTACAGTTCTGGGAGGCGGGGCGGACGCTGGCATCATTGCACGTCCCCGCCTCCATAAGGAAAAATGGTGGAAAACCAAGGCGGGCAAGGACCGTGTCTCCATGAAGCCCTCCCGGAAGACCTCGGTTCACCACCGTCGCTGCAGGTCACCCGACTAGATATTGGCTCCGTGGTCACGGTAAATCATGGCCATGGCCCCGCCCTCCAGGGGGCAAGCGGGGGTGACTGGGGGACCTCGGCAGCCATAGATGGTGGCAGAGGCTTCCAGGAGCCGTGACCAGGGCTGATCAATGACAGGGACCTGCCATAGAAAGACAAAATTAAAAAAAAAAAAAAAGAGTTAGAGACATGCATATTAGGAATGGCGGGGAAGTATTGAAGTAACACCAACCCCCACCCCACCCTGCAGAGACTGACAGGCATTGGGGATGTGCCTTTGGGTTGTCATCTATAACACTCACAGCATTCCACCTCACCCTTCCCTGCAGACACTGAGAGGTGTCGCAGTGTGCCTTGAGGTCTATGGCCCTTACGCTCAGCCCATTTGAAAGGGAAGTAAGCCGAGATGGGTGCAGTATAAGAGAATGGAGTGAATGTTAGGGCCTAAGACCCCAGAATAAGATGCGGACAGTTACATGGATGGCTTTCAAGAAGGGAGCTTATGCTACATAGAAACAGAAATTGTCAGCAGATAAGGACTGCCAGGCCCATTCAGTCTGCCTGTAGGCCCTATACATTGTATGAGGCCGCTGACCCTATGTGATCAATGGCTTTTCATCACTCCCTCCCCTCCCAAGCTTCTCTTGTGCCTGTCCTAGGCATGCTTAAACCCCTCCACTGTGCTTGTACCCACTACCTCCTGTGGCAGACTATTCCAAGCGTCAACTACCCTTTCTATGTAGAAAAACTTCCTCACATTACCTCTTAATCTACCCCACTCCAATTTCATATTGTGCCCCCTCGTTCTTAGTACTTTTTCTATATTGAAAAAGGTCCCCCACCTGCACCTTGATTATGCCCTTGAGGTACTTTAAAGTTTCAGTCATGTCCTCCCGCTGTCTCCTCTCCTGCGGTGAGTACATGTTGAGGTCCCTTAGTCTCTTTATATGTTTTGTGGTGCAAGCCCTGCACTATCTTTATTGCCCTTCACTGGACAGTCTTCGTCTTAGCTATGTCTTTGTACAGGTGTGGCCTCCAGAACTGCATGCAGTACTCCAGGTGATATCTTATCAATGTTGTATACAATGCAATCACCACCTCCCGCCTCTTGCTAGTGATACCCCTGCCTATGCACCCAGCATGCTACTGGCCCTCCCTGCTGCCTTTGTGTACAGCTTTGATACCTTAAGGTTAATAGAGATGATGACCCCTAGGTCCCTTTCCTCTTTGGTGACAGTCAGCTTCCCCCCAAACCTGTAGCTCTCCCTAGGGTTCCCTCTACCCAGATGTATTATTTTGCACTTTTTTGCACTGAACCTCAGTTGTCACATCTCCGACCATCTTTTAAGCTTGTCCTGGTCCCTCTTCATTTTCTGCACCCCTTCTGGAGTATCCACTATATTGCAGATCTTGGTGTCATCTGCAAACAGGCAGACCTTTCCTTCCAGCCCCTCTGCAGTGTCACTAATGAAGATATTGAACATGACTGGTCCTAGTACTGATCCCTGTGGTACCCCAATGGTCACCTCTTCTCCCCAGATTGTACCCCATTTACAACCACCCTCTGTCTCCTGTCTGTTAACCAGTTCCTAGACCAGTTCACCACTTTGTTTCCCATGCCCAGACTACCCATCTTGTTAATCAGCCTTCTATGTGGGACGATGTTGAAGGCTTTACAGAAATCCAGGTAGGTGACGTCTACCGACCCTCCCTGATTTATTTCCCTAATCACCCAATCAAAAAAATCTACTAGATTCATTTGACATGACCTTCCTTCTGTGAATCTGTGTTGCCTCAGATCCTGAGCACCACTGGATTCCATATGTGCCACTGTCCTTTCTTTCAGCAGGGTCTCCATGATCTTTCCCTCCACTGAGGTGAGGCTGATTGGCCTGTATTTCCTTGCTTCCTCCCTACTGCCGGTTTTGTGCAGTTGGACTACATATGCCCTCCTCCAGTCCTCTGGAACAACACCCATGTTGAGTGACTCTGTGAACAGGGCCACTAGAGGTGCTGCTAGTTCCCTTCACAGGTCCTTTAATATCCTCGGGTGTATGCCATCTGGCCCCATGGTCTTATCCACCTTCAGCTTTGTGAGTTCTTCCAGAACTCTCTCCACTGTGACTGGACTGGTGTCCACTTCTACTGCCCCACTGCCTTTGTAAACCGACTGTGGTCCTGGACCCTCACCCTCCTTAGTGAATACTGAGCAGAAGTATTTGTTCAGTACTTCTGCCTTGTCCAGATCCCCCTTCTTACACTCTCCCTTCTTCCCTTTGAGCTTCACAATCCCTCCCGTTTTTTCTTCTTTCACTGATGTACCTGTAAAATGCCTTATCCCCTTTGTTTACAGACCATGCTAAACTCTCTTCTGTCTGCACCTTCACCCTCCTAACAGCCTTCCGTGCTTCCCTTAGACATCCAAGGTAAACCTCCATCCTTCTCCCTTTGGCTCCCCTTATATTTCCTGAAACTCAGCCTTTTAGCCTTGACTTTGTCTCCCACCTTTTAAAAACCATAGTGGTTTCCTTCTTCTTTTTCCCTTTGGCCACTATCCTAACACATTGGTTTGTTATCTCCACCATGGCTCCTTTCAGTTTCTCCCATTGTTCTTACACCTTCTCTATTACCTCTTCCTTCCCCAGGACTGTTTGTAGATGTAACCCCTAGGTGGTGCTATCCCAAGGGCTACTACCCCTGCCTGCTTGGCTAGTAGCAGGTTAAGGGGCCTAAGTTCTGAAATGGGTGCCTCCACCCGGAGGTCAGGGTTGGTAGTGGTCATGCTATCCCCCCTCTTTCCCCTCTAGTGGCCTGAACACTGTACAATGATCACTTTCACAATACCCCTGGTACACCACATAAGTACCCACACTGTTTGCACTCACCGCCAGGGCTGGGGACCCCCTGTAAAACAAGGTTAAGCACAGCAAATAGCAACAGTACAGTACTTTGAGCACAAACTGGAACCACAGTCAGATTACATGCAGAAAACATTAGATCTGATTTATTCAGGGGATTTGAACAAGGGAGGGGCAAAATCAGGTTAATTAGCTTAAAGGTTATATCAATCAAGCAGTTACGCATGCACTTTTAGTCCCCCACACAGTCAACCTCTGGGTACCCAGGTAGAGAAGAGATGGGCTAGCCAGGACAGTTGCCTGGGGTTGCAGCTGGTTGGGGCCCTGTGATGGAAAACACAACATGCACAGTACACAGTATTTGTAATCCAGAGCCAGAGGGCTCAGTAAAGGAAATGAAACAACAAGACAATCAGATGACACACTCAGATTAAGTTGTTGTAGGGAGCTACCCTGGTATTTACTCACGATACCCAAGACTGGACACAGGCTGGACGAAAATCGAGACTGCAGGTGGTTGATCTGGAATGCCAGGAGAAGCAGGGCCCACACAAGTCACAGAGGCATTATTCCTGTTCAAGCGTGGAGCAGGGGGCTGATCCCCAGGCAGGTCTCTCGTCGATGGCTTCTCTGTGCAGTGAGTAGTCTGGCTGGGCCAGTCTGGCAAAGCCCAGATCGGATGGAGACAAGTTCGGAAGCAGTCCGTTTTGGGCTGGATACAGCTTCCAGCAAGCAGAACACAGTTCACACAGTGGGGAACTAACTCACAACCCACTAGCAGCTCATAGCACATTTACATGTATGGGAATTCTACTGTACCAAGCAAAGCGCTCCCTGGGCACAATCACAAAGTCTCTGCACACACCGAGAGCTTAGGGGTAGCTGGAACTCCTGACAGGCCGATCGCATTCAGCAAAAATATTCGGTCTTCTTCAGGTTGAGCCTGGTCCACTTCAGCAGCTTACTTTAGTCACACAAATTTGGATTTAGTCCAAAATAATTCTCTTCTCTCCCTCTCAGGAGCAGCATACCGGCATGCAGGCCAAAAACTTAGCCTTTTCAGAGTTCTCCTATGCGAATCCACTCAGAATTGCTGCTCAGAAACACTTCAGCTCCTTCTTGCTCAGCTTCCAGCTTAGTTCTAACTGAAAACTGCAAGCAGCCCGGGACTTCCCCAAGATCCAAAAGATTTGGTTGGCTGATTTGGCTGTCAGTCAAAGCAAGAGCTCCCCCTTCATTTGCAAAAAAGGCACAAAAAAACTTCAAACTAAAGCTCCTACAGATTTTGAATTCAGACAGCTCCTGTAGTCCGGCTACATTTTAGGTCCCACCAGTACTGTTTGGTCCAATTTGCAGTCCAGGACCAAGATAGTGGAGACAAACAAAACAGTCCTTGCTACAAAGAAAGCAGGTTAGACAAACTACATTATCATTATCACTCTAAATGATTTTCAGTAAATAGTTACATCATTCAACAGCGCTCTCTCTCAGATTACTTAAGCTGCAATTAGGCAGCTCTTAAAGAGACAGTACACAGAGGCTATACAAGCTCTGGTAATCACATTTAAACTGCTAAAATGCAGACCACCAGCCTGGCAGTGAGCATTTAGGCAAGCTCAAGGAAGACTTTTTGGGAACCCCCATTTGTGGGGGGGGGGGTTACATATACATCTACCCATTTCCATGAAATCCGCCCTCACTAAATCTAATACTCTTGCCCTTGTGTGGCTTAATTGAGTCCATGCCTCCATGCTGAACCACACCATGTGGTGGTCACTGGACCCTAGCTGCCCTTCTACCTGTATTTCTTTGACTCTGCTCCCATTGGTCCATATCAGGTCCAGAATTGACCTGTCCCTGATTGGCTCATGCACCAGATGTCTGAGTCCAGCCCCCTGCAGGGATTCTATGATGGCTGTTCTTCTCGCTGAAGCAGCCACCTGGGTGGCTCAGTCCACATCCAGCATATTGAAATCCCCCAGTAGCAGCATTTCGCCTTTAGCTGCCATGTCGTGTATGTTCTTCACTAGTTCCCTGTCTAGTTCCTCCCTTTGTGCCGGAGGTCTGTAGATCATCCCTGTGTGTATTGCTGTTCCATTCCCTAGCTCCAGGGTGACCCACATTACCTCGGCCTCCCCCGTCTTCCCTGAACTTCTGTAGCCTTTATACCATCAGTAGTGGGGGACCTAAACCTCCCTGATGTGGACTGGGAGACCCCGGCTGTAGTATCAGCTAGGAGCGGGGGGGTGGTCCTAGAGATGCTACAGGGTATATTCATAAAACAGCTGGTTAGGGATCCTTCTAGGGGAGGTAACCTGCTGGATATGATCCTCACAAATGGGGATAGTGTAACAGGAGTAGCCCCACTTTGTTGGAGGGGATGTGGTGTCCAAGTGGCTCACCACTCCCATATTTTTTGGGAGTGTGATGCCATACGTCCTTTCTGGCAAGGGATCTCCAGAATTCTGGAGAACATATTCTCCTGCAGCACATAACTAACATGTAAAAACCTGGTTTTGGGAATACCTCCTGATGAAATTGAAGGAGCTGATGGTATATACCTCTGGGGGGTACTACTGGCACCAACCCATAAGTCAATTACTAAAAAATGGCTCTCTCAGGATGCGCCTGACCTACCCCTTTGGCACTCTGTTACAAAAGAAATAAGAGAAATGGAGGAATTAACATATAAAATAAATAACAGAGTGAACACATATGTGAATAGATGGACCAGATGGGACCTAGCCACGGGAACCTAGAGTGGCCTGAGAGCCTGGGGTGGAGGGAGGGAGACTCGGGAAGAAAGGAACATAAAAAGACTATAATAAAGCTGGGGAATAAGTAGAAATAAGCTGCTGTCTCTGAACGTATCTTATAGATAACAGAAGAGTATATATCCCAGAAAAGAAAATGAATTAAGTTCTGGAAACTTAACTAACTCTGAATTAATGTTATACATCGCCTATGAAATCTGTAAATGCTTGCAGTGTGTATGGCTTGTGATGGTACGCAGACTCTGGAGTTTCAATAAACTTGAATTATAAAATAAAAAAAAACAAATGGGGTAGTGTAGAAGAGGTGGTGGTGGGTGACGGTCTAAGTGCAAGTGATCACAGGACTGTGAGGTTCAGGGTAAGGACGGGGAGGGATTCAAATCGGACCAACACGAGGGTTATGTACTTCAGGAGGATGGACTTTAACAAAATGAAGGGGATATTTCGGGAAGAAATGACAGTAAAGTGGAATGTGTGGTGCCACTGCACAAGGGGGGGCAGTAAGGAGGTGGCAGAGGATCATTGCCCAGTCAGCCTCACTTTGATGGTGAGTAAAGTGATGGAGGCACTAATAAAGGAAAGGGTGGTGGACTACCTGGTGGGTAGCAGCCAGCAGGATGATAGGCATCATGGCTTCATGAATGGGAAGTCATGTCAGATGAACCTGATAGAGCTGTTCAATTGGGTGATGCAGGTGGTTAACCAAGGAGGGGCGGTGGATGTAGCCTATCTGGACTTCATTAAGGCCTTTGACACCATCCCTCACAAAAGGCTAGTAAATAATCTGAAAAGCTTAGAGGTAGGATGGAAAATAACTAGGTGGGTGGAAAACTGGTTGTTGGGCGGAAGCCAGAGAGTGGTGGTAAATGGGGTGCACTCCAGTGTGAGGGGAGTAACAAGTGGGGTGCCCCGTGGGTCAGTATTGGGACCCCTCCTTTTTAATATCTACATCAGTGATATAGCAGATGGGCTGGAGGGAAGGGTGTGCCTATTTGCAGATGATACGAGATTCTGCAATAGGGGTGGACATACTGGGGGGCATGACGTCCGGACCTGAAGATTCTGAAGGTGGAAGGAAACTTGGTAACTAAAATTTAATGCCAAAAGTGTGCTGTGATACACTCATGACATAAAACCTGTGAGCAGTTTACCTTGGGGGGGGGGGGTTAAAAAAAAAACAGCAGGAGAGGGATCTTGGGATTATAATATCAAGCAACCTTTAAGGTAGGTAGCCAATGCAGCAAAGCTGTGGGGAAGGCAAATGAAATGTTGGCATGCATTAAGAGGGTCATAAGTAGCAGAAGAAAGAAGGTCCTGATGCCTCTTTACAAAGCCATGGTGAGGCCGCACCTGGAGTAGGGGGTCCAGCTCTGGAGACCGCACCCATGCAAGGACATAGATGGGATGGAGAGGGCTCAGATGAGCAACCGAGATGGTGCACAGTATACAGGGGAAGCCATACGAGCAGATATGTAGGGAACTGGATCTGTACACATTGGAGACCAGAAAGGAGAGGGGGGACATGATTGAAACTAAGTATGTGAAGGGGATCAATAAGGTGACGGAGGAGAGCTTATTTGAAAGGGAGGGTCTCAAACTAGAGGGCATAGCCTTAGAGTGGAGGGTGGAAGCTATAGAGGCAATGTGTGGGGGTGATTCTTCATGGAGAGGGTGGTGGAGTCCTGGAACAAACTGCCAGAGGAGGTGGTGGGGGCTGAAACAATGGAGAGATTCAAGAGGGCATGGGATAGAGATAAGGGAAGGGCTCGTGGAAAAGGAGAGGTGCAGGGAGGACGAAGGGGCAGACTCAAAAGGGCCGTTGGGGTCCTTTTCTGCCATCATATTTCTATGACTATAATCAGACATGACTACCCCAATGTCCCTCTCCTTACTTGGTGGCAGTTAAGTACCCACCATCTTATACATGTCCTTCCAGTATCCTCGTACCAAATTGTATAACTTTGCTGTTTTTGGCACTGAAACCAAGCTGCCACCCCCTAGGATACACCTCTAGTTCCCCGCAGATCTCATGCCATAAGCCAGACCTTGTTTTGTCATATTCCTTAATTATTAGTCTCCTGTTTGGCACAGTGTCAAAGACTTTACTCAAGACCAGATAGGCCACATCCACGGCCTTTACCTGATCCGCCTCCCTAAAAAATGTGCCAGATGTGTCTGACACGACCTGCCCCCTTCCTTGGCACCCTCTGAGACATAACGGTGAAGCAGCACCATTTCTCACATGGATTCCCATTATTTGCTCAAGTCACCCAAAGCAGAATGGCCATCACATTAGGTAAAAAGAAAAAAAAAAGTGCTACTGTATATGTCATTTTAATACATACAGTATATACCCACACACTTTCTCGCACACTGTAATGGGCACAGATGCGCTATTACAATAAACCATTCAAGTGTCAGTAATACACAGATGGTCTCTTATCTGGGTACTGAGGATCCAGAGGTAGATGTTTTGCCGGGATGATGTCCATCGGACCTGTAAAATAAGATATAAGGAAGGGGTCACAAAGGATCTATAGTTCTTAGGAGTAGATAGGAAGGATAGAAAGGTCAGATGTACAGTAATACTTATCTGATGGGGATGGAGTCAGCATCCTGTCAGACCCATTAAACAGAAAAATAGGTGATTATGGAGGGAAAGCCAGTAGCAAATGCAGAGACAGAGCATGGAAAAGTGGTATAGGAAAGCTCTGAAGAAAAGAAAAAAGGAGCTTTAGATAATGCTACAGTTAAAATTGGAAGCTAGAGCTATACAGAATGAAATAGTGATATACAGAAAGAAATAAAATGTGCTGTAGGAAATCTTGTGAAAATCCCCTTAAAGTTCGCCAGAGATTTTGGAAAATGACTTGCCAAATAAACTGCTACTACTGTACATCCATTGTGAAATGACTCAAAACCCTACCCTGAACTACAACAATGTACTCCAGGAGTACAGCAAACTGGCATCCCATGACTTTCAACCAGATCATAGGCATAGCCGAGGGGGGTGGGGGGGAGTGTTCCTGGGTGCCCAGAAACCCCCCTCTAATCTTGCTTTGATTATGTCTGTACACAGGAACTAACTAAAGAATGTCCTTGGTGGAAACACCCTATTCTGAAATCCTGGCTACGCCCCTGTAGATAGAGGAGGAGGCAGTATAGCGCAGTGGTTTAGCACTGCAAACCTGGATACCTGGGTTTGAATCCCACAGCCCCCGCTTGCACACTGTGTAACCCTGAGCAAGTCACTTAACTTCCTTGGGCTCCCAGGTCACACCTGTAAACAAGCTTTCAGCTTAGTGTCTCTCTCTCCAGGTTAAAAAAAAAAAGATACACACCAGAGGAAGGGAACTCCAAATGATCACAGCACCAAACAAAACCTCCAGTCCCCTGTTGATTTTAATGTGGTGGTTGGGGGGGGGGGGCACTGAGCGACCCCTGAACCCTTGAATGAGGGCTTTATGGGAGTGCATTTATGTAAGCAGTCCCAGCCCTTTGGAATTCTCTACCTTGTCAGCTTCTGGAGTGCACGACCGTAGAGGTATTTAAACAGGCCCTAAAGACCCACTCGTGGCATCAAGCTTACTCAACCTGATGGTATTTTATTCTGAATTTTATGAAACCCTGTATTTATTGTATTTATGGTTTTTATTGCATCCTGTTTTATTCTCTTGTGTTTTACTGTCAAGGCACCTTGATTCTAGAAAGGCACGGTAAAAGTATATTATTATTATTATTATTAATGCATGTGGTTGGGAAATGAATAGCTTATGGATGTAGGAGGGACTCAGACCACTTTCCTTAAATGCCAGCACAAGAACTTTTTAGTCAGTCCAATGCTTGAGTGATAGCCAGTACAATTGGTGCAGTGCTGGTGTTATGCTATATTCTAACCTATCATAAAGGAGTTCAGAAACCCCACTGTCACATCTTTGCACCAGCTGCAAGCATAGAATTTGACCAGATAGGAGGCCTTTATAAAGCACATTACATTTCTTTCAGTAGCTGAGTAGTGAGGAGGCCAATGTCTGTACTACACTTTTTGATGTTGCCACAAGTTTTAAGAGTGCAACCTGTAATTTTACATAGAAACATAAAATGTGTCAGCAGATAAGGACCATACAGTCCACCTAGTCTGCCCATTTCCCTACTCACTGCTGCAGTCTCAGATCCTATTTGATCTGTGACTCTCCTGCTCTGCACATCTCCAGGGTACCCTACATCTATCCCGTGCACTCTTGAACCTCATATTGTTTTTGCACCCACCACTTCTGCTGGAATGCTGTTCCACAGCTCCACCACCCTTTCATGAAAAAGTACTTCCTAACATTACCCCGGAGTCTTCCACCCTTTAGCCTCATATCATGCCCCCTTGTTCTTGTGCAGAGTTTTCTCTGAAATATGCTTTCCACCTGTACCCTGTTTATTCCCCTAAGGTTCTTGAAAGTCTCTATCATATCTCCCATCTCCCTTCTTTCCTCCAGTGAATAGATATTAAGGTCCTTAAGTCTTTCCTCACAGGGCTTCCGGTGTTGTCCATGTACCATCTTCGTTGCCTTCTCTGGACTGCCTCTGTTTTGTCAATCTCTTTCTGGAGATGTGATCTCCAGAACTGGACACAGTACTCAGTTGATGCCTCACCAGTGATCTGTACAGTAGCACCACCACCTCTTTTCTCCTGCTTGTTATGCCCTTCCCTAAGCACCCTAACATTCTGTTTGCTCTTCACCACCACTTTTTCACACTGTTTGGTCACCTTCAGGTCCATCAGATATGATAACCCCCAGGTCTCTCTCCTGAATTGTGGTGGCCAGAATTTCCTCACCCATCCTGTACTCCTCCCTTGGATTCCTGTGACCCAGGTCCATGATCTTGCACTATTTAGAATTGAAACTCAACTGCCAGATACCCTACCACTCCTCTAATAGGTCCTTTCTCATTCTTTCCACCCTTCCCCCTCCAGTGTGTCCACTCTGTTGCAGATCTTGGTGTCATCTACAAAGAGGCACACCTTTCCCTCCAGATGCTCTGCAATGTCACTAATGAAGACATTGAATAGGACTGGCCCCAGCACTGACCCCTTTGACACCCCGCTGGTCACCTCCCTCTCCTCAGATTTCATGCCATTTACCACCACCCTCTGAGTCCTGTCCCTTAGCCAGCTCCCCAACCCACTTTACCATCATAGGACCCATTCTCAGGCTCCCCAATTTATTTAGCAATCTCTTGTGTGGGATGGTGTTGAAGGCCTTGCTGAAATCCAGTTAGGTTATGTCCACCACCCCTCCCTGATCTATCACCCTGGTTACCCTTGTTCTTAAGATAATACAACCAAGGGCCGGCCCACTGGCGCAGGGGCAGGGTGCCTGACTGCTACACCGACAGCCTGGGTTTGGGAACGGATCTGGATCGGGGAAGTCAGAGGGCTGGCCGAAGGGAGAATGACTGAGCATCCTAGAGACTGCACTCCTTTTCTGGGGGGGTTAGAGTGTCTAGCACAACACGGACCCCTGGTGGAGGCTGGGGTACCCCCTTGCTGGCGCCATTACTTGTGGGGGCGGGGCGGACCCAGGACGTCATTGCACATCCCTGCCCTGGGGAAAACTAGCAAGAAAACAGTGTCCACCATCTATGATGCCCACTCACCCTGGCTCTGATTGCACAAGGGACCCAACCTATCCCATTGTCCACTATAGCCAGTTAATTCCATTCCCCCGCCTTGGGGGGCAAGTCAAGGAGGCAATGCTGGTGGGCTACTCTGCCGGCACCCTTGTCCAGTTGCTGTGGAAGATCGTACTGGTGCGGTGGCCCCACCCAGGGAGGCAATCCAGGGGGTATCAGGGTACAAGGACGGTAAGTCCTGGGATGCGAGGAGGGTGCTGTGGGCTGGCGGCTGCTGACAAAAAAAAAAAAAGATGCTACAAACAGCCCCTGACAGCCGTCTACTCCTGGAACTCTAGGGTCAGTTTTTCATCAAAGACCACTCCAGGTTTCCAACCTCCCCCCCCCCCCAGCACACGGAAACATGCACGCACACTATGTTGGTTACCCCAAACCATTATCAGCCCCCCCAAAAAAAACAGCACCACCGGCAAGACCAGTAAGCACCAAACAGGATCAGTACCCCATACCAGCAGGGACAGTCTGCCAGAAGCAGATAAGTAATCTCTGTGCCACCTGGATCTGGCCCTCCACCCCAACTAACTCAACTGAAACCTGCCTGCCCTTCTAAGCAAACACTGCTTGTTCTTTGAGCATCACACTGACATGCAAATCATATGGTTATGTCCAGAAAAAAAAAACTATTTCTCCACCCACGCCCACGGCACACAGATAGCTGTCAGAGGACCACACCAATGTTTACCTCCCCCAAGCCCAGACAGCCATGATTCAGTGATGTAAATTCCAGTCTCAGCTCACTGGTTCCACATACCACAGAGCTACAGTTGCCCTCCCCAACCCCTCACAGTGATAGTAACAGCCCCTATGAGGAAAAAATTAGTCAACAAGACTGCAAGAAATGGGGCTGAATCGACAGCCACCCCGCATTTATGGTCAGTAGTCCTCGGTCCCCCAGGTCGGGTTCTTCCAGTAATTTAAATATCACTGGTGGGCTAGTGGATTGCTTTCCCCAGTGAACAATGCACCATAAAATAATTTCTCTGGGGTCTAGTGGCTGGTATCGGTCTTTGAGCAGGTAGGAGGCTGGAGTGTGAGGGACAGAAAGAAGAATGTGCCGAGGCTGCAGCTAGTACAAACCACTTGTGACCGCATGGAAGTGCTAGGCTGGCATTTTACTTCCAGCCCGTACAGAGCTCAGGCTGTAGCCTGCTCTGTGTAGAGGGGAGAGGAAGTATGGAAAGAGTCATCTGGAGGTGGAGGAGGGCAGGGTAGAAGCACATCGGTACACCTACACAACCCATGAGAGGAGCATTAGAGTGCTGTAAAGACAGCTGAAATTGCAGCCGATGAAATCTCCTTATCTGAGTGACACCACGGCTGCAATTGGCGGTAGGGGCTTTTTGATGCAGCTTCTTTTGTTGCTCCCTTTATGGAGCACCTGCCCTCTTCTTGCATGCCTCCTGCAGTCGTTTAGCACATGTGGCTTTAGTTGGCAGCATTTGCCCCAGACCAGTATCAACCCTCTCCCCAAAATGGGGCTAGTTAGCCAGCACTCGCCCCTGGACCAGCATCAAATGCACCCAGCCCAGGCTCAAAAGCTGCAGCTCAGCTCCGTCGCAGTTACCATGCCTCCCACTCCTGACTACGAGCGTTTTGTAACAGCCGTGAAAGTGGCTTGCTAATTGACAGTATCCTAAAGCTGTTCTTGCTTCCAAGTCCCTCAAGAAAACTGCACTTGCTACCCCAGCAGAGGGTTCAGGTAGGTGGGGGGGAGGCATTGCTACACTGGCTTCCTTCTCCTCCCAATGAGCTCCTGTCCCCCCATCTCCTGCCTACATGGAGCAGGCCACAGTCTGACCTCTATACGGTCTGAGAGTAGACAGCACCCACTGGCACGTTCACTTTCAGCGCAGTTCCTCGACCTACCTGCAGTAGCAGCCCCAGCTCATCCTCCTACACTCCACATCCCTACTGCATGTCCAAATAGTATTGGGACCAAGTTTAGAACTGAAGGCAGACTTAAATCCAGTGAGCAGGGATGGGCAGTCTGTCCTTGTGGCTTCAGATTTCTATTCAGCCCTGTGCTGGTGCATGCAGATCACAACGAAGACTGAGAACCGAGTATTTTTTAAATTATGGTCAGCTGGCCAATCATGGTTCACTGCTTGGGGGGAAGACTACACGCCAGACAGATAGATGGGGGTGGAGGAGCTGGAGGCGAGGATGGGCCCAGAGCAAGGGGTTGGTAGCAGCAGCATGCAGCAGCATAGCTTACAACGGGAGTCAGGACTGTATTTATGGGCTGGCACTCAGTAAAGTAATTATTGTATTCATGAGAGGGATTCTTTGTGTGTGCACCCCTCCAATGCTTGCTACCCTCCCATCTCGCTGGTCTGCTCTTATCAGTGGCTACGCCCTGCAATGAGGGACGCTCTCTCATTGCAGCAGCGAATTTCTTTAAAGTTGGTGGCACTCTTTTGAGTTGCAGTCATAGACAGCATGCTCATTCATTGGTGCCACAGAGACAAGCCCCAAAAAGCAGTGGCGGCATTGGCCACAACACTGTCACACCTCCACAACCTGCTACTTCAGTAAGCTGCCACAAAATGTTTCTTGTGCATGCGTGCAAGCAAACATAAAAATGTAACGGGTTACTGTACAGAGTCTGGGTTAAACCTCAGACACAGGAACAGACAGAACATTGGTTATACCACAGAGGTATAGAACAGAGATATTACAGATAGCACATGACAGTCCTATGTCTGATCACTCAGGAAGAGATCGCACCCTTGCCAGATTGCTGAGATTTTACTGGCCTGGAATTCATTAAGATGTTGCTACCTATTGTAATTCCTGTGCTGCATGTCAGAAAGTAGCCCCAGTCACTAGAAAAGAAAAGGTGCCCCTGGTGCCCCTACCTTGATAGATGTGCCCTTTGAGAGAATTGCAATGGATGTGGTTGGTCCTTTAGACAAAAGTAAAAAGGGTAATATATTTATCCTGGTAGTATGCAACTATGCTACTCGATACGCAGAAGCAGTTCCAATGCATACTGTCACAGCCACAAAAGTTGCAGCAGAGCTTGCCAAAATTTTGAGCAGTGAGCATACCTAAAGAAATTATTACTGATTAGGGTAATAATTATGGTGCTGTATTGCTTAAGGAGCTGTACAGACTGTTAGTTATCACTGCCATAAGAACCTCACCCTTCACCCTCAGACAGGTAGTCTTGTTGAGCGTTTTAACCAAACTCTAAAACACATGTTAAAAAGGTTTGTAGCCCGGCCCAGTGGCACTGAGGGTTGAGGTGCTGGATGCCACACCTCGCGCAACGTCGGCGACCCAGGTTCGGGAACGAGATTGGGTCATTGGGGGTTGGCAGGGGAGGACTAGGACTGAGTGTCTGGAGACAGCTTTCCTAGTACTGGAGTGGGCTTAAGAAACTATACTGCAGCTGTAGCAACCCCTGGGGATGCAGGCACTGCATGTGCTGTGGTGCTATGGAAGTCTTGGCGGACATCTGCGTATGTGCATGAGCATCATTGCATGTCGCGTTCCCAATGGGGAAGAAAACCTGGAGGAAAAATGGCTAGGCGAGACCGAGCAGCCTGATGGCCGCGCCCTGTGGTACCGGGAGGACTGTCGTGGAATTGCGCTGGGGGAGGCCTGGGGCTGGCCTGACGTGGTAGGGTAAGGGGAGCCCTCCAGCAGATCAGTGATGGCCATACCAGAACCCCCCATCATGCGAGTGAGTCTGCTGCTCTCCTGGTGGGCAGGGCCAGTGGCTGGATGCCCCCGCCGGTTAGATGCCGTAGCAGGCGTAAATAGTGACATGATAAAAAAAAAGTTTTGTAAAAGGGGAAGGGAAAGATTGGGACCAATACTTGCCTTACCTACTTTTTGCCTACAGAGAAGTGCCACAGGCATCAACAGGGTTTTCACCATTTGAAATGCTGTATGGTAGGCAGCCAAGAGGGCCTCTGGATGTGATAAGAAAAAACATGGGAAGATAACCCCATTCAGAAACAATCTATAATGTCTTATATGTGTGCCCTAAGAAAAAAGCTGGCAAAATATGTTGAAATTGCCCATAGTAATCAGGAAGAGGTCTAAAATCAGCAGAAGGTACATTATGACCATGGAGTAAAAGAAAAAGGGAAGGGAGAAGCCAGAGAGGACGAGGGCCAGCAAGGTCAGCTCCCAACGTGGGGGCTGACCAAACGAGCACACACAAAAGACCATTAGGCCTATTCTGCTGGCATTTTAGTATGTTAGTAAAAAGTTTTTGAGCCAGGTGAAAAGGTTTTTACTACTGTTACCCACAACAGAAAATAAACTGTTAATAAAGTGGCAAGGGCCTTATAAGGTTCTTAGATGTACAGTTAACTATGAGAATGAGACCACGGTACCAGGCCAAGCAAAAGGGGTTGAGCACGCAATAGTGACAAAGAATGCTCGTCCTATTAGGCAAAAGACATACAGGTTGCCAGAGTGGTAAAGAGCTGACGTGGTTAAGGAAATGCAAAAAAAATGAAAGAATTGGGTATCATAAAGGAGTCGAGGAGTGCTTAGTCATCTCCCATGGTAATTTTAAACAGAAAAGAAGGGGGTGTTAGAATCTGCCTTGATTTTAGGAAACTTAATCAAGTGTCAGAATTTGACAGTTATCCTATGCCCAGAATAGATGATTTGGTGGACAGACTGAAGAATGCAAGGTATAGCAGTACCCTCGATCTCACCAAGGGTTACTGGCAAATACCTTTAGCTAAAGAATCCTGAGATAAAACTGCATTTGCCACCCCTATAGGATTCTGTCAGTTCACTGCCATGCCATTTGGTTTACATGGTGTGCCAGCTACATTCCAGTGGTACATGGATGTCATTTTATCCCCTCACATTGGTGATTGTGCTGCGTACCTGGAGGATGACATTGTGGTGTACAGTCCAGACTGGAAAAGCCACCTGGAACACATACAAGCAGTTATCCAAGCTATCAAAAATGCAGGTCTGAGTACTATTAATGCTACCAAATGTGCATTGGGCATGCAGGAAACCAGATATTTGGGCTATGTGTTGGGAATTGGAGAAGTTAAGCCAGCAATGTCTAAGATAGAAGTTGTAGCTAACAGCCCTGTATCTAACACAAATAAACATGTCAGGTCATTTTTAGGGCTGGCTGGTTATTATTGGAGATTTGTTCCCAACTTTGCAGAGTTACTGTAGTTACTCCCCTCACTGAACTCAAGAAAAAACGGTACCCAAATAATGTGAAATGGACCCCAGAGTGTGATGAGGCT
Source organism: Neoceratodus forsteri (assembly GCA_016271365.2). Classification (NCBI taxonomy): domain Eukaryota; kingdom Metazoa; phylum Chordata; order Ceratodontiformes; family Ceratodontidae; genus Neoceratodus; species Neoceratodus forsteri. The sequence continues at coordinate 568,486,189 of CM057450.1, forward strand.
TTTCAAGCCATGAAGGCTGCATTATGTTCATCACCTGTTTTAAGGAGCCCAGACTTTGAGAAACCATTTTTGCTACAAACAGATGCATCCGAGATAGGCCTAGGTGCAGTACTGAGTCAAAATGTAGATGGGACAGAACATCCTATTCTGTACAGAAGTAGGAAGTTGCATGACAGAGAGAACAGGTACTCAACTATCGAAAAGGAGCGTTTAGCATCAAAGTGGGCCATGGAGTCTCTAAAGTTTTATTTATTAGGAGGTGAATGTATGCTTATAACAGATCACAATACTCTCTGTTGGCTTAACCAAATGAAAGACTAGATCAACAAGGAGCCTAGGGTCGGGGGCAGAGCCCAGTTTCTGCCTCTGGCTATTTTCCATTTTTCCCCTAACCCGGTGGCATGCAATGAGTACCAGTGTACATGCTTGTGTAGGCACGCACATACCAGGAGGCAGTATAGCACAGTGGGTTAAGGCTCTGAGCTGCAGATCTGGTGACCTGGGTTTGAATCCCCACAGTCACCTAGGTGCATACCGTGTGATCCTGAGCAAGTCACTTAACTTCCTTGTGCTCCCAGGTCACATCTGGAAACAAGCTTTGGCTTTGTGTGATACTCCTGGTTAAACAATGTTCCTTCCTTACCATGCGCTCTGCTGCTGGCCATCCCCATGCCCTGCTGCCACACCTTCATGAGGTGGCAGTCCAGGAATGGTGAGGCAGGAACCTTCTTCCTTGGGAGAGGAGAGCAGTCCTTCAGATGCTCAATCCTCTCCCTCCCCAGCTGACCCCAGAGTTAACTCCCAAACCCGGGTCTCAAGTGTGGTGCTGGTGTAGAGTGCAGCATATCAACTCTCAGTGCCACCCACGTTTTGGCAATTTGCTCTGTGTGGTTAACCCCCACCAAGCATGGATTTGGTAAACAGTATGGATCAATGGGAGGGGGGCGGCAGCAACGACTGCATAGTGAATCATCAACAAAACGGGCAGAGGTTGGCAAGCAGACATAATACTGCCTCTATTCTTTGATTTTCATTTTCTCCAAATCCTTACACTTCTAGATGCTGTAACGTTGTACAAATAAGACATGAAGGTAATTACATTACCCCTCACTGTATCTCGCAGGTACATCACATAAACCAAAGAAGCAGGCATGCCCACCATACACATTTGTGTAAAAAATTTTTAAATACATTATCGATCCCATATTACGTCTTTTTCTAATCATTATTCTGATTTGGAGTGATGAATTTGGCACTGCAGTATTTAGCCACATAGAAGTTCTGTTACAACATCACCTAACATACGTTAGCTTTGACATTGTTCATTTTCACATCAAGATTAAAGAGGAAAATAACCTTCTGCTATAATTCTGACTTAAGTTTAGACCATGTTATTAAACCACAGACAACTTTAGACCAGGTTATTAAGCCTTAGACAACTGGGTGCAACATTTATATAGCGTGTGTGTTGTGTGTACAAAACTGAAATTCCTGGCGGAACTCCTACCATGAGCCCTGAGCCACTAAAAAAATATCATGTGTAAATCAGAATCCTTACGAATATCTTGACTCAGAACCCAGACGCGATGCTCTTTCCCAATAAATGATAAATTAAGATTGCTTTTTATAAAATATAAAGCGCGCTCCACACGCACGCCAAAGCCCACTGAACACCCACCTTATGCCCCTAGTTCCACCAGGACCTGACGCGGAACCTCCGAGACAAATGTTAACTGATATTCACTTGAAAACTCATCAGCACAACTGAAGCAGGACTAGTGAGGTCCCAAGTTTCAGCAACTGGAATGCTGGTCAGACTATGTGTGGCTGGGGTGGGGGAGGTGTTGAGTCGGACTTTTCCCTTCTTCCCACAAACAGGTTATGAGCACCACAGAACTTAACTAAGCAAAAGCCAAAACAGCAACCAGATCAGCAGCAATATAACGTGCTAGTGTGCAGTTGGACCAGCATAACAATCTGTGGTGATTTGCATATGCAGCCCATGATGCTTTGCATTGTGGGGGCATGTGTGATTTTGTATTTTCTTGAAACTTGGCTTCCCAGCCAAATGCCCTTTGGGGTAACCCTTGCCTCAGTGTTTGCTCACAGAGGTTTTTTGTCTTTTAAATAGTTTTTTATTTTAATGGGTTCACCACAATATATTCAAGGCACACTGCCTTAAGGGTAGCTGGTCCATTCCACTGGGGTGCCAAACAGACGAGGCATACTGATGATTTCTGGTAGGACGAAACACGTGTCTATGTCTTCTGTTAGCACCCTTTGCAAACTGTGTGAGAGGCCTTTCGGCACCATGCAATTCTGCTTAAAGTTGGACCAGCATAACATTCTGTGGTGATTTGCATATGCAGCCCATGATGCTTTGCATTGTGGGGGCATGTGTGATTTTGTATTTTCTTGAAACTTGGCTTCCCAGCCAAATGCCCTTTGGGGTAACCCTTGCCTCAGTGTTTGCGCACAGAGGTTCTTTGTCTTTTAAATAGTTCTTTATTTTAATGGGTTCACCACAATATCCAAGGCACACTGCCTTGAGGTAGCTGGTCCATTCCACTGGGGTGCCAAACAGGCGAGGCATACTGATGAGTCCTGGTAGACGAAACACGTGTCTATGTCTTCTGTTAGCACCCTTGCAAATTGTGAGAGGCCTTTTGGCACCATGTAATTCTGCTTAAAGTTGGACCAGCATAACAATCTGTGGTGATTTGCATATGCAGCCCATGATGCTTTGCATTGTGGGGGCATGTGTGATTTTGTATTTTCTTGAAACTTGGCTTCCCAGCCAAATGCCCTTTGGGGTAACCCTTGCCTCAGTGTTTGCGCACAGAGGTTCTTTGTCTTTTATGCTAGTGTGCAGTTCACCATGCAGATCAGCAGCAATATAATATGCTAGTGTGCAGTTCACCATGCAGATCAGCAGCAATGTAATATGCTAGTGTGCAGTTCACCATGCAGATCAGCAGCAATGTAATATGCTAGTGTGCAGCTCACCATGCAGATCAGCAGCAATGTAATATGCTAGTGTACAGTTCACCATGCAGATCAGCAGCAATGTAATATGCTAGTGTACAGCTCACCATGCAGATCAGCAGCAATATAGTATACTAGTGTACAGTTCACCATGCAGATCAGCAGCAATGTAATATGCTAGTTTACAGTTCACCATGCAGATCAGCAGCAATGTAATATGCTAGTGTACAGTTCACCATGCAGATCAGCAGCAATATAGTATACTAGTGTACAGTTCACCATGCAGCTCAGCAGCAATGTAATATACTAGTGTACAGTTCACCATGCAGGTCAGCAGCAATATAGTATACTAGTGTACAGTTCACCATGCAGATCAGCAGCAATATAGTATACTAGTGTACAGTTCACCATGCAGATCAGCAGCAATATAGTATACTAGTGTACAGTTCACCATGCAGATCAGCAGCAATGTAATATACTAGTGTACAGTTCACCATGCAGATCAGCAGCAATATACTAGTGTACAGTTCACCATGCAGATCAGCAGCAATGTAATATGCTAGTGTACAGTTCACCATGCAGATCAGCAGCAATGTAATATACTAGTGTACAGTTCACCATGCAGATCAGCAGCAATATAGTATACTAGTGTACAGTTCACTATGCAGATCAGCAGCAATATAGTATACAATTCACCATGCAGATCAGCAGCAATATAATATGCTAGTTTACAGTTCACCATGCAGATCCAGCAGCAATGTAATATGCTAGTGTGCAGCTCACCATGCAGATCAGCAGCAATGTAATATGCTAGTGTACAGCTCACCATGCAGATCAGCAGCAATGTAATATACTAGTGTACAGTTCACCATGCAGATCAGCAGCAATATAGTATACTAGTGTACAGTTCACTATGCAGATCAGCAGCAATATAGTATACAATTCACCATGCAGATCAGCAGCAATGTAATATACTAGTGTACAGTTCACCATGCAGATCAGCAGCAATATAGTATACTAGTGTACAGTTCACCATGCAGATCAGCAGCAATATAATATACTAGTGTACAGTTCACCATGCAGATCCAGCAAGGTTGGCAAAGAGGAGGATTTAACACCTCCATTACACTTACAGCATCCTTTCTGCAGCATATGCAGCTTGTATTATTTTTTCGCACAAGCAGCCCCCGGCCCAGCCCCCCAGCCCCAGGCTACACCCAACTGCTATGCAACCTAAGCACAACTGGAAAATACAGCCAAAACACTATAGCCACTGAGCTGTCTTTCATTGAAGCCTGAAATGTTTCCCTGAAGTTCTCACCCGGCCCCCAGATCTACTTACTGAACACCAGGCTCGTTTCTCAATTGCCATTTACTGCTTGCATGCAAGGCCACACAGTCGTCCACTCCCTCCCAAGAAAGCAGATTGCAGTTTCCTTTTCTTTCAGGGTAAGTTTTTCAGCAACCTCCTCCCGGTTCTTTTTTTTTTCCTAACAGATATTAAGTATTCAACTACTGCCTCGAAACATTATGCACACTCACTTATCGCCCTCTCAACTAGGATCACCTGCCCTATGCAGGTGCAGAAACAGCATACCAAGTGAGGCATGGTCAACTTTAGAATGCACTGTGCAGATGTGGAGGACTCCTTGGCAGCTGCTGTATTTTGCAGGTTGTGGCATGGGGGGGCTGTGGGTTTAACAGTAAATACAGGTCTGACCCTTGGAATGTGGGTCACTTGGGGTTATCAGATGCAGACGAGACACCGATGCCACAAAATGGCCGTACCAAGGTGGTACCTGCAAACAACTACCCCAAGCGCTTGTAGATAACACTGCAACCAGGCTGCAGCTGCGTGACAGTGGGACTACTGCCCAGAGCCCCCCCCCCGCCTCAAAAGCAAGGGAATTAAATGGGCAGCTTGTATGAGGAAAAGGATCCGTTTTGTGTGAGAGTTCGCGGAGAGAGCGAGAGCAAAGGGATACAAAGCGCATGGGCCTATTCTCTTGCTGGGCTCTCGTGCACGCCCCATGTCCTCCACATGTCCAGGGTCCTCGCTTTACCCCATTTGCATGGCCAGGGCCCTCGAGTTCTCTTCCCACCCTGTCTGTAGAATTTGTCCCACACCTTCAAGCTGCTCCCAGGTGCGAGCCCAGCACAGCCACTCACTTCATTCTTTACGCTGTGCAGCCCAGGCCCATCACATTGATTTCCCTTCAGTCGCATCCGTTAAAAATAAAAAGACCTCCACACAGCAAACTTGGCCACTTACCTACAGGCTTTCGGCGGTGCATGATCAGGAGGGGAGGGATAAGGGTCTCCGAGGTGAGAGGTCTGGGAGGGTAAAATCCAGGGGGAAGAGTTTGAAAAAGGCTGGGGAAAGGAGAGAGACCTGGGCAGGAATGGCTGCTGCTCACAGCCTACCACAAACTGCCTGGGGGCTGAAAGGGGTAGAACGCTCGCCTTGTCTCCACCTCCTTTTTTTCACTCAGGGAGAAACAGAAAAAAACAGACAATGCAGCTGTAATTGGCTGCTGCAGTCAGGGGACTGCCCCACAGCAAAAACAGCTGATTGTGTAGTGACGAGGCGCTCCCTGATTGCAGCAGCCAGTTTCTTTGAGCATAGTGGCATACTCATTAACTACCGTTATTGACAGCATGCTCCTCCATTCGCCGCGGCAGAGACTAGCCCCAGAACTGACTGCTGCCATTTGGCACAACACTGCCGCACCTCCACAACCCGCTTGTGAAGGAAGCTGACGCAATGTGTTTCTTGCACATATGTGCAAGCCAACACAAAAATTGCTGACTGTACTATCTACCTCAATTGCTGCTAACCTGTTTCTTTTTTCCCCTTTGAGGGTTGGGTACCTTAAAATAACGTTATGTTTAGTCTGCTGCTTGAATCCTTGTCTGCTACCATTCTGTTTAGAGTTTTAAGTACATTCTTCGTGAGGAATGTCTAGCTGGTCTATGTAAGCAATAACACCCAACAGGATGGTCAGTGTAGGGCAATACCAGACCGCCCAGGGGTGTAGTGAGGCCCGACGCCACAGGCGGAGGGCCTTATAGCCCATGGAAGGTCCGGTATTGTCCATACCACCCACCCTGGAGGGTATTATTGCACTTAGAAAATGGGCCACCTTACCATATGTATTTAAAGAAATAGATTTTTATGTTTAAATGTTAAAAGTCTAAACTATTTGATTTCTTTTGTGATAAAATAGTTCCTCCACCTTTACCTAAGAACTTTTGTGCTAGGTTGTAACTTTTAAGCAGGTTGCCCTGGTTACCCCCCACCCCCACCCACCGACAGGGCTTAAGTTAATAACCTTTTTGTGTAACTGTTGTTTTTTTAATATTCATTAATTTGTTTGTGGGGGGTTTTGTTGTTATTTTGGTAGCCATTCATAGTAAGCGAGATCGCGATCTCTATCTGACCACAGTATCAAAAAAAAACTTTGGGTAGCGTGGTTTACATGAGAAGAGTGAAGGCGGTTTCAAGTACTGCGCGGATGCTGGTGGCATATGATGGGTATGCAAGGCACTGGAAGCCCACGTTAGAGAGAGAGACAGAGAGGGGACACTTAGTTATATGACAGCAAGCAGTTTTCTGCATTGTTTGTGGTTTCTGCCATTTTTGTGGGTGATTCGTTTATCTGCAGGGAAACAGCGCAGAGGCACGGGGGCATAGCTCGAGCAGCACTAGCCTACCACAGTGAGGTATCACCATAAGAAAAAATTATAATAATATTCATTTTGTTTGTAGTGTTTCTCTGTTTTAGGGAGCGGGAGTTCAGTCAGCATGAGCAGGTCAGACTAGCGCTAATTACCGACATGACAGCCTAGCACTACTGCTTTCAATTGTAACAGCCATTTTTTAAGGGGAATATTTAAACACTTTAACTGTGTTTGAAAAAGAAATGAATGGCAGTGAAGTTGGGATAGATTTGTTTAGGGTTGATTTGGCAATGGCAGTTGCTCTGTGTGTGAACGGAAGATGAGAGCAAGTGGGAACTGACGCCTGCGATTAGCTGGCAAAGTTGATTTCATTTTCTTTCAACGCTACAACTCTGTGGAGAACAAAAAAAAGGTTGCTTTTTTTATTGCTTGCTTACTTACTGGCCCCTATTGTAGCTCGCCAGTGATCCTCATAAGTGATCATGGTAGTTGTGGAGGGGGAGTCACGTCATCAGAGCAGACTGGGATTTTTAAATTGTGGGTCTGATTCTGTGTTTGCTGACAGGCAAGACTGAGTGAGCCATGGCAGACAAGACAAAAAAGGAAAAAAAGAAAAAGAGAGACTGTTTTAAAACCTGGGAATCAGGTACAAATTTCATTTGGTACTGGCTGTTGTCTTATCTATGGAATAAGTGTGTGTGTGTGTGTGTGTGTGTGTGTGTGTGTGTGTGTGTGTGTGTGGGGAGGGGTATTCACTCTCTCGCTAAGCGATGAAAAAAATGGCGGTAATTTGAAACTGTGTGCCCAGTGCTTTGGCCAATGATGAAGCAGGCTGGGCACAAGAATACTCGGCTGGGCATGAGGCAGGTTTGGGCTGGGGCTTTTTATTTGGTGGGCATCTATTGAAAGTTAATGTACCCCTCAGGAAGGGGTACCAGCCAATCAGATGCCTCCAAATAAAAAGCCCATTTTCTAAGAGTCCACAGATTGGATGAACACAGTAGGGAGGCGGCGAGGTATTGAACTTTTACCAAACCCACTATGATCTTTCTCTGGGTTGAGGCACAGCACAACTTTTTATCTCATTCTCAACTACCTGATACAAACACCCCTACCAACAAAGGAGTTAAAGGGACTCAGTCCCCTCAACCTCATGCATTCCCACAATACAGGGGTGCAGTAATAACCGCGGTATAATTCACTGATTTACAGTCTTGTCCCATAGCATGTGTTGTACTCTATGTACCCAATTACTGCAGATCATTAGCAATTCATTACTTTACAATTTATTTACCCAGGATAGTCAAGCCGAAATGCAGCATCTCCTTTTCAATAGGCTCTGTTCTCACTTCGTTTTAAAGTTTGAGACATGAAGGGCAGGGCGGTCAAGTGACTTGCTCAAGTTCACACAATGAGCCAGTGCTGGTTAGAATTCATACCTGTGATCTCCCGTTTTACAGCTTTCTACATTACCCACTAGACCATGCCAACTACTGTATATATCAAAGATGTGGTCACTATTGAACTGGTTATGATACTTATATATGTTTTCTCAATATAGCTTTTCTGGCATCCTTCACCTGTCGCCATTTCTTCAGGCTGTGTAAGCTGGTGCAGTTCTAGTCCCGCTCCTGCTCCCCCAGTGAGATAAATGATCTGTCAGATCCCTGTGGCATGGGGCCTGAGAGGACTGGCACCTATCATCTAGACAGTATGTTGTCATCCTTTTGGCCCCTTGCCTCTTGATCCTGTTTGCACCCTGTGGCAACTCATAGGTTGGTTGCACACTCAACACCACCCCCACCACCACCTTCAAGATTTGCTTGACAGTATTCAAGGTCCTACACGATCTGAGTCCTGGCTGCATTAAAGACCTCCTGTACCCATTAACTCCATGTCACCCTCTCCACTCTGCCAGGGAGAATCTGTTGTAGGTCCCCTGAGCTCACCTTAAATCACCTAGTGGCAAGGCGTTTGTGGTGGCAGGGTTTCAGTTGTGGAATGCCTTAACTGCCTGTGCCCGATATTCAAAGATTAGCACACCCATAAATAGGATTTGTGGGTGCGTTGATCCGGAATTGCAGTGGTGCTTCAGGCTGGCCCATGTTCAGAAGCTCTGGGAGAGCCAGCGCAATCCTGCAGTGCCAAAGCACAGTAATACCACTGCGCCTATGCAGATGAGGGGCTCCCTCATGCATATCATTCCAGAAGTATCTTCAAAGGTTTGCGGCAGCAGTAAACAGCCCCCAAAGTGGTGCTATTTACTACCACCACTGAAAACCACCTCTTACCAGTGCGCCACCCCGATCCCCTGTTCCTTTCACACATACCTATCCCTGGTATCTAGTGACAACCCCATCCCAGAACACCTGTTCCATTTACACATACCTATCCCTGATATCTAGTGGCACCCTGCACCCTCCCAACACCCGTTCTGTTTACACATACATATCCCTGGTGTCTAACAGCACCCCCCCACCCCTCTCGAACACCCTTTCTGTTTACATATCCCTATCCCTAGGTGTCTAGTGACAACCCCAACCCCCCGAATGTCTGTTCTGTTTACACATACCTATCCCTGATGCCTAATGGCACCATCCATCCCTAAACACCCATTCCATGATATCTAAAGATATTCCTGCTGTCCAGTGGGTCCCCCACCCCTGATTGCCTGTTGACTAATGTATAAATAATCATTGATTATCCAGTGCTCCCCCCCACCTGCTCACATATCTCCACCCATCACACACACCCTTACCCTGTTGTCTGTCTATGTCCACAAAGCCCGTTACAACAACTGGCACATCCTCCTCCGTATGTGCAGTCAGCCAGCACACATAGAGTGTAAGTACTGTACGCATGCTCACTGCTCATATGGTGGCTGGCAAAGGAGATGAGAGGAGGTCTGTGACTGTCGCCGTAATGGGCCTCATGGCCTACCAGGTCATAATGTCATACGCTTAATAGCATACGACATTATAGCTAACCCGAAAGAGCGCTGTCCAGGACAGCAAATGGTGCAATACCGCACATACTGCTGTACGCGGTATTGTACCATTCACACACTCCCAGGCAGAGATAAGACCTCTACTGGGAGTGAGTTCTGCTGAGCAGCTGCCATGGCTCACTGGACTGAGTCACAGCAGCAAGAACCCAGGCGCTGCGTCTGGGACCAGGTTTGATTCCTGGTCCCAGACATTTGATTTTTTACACTATTTGTGCATTCCCCAGGTCCAGGGGCGCAGTCCCCCATAACGGGGGGTGTGGGTGTGGAGCCCCCGACAGAAAGAAGAGATATACCACATGGCAATATCGCGCTGTATTGGCAGCGTGATTTTGCCATGCAGCCTAATGTCTTGTGACATTATGACCCCGTGCCGCCTCATGGACATTGACAGACAACAGGGTAAAGGAGGGGGGAGTGACAGATGTAGGTATGTGAGTGGTTTGGGCAGATAGGGGGAAACTGGACCACCAATGATTATTTATACAGTAGTCAACAGGCAATCGAGGAGGTGGGGGAACCCACTGAACACTGGGAACATCTTCAGATGTTATGGAACTTGTGTTTGGGTGGCGGGGTGCCACTAGACACCTTGGATAGGTATGTGTAAATGGAACAAGCGTTTGGGGAATGGGGGTGTCACTAGACACCAGGGAATTCAGAAGATACACAGCAGGATGTGCGTTAATGGTCTACTGCGTGCATGCAAATGAGCTCATAGTGGGCACACAAATGGCCCCTTAGTGCCTTGCATGCCCAATTGACTGTTGTGGCTGAATATAGCCCACAGGGGTCTTGGCACTGTCCGTTTCACATAGCGCCATTCCCTGACATGGCCCAATATTCAGTTGGATAGCACTGGTTTGCTATATGACTGAATATAGCAGCCACAGGGTCAGAAACACGCGCAGCACAAATATTTGTGCTTATTTGTGCTCCTGTTTCAATAGCGGGGCCCCTGTGTCTGAAACATCTCCTTGGTAGAGGCCTTTTAAAAAGGTCTTAAAAACATATTGATTCACCGTGGTGTTTAATGATCAGGGTTAATTGGTTTTATTGTGGTATTGTATATTTTTTAAATTACGTTTGTTAATCATACTGCTATGGTTGTTACGTACAGTGCCCAGGGCCCCTGGGATGAGGTACTTTATAAATAAAATTATCTTACCTTTCCAGTGGAGAGGCAAGTTCCACTGTCACTGTTGCGGGTCATTGCGGTGGCGGAATGCACCACCAGACAGTCATGGCTGAGACAAGCTACCCCGGCCAGCACCGTTCCCTGCCTGGCTTCCTGATTGCCCGCATCCTTAGTCCATTCCTGAATCCAGGTTGGGGGAACAGCTGCGCTGAGCTATCAGGCATCCCAATTTTTTTTTTAACTAAACATAAGTTAAGTGGATATGCAATAATCTAACTAAAAAAATATGCACTTCATTTCCGGAAGTGAAGGGAGGGACCATCACTCATGGAGTGCCGCAGCTTCCTATAGCTGATTAAAGAAGACTTCTGCTACTACAAACTTGTGTCTGCCTAAGTTATTTCCAAGTGGGTCCAGCAAGGTGAAGTCTGTGGGTAAAGCCAGCCAACCATGGTCCTGGCAGGCTGGAAAAGAAGATAAGAGTCCCAGTGGCAGACATACAAATGCCACATATGGTGGAGACTTCCAACCTTCTCCCGCTGCAGTGCTGTCTCAGCCATTAGCATTGATCCCCAACCGCTTGGTGCTTCATTGCTTTCCCATTTTCCTTCCCTTGTTTAGCCAGTTTTAAAATCTAGACCTCCAGGCACCTCCGCCCTGGCTGAACAAAAACAAAGAAACAAGAGTATGCTGTTCTCCCTCACCATAGCATGACTTCTCTACGAGAACATTTTCCTAAGTCTTGCTTTTTAAAAAATGGTGGCAGTGCTGGCACACAGCAAATAAACAAAAGGCAGTATAGCGCAGTGGTTTAAGGCTCTGATCTACAAATCTGGTGACATCTGGCAAACCAGACCTGAGTTTGAATCCCACCACTTGCATACTGTGTGACCCTGAGTAAGTCACTTAACTTCCCTGTGCTCCCAGGTTGCTCCTGTAAAAAAGTTTTCAGCTTAGTGTGCTACTCCTGGTTAAACAACTAAATATATAAAAACAAAAAAAAACAACTGCGAGTGAAGTAAGTCTCATCCTCAGCAATGATGATGATGAGTTGTGTGTTTTCTATCAAAGTCTTTCTGTATTCAGTTCATACAGCCCTACATATTCAGTTGTATCTGTTAAATTGACTCTGGTATGAAGACGAGCTGTGAATATCAGGTTATGGTGCCCCTAGAGTGAGGCTTATCATACTCACTCTCACTCTATGTATTTAAGCACATTTACTTCCACAGCTGTTGCATACATTAGATTCTGCCATCTTGGTTAACAGGTGTCTCTGTGTTTGTAATCTGATGCAAATCTGTTGCCATTTTTGTGTAACTTCCACCAAGATACATTTGAGATAGGTATTTTCCTGGCAAAACGATAAAAATAAAATAATGGAAGATGCGGTATCCAATTATGTGCCCTACTGCCTCAGATTCAATACCTTTCTACTCTGAACCTCAGACTCCGTGCCAGGTGACGGGTGCGTAAAGAAGGTGGTATGTGTTAACACACCCCTTAGAGAGGCCCCAAAGTGGCAGGCACAACACTCTTAGAGTAAATTAATTAGCTGTTCCTTTAAAAATATTTTTTTCTAGTTTGTTTTGTAAATTTTAAGTGGTGACGACTAATTGTACATAATCATCAACATGTGTGTTATGAAATTTGTTTTTATTATTTATTAGGATCTTTTGCACATGGGATTGCATGACTTGTACAGGCAAGAATGCGAAATTATTGCAACCACAACCAGTGCTAGGTTTATGATCCTTTTTTGACAGTGATCAAATGAGGCCAGGAATTCATGTGATCATAAACTGACATCATTTCAAGTTGGGGCGGTGGAGGGGGGGCACTGTAGAGACCTTAGTGTTAACCAAAATGAGAACTAGCTGCTGTTAACATAGTCTTGCTCTTTGGGCACTATCCAACATTATTACTGTAGCTGATCCTGGCAGTCATGTACTGCATGGCACGCCATCATGGGACAGGACCAATCAGGATTCTCTACAGTCAACTGGTTGGAACAAAAGGCAACTGGGTGGCTGGGGCACCTTAAAGAACTCAGTAGCAGCAATTCAAAAATGTATTGGTCACACAAGCATCTTCAGTCAAGCAGTAGGTAGGGGTTCATTTGGCACAGGCTGGACTCCCCTGCTTCTCTCACGGAAAGGAGCACACACAGCAGCTGACCCCCTCCGTTACTCCAGTGCTACAGGACCCCAGAGAGGGGTTTCAGCAGTGAATTCCTAACAGGTTCATTTGCTGTTACGATTTTCAAAAGCCTTCTGTCATGAGCCGGCCTGGTGGTGCAGAGGGTTGAAGCTCTGGATGCCTTACCTAGCGTTACGCTGGTGACCCAGGTTTAGGAATGATGTCAGGTTGTTGGGATGCCAGTGTGGGGGGAGGGCAAAGCAGATCAAGCATGCTGGCAGGCTCTCCTCTCCCGAGGGTGGTGAGAGTGGGTTGGCACCCCTCCCCCGTAGTTCCACTCCCACCAGGTGGAGGTCCGGTGGATAGCATAGGCAGAGAGGGGGCGGCAAAGTATCGGGAGGTGGAAGGAGCTGAGCTAGTGCCACGGGGTGCGTGGCATGCCTGCACATGCTCACATGTCCTTGTGATGGGGCCTCGGAGGTGGTCAGAGGAGAAAATCTGTCAATACATATGTGTCCCTCTCTCCAGTTGGCAGGAGGAGGCAGCGGGACCAAATAGCTGAATAAATATAAAGCCTTCTGTCACAGGGACTCCTAACATAACTTTATTTATTTATTGAATTTTGGTAACTGGGTAGGCCCTCTAAGACAAGACAGCCCTTTTTCAGGGGTGACCCAGGAAGTGCAGTACACTGATAGTGCATTCATTGACACAAGAAATTAGACAAGGAGTAGTCATACAGTAAAAGAGTACATCAGTTACATTCAGTTATGTAAAATAAGCAATCTAAAGCACAGTCAACATAACCTTACATACATTCAGACATCCTTTAAATTTATTTTTTTTCTTGGAGAGCAGGAGATAGAGAGCGAGAGAGTGGGAAGTTTTGCTAGGAGAATCATGCAAGAAGTGAACAGGGGTTAGGAGTCAGCAGAAGCAGGAGAAAGGTGGAGTGGTTAGGTGAGTTAACAGCGACCTTTGAAGTTGAGAGAGGAAGGTGCAGCCCAGTATAGAAAGAGGCAGAGAATTCCAGTGGGACACAGCAGAAAACACAAATGATCTCCGAGCCATGGAGAGTCTTAAGTCTGGCACCGAGAGAAGAGGCAAGGAGGTAGATCTGAGGGTAACTTGCTAGCTGTTGTGCTGTGTTTCATACATAGTACACTGATGAACATATGCTCTGGCAAAAACCTGACTAATTTCCACTTGGGAGGGACCGCTCTGTTGGGGACCAACCCTCAATCATGGGGTGCTCATGACTGCTTCCCCACTTTACTCAACTTTTTGCACATTAAGTCCAGAATTCTCAGCACCTTAGAGGGGAGGAAGAACTACAGTCTGTACATTAAGGCGCTACTGACATTTAAGAGAATACTTTGAAAAACTATGGGCTGGATTCAGAAACGCCAAAGCAGGATGCAAGGCAACTTGCGTCAGGAAAAATGGTGCAAGTCGCACTTGTGTCCGCGTTGTGTCCCTGTGGGATTCACATAGGCAGCCTGCGACATGCTGCAGGCTACCTGCGCCTAACTGCACTTATGAGCCTGAAACCCCCTTGCGACATGGCATAAGGGGGTTTCTGGCAGCATTAGCACTGTATTTAGGTAGGGTGGCTGCTACGTCCACAAATGGGATTCAGAGACAACCTCCAGTGAACATCTGTCAAAGACCAGTTACGCCAACAAAATGGTGGTCTAACTGGTCTTTGCTGTTCACTGGAGGTTGCCACTGTGCCACAGCCCCACAACCCCTGTGGGTTACAGACCCCCCATTGGCTCTGGGTCCCGGGCATGGCACGCACAGTGCCAGGCTGGGTGTGTGGCACACCCTCTATGCCCAGACCCCCCCACACACACACACGTCAAGGCCCCTCACATGCCCTGGGGCACAATCCCCCCTGCCGTCCCCGTAACCCCCTGGTAGTCTAGTGGCCTCCCACTACCCACCCCACAGTGTAAGCCCCCCAACACCCCCCAGTACCCCGCCGGTGACTGGCAGAGCCCTCCCTCACCACCAGGGCCAGTCGCCAACTCACCCACCAGGGGTGTGTGTGTGTGTGTGTTGGGGGTTGGGGGACCACTGGGCCACCAGGGCAGGTAAGGGTCCTTGATCTTGGGGGGGGGTCCATGGCAAGGGGCTTGGGGTTGGAGCCCACACCGTACGGGGCCTCGGAGGTGGGCATGGGGGTGCCATGGCGGCCCATGACTGGCGCAACTGCCACCTACCCTGTCCTGCAACCTGTGGCATTCCCGGGTGCTGCGCCCTACCTTGCGCAGCTACCACAAGTCGCAGGATGCAGACTGCTGCACCCGCTCCGATCCTGAATCGGGTGCAAGGGCCAGGTCACAGGGATGGTCACCGCAAGCTGCCATTGCCGCAGCTTGCGGCGGACCTTTCTGAATCCAGCCCATAACATTTAGGCACAATAAAGCTTGTATTTCATATGTAGCATGTGGATTTCCTCCCCATTATTTATTAATGAGGAGATTTACATGAACACAGGGTCTTTATCCCTTAGAGTTCCTCTGTCCCAGCAGCTCATTCCCCACTGGACTTCACAATCTGTTGCCATGGGAATGACTGTAATATCACTGAGTACTATGACTACAAGTAGGGAACAGGCAAATCAGATTTTATGTATTTATTTATTTATGCAAAACTTGGTAACCAAGAAAGATATACTGAGACAATGCTTGTTTCCAGGTGCAACCCAGGGAAAGGGGATACAGTTAATCAAATACAGCAGTAAAGCAGCATTCCACAAACAATAAAGTGCAAACAGTGAAAAGAACAACATGGTTCAAATGCAAATAACAGGTGGCAGAAGTTGGAGCTATAAGCAGCAATACAGACCAATGTAAATGATAAACAGGTTGAACAATTCAGTGCAGTGGTATTTGGGACAATAAACTGACCCCAGAAGGAGGGCAATCGCTGGAGAGGAAAGGGGCCTGGAGGTAGGGACAGGTGGGGGCTGACAGGAACAGGAAGGGGGATCTCAGGAGTTTAAGCTGGTGCCTAAGGGAAGCAGAGGATGGTGAGAGGCAGCGAGAGGACCACAGGTTCCAGAGAGAGTGAAGGCAATAGGAGAAAGCTGACTGTCCACCAAGGAGTGAGGATGTGGGAGGGAGGAGGAGGTGCGAGGATCTCTGGAGGGGATGGAGTATGAGGTATAGGGAATGGGTGAAATGAGTGCAGCTAGCTAGGAGGGTAGTGACCCAAACCAGTATTTGGAAATGGAGGATTCACAGTGGGACTGGTGATGGGAGGAAAGGATGAGGATGGAGAGGGAGGAGTAGAGGGAGCAGTGGTGAGTGCCTGGGAGGAAGTTGGTAGCAAAACAAGAGAAGGCATTCCAGAGGGTGTCCGGTCTGGCAAGGGAACAGGAGGGGACAATACCAGACCACATTCGCATAGTCAAAGACTGGGAGCACTATTTTGAAAACCAGCTCCCTGCAGATCTGCGGAGACAGACCATTGTTTTACAGGGCACCAAGCTTAGGACATAGCTTGTCATGGGTGGCGTTGATGTAGGCAGAGAAGTCAAGCCTACTGTCCAGCCACACACCAAGATACTTGAAGGGGGGAACAATCCAGCATGAAGAAAGCAAGGAGAGGTGCAAGCCTGCTCAGTTTCTGGCTGGTGCCAAAGGTCATGGACACCATTTTTTTATGCTGACCTAGAGTTGGTTGGACTGGAACCTGTGCAGGATGCCGTGAAAGTCTTGCTGGAGAGAGACTTCCACAGCCACAGTCAAGGGGCCAGCAGTGTAGAGAACTGTGTTATCTGCATATATGTGAAGATGTGAGTTGGCAAAGGCAGAGAGGCGGTTGTTGAGAAAAATGGAAAAGTGGATTGCACCAGGATGGAGCCCTGTGGGACTCCAGCATGGACTGTGAGTGGAGGGGACAGGATGCTACCTACCTGTACCAACTGCTGATGGCCCAAGAAGTAGGAATGGAACCAGTCAACAGCAGGGGGTGAGAGGCCTGCAGAACTCAGGTTTCCCAGGAGGAGTGGATGGGCCACTGAATCAGAAGTTTTAGGCAGATCGATAAAAATGACTGCCGTGATGTGCCCCTGATCCATACCAGAGAGAACAGTCAGTGAACTATAGCAGGGGAGGAAGCAATGTAGTGGTGCTTCTGAAAGTCAGACTGGAAGGAGGAGAGGAAGTTGGATGAGTAGAGGTAGTCAGTAAGCCTGGAGCAGACCAGTTTCTCTTGAAGCTTAGCAGGACAAGGGAGGGGTGAGTTAGGACAGAAGTTGCCAGGGCCGGATCATTGTGGAGGGGGAGAACTTTGGCAGTCTTCCAAGACTGAGGGACAGTGCAGAGGGTGAAGAGAGGTTGAGGAGTTGAGTGGGGGGGGGGAGGTGATGGCAGGGGCTGAGAATTGGAGAAGTTTAGGGTCCAGGCCATCAGGGCTAGATTTGGACAGGTTAAGCAAGGAAAGGGCAAGCAGGATTTCTTGGGTAGTGACAGGGGTGAAATGAAACCTCAGTGAAATAGGGTTGGAGAGGAGGGTAGAGAAGGAGGGAGAGGAGCCGGGGGGGGGAGGGTAGAGCACATGTAGTGAAAAACTCACTGAAGTGAGCAGCAACAGAGGCAAAGTGGGAGACAGGTGGACCATTTACCATGAGGACTGGGTGAGTGGACTGGACTGGATGATCAAAAAATGGAGTGAATCACCTTCCAGAATTTGGCTGGAGAGTTAAGACTGGTCTGGAGATTGACCTCAAAATAGAGGGATTTAGCAGTACAGACAGCCTTTGTGCAAATGTTTCAAAGCACCCTGTTAGAGAGGTCAGACAGGGAGTGGGATGATTTATATCGGGCCCAGGCTTGATCACAGGTCTTACACAGTTCAGTGGAATCATAGGTGATCCAGGGGTAGCAGAATTCTTGTTGAGGCATGCTTGCCTAAGACAGAAGTAAATTTTGAGTGGAAGAGGGAGGAGGAGGTCCCCTGACGAAGGGTCAGGAACAGACCCGAAGTGCTGGGGTTAGTGCCGTGGACTCATGCCTGACTTCTGAAAACAGCAAGCTGTTGTATTTGTGCTTTATTATGTTGGCTCGTGCATGTACAGCCAACATATTGCGGTAGTAGCAGAGTTGGAGGCGCGGTCACTGTTGGGCAAATGCAGAGCACACATCAGTAGATGCGTCCCTCATTCCCCAATCAGCCAGCAACAGGTGCTGACCTCATGCATCCCTAATGTGGCCACCAGATCTAACAAAAGGTCTACTGCAATGAGAGCAAACCTCTCATGCAGCGAGACCACAACACGCCTCCCAACGTGCATGCAACATGGCAGCACTGACTGCCACCGCCGTCTGTTACAATGCCGATGGGGGGATCCCACTCCCTGTTGGCATAATGGCCCCCTTGCCATTTAAAATGTATGCCGAGGGGGTGCCCAATCCCCCTCGGTATCATGCACACCCCCCCCAACAGTCTTTCTTGGCCGACGGGGGCCCAATCCCCATCAACTTTAATCCCCCATCATCTTTATTTTGCCAGCGGGAGCCCACTTCCGTCAGCATATCTCCCCCGCTTTTGTTGTGTGTCGGGGGGTGCCCAATCCCCTCAGCTCTTGTCACCCCTTGGTATGTGCCGACAGGGTGCCCAATCCTGTCGGCTAAAGCATCCCTCCCCAAACAACATTTAGGTGGCACGCTGGGAGCCCACCCTAGCATGCCAAATCCTAGAAAGAAAAAAAATCATGAAATTTTTTGTTTGTTTAAGCCCTGTAAAAAGAAACGGTCCCTCGCCGTCTCCCTGCCCCCTCCCACACTCCGTGCCCACTCTCTGCCACCCTGCCTTCCCACACCCCTCTCACCCCATATTTACCTCCAGAGTCTGGCGAGACAATCTTCGGTGGACCAAGAAAACGTCGGCACTCTTCAAAGCCGACCGCGAACTGAAGAAATGCCGGTAAGCTGTATAATGGCATAAGTAGGGGATTTTTCAACTTTGGTGCATAACTCAGCCATTCTTAGGAATTTTGGCACCAAATTTTCAAACTGGGGTTATTGAGACCCCTCCTCATGAGTTCAGGCACTGTCATGGCATTATTCGGTCCCGAAAGGTAATTTCGCGGTCACTGCGCGGAATCACCTTTTGAGACCGATTAACAAAACAACAGTGTCACTGTTCATAAGGGGGGCTCTCAAAAAGCCTATGTTGCATATTTGGTGGAAAAAATCTGAAAAATGACTGTTTTACAAGCGTGCGTTGCGCAGTTTCCACACACGCTCGTAACTTCATGAATTTGTAATATTTTCACTCCAGATTTTCAACATTGGCATTTTTCCACACCTCCTTATGAACAGTACAGCTGTCATTTTACATATGCTGGCCGAAATGTGTTTTTACATGTCCGGCGCAGAATAGCGCAGTCGCTGTGTGAAATCAGTTTTCGGGACAGTTTGAGGAAATAACGCTGACACTGTTCATGAGCAGAGGTTCTAAAATGCCTATGTTGAAAATTTGATGATGAACTTCCATAAAATGACTGTGTTACAAGTGTGCGTTGCACAGTTTCCACTCACACTTGTAACTTCGCAAATTTGCAATATTTTCATGCCAGATTTTCAACACTGGCATTTTTTCACACCTCCTTATGAACAGTACAGCTGTCATTTTTCACATCCTGCGCTAAATGTGTTTTCGCACCTGTGCCGCACAATGGCATGGTCACTGTGGGAAATCAACGTTTGGGACACATTAACAAAATCACAGTGTTCATGAAGGGAGGTCCTAAAATGCCTATGTTAAAAATGTGGTTAAAAAAATCCCAAAAATAATTGGGTTACGGAAGTGTGTTGCAGTTTCTATGCATGCTCATGACTTCACCCATTTTTCATATTTTCACTCCAGATTTTCAACGTTGCCATTTTTTTACATGTCCTCATGAACAATACAGTTGTCATTTTCCACATACTGCCCAAAATGTGTTTTCATCCCTGCATCGCCAAATGGCTTAGCTGCTGTGCAAAACCACCTTTCAGCTAACAAACTGATAGTGCCGTGCTTCATGAGGTGGGCTCACAAAAAGCCCATGTTGAACATTTGGAGTGAAAATACCAACACACGCCTATGGTGTTATGGTTTCCAACTGTAGCACCCCACCCTGTAGAGACTGACAGGCATCGGGGTGTGACTTGGGATCATCGGCTGTAATGCTCACGCCATTGCACCTCATCCCCCACCTGCAGCCAGTGACAGGCATTGTGGTGTGCCTTGCAGTGTTCGGCCACAAAGTTCACCCCATTCTCCTATACTGCACCCACCTCAGCATATTTCCTTATGGAATAGGGTAAGTATAATGCCCAAAGACCCCAAAGCACACCACGACACTTGTCAGTGTCTACAGGGTAGGGTGAGGTAAAATGGCATGAGCATTATAGCTGACGACCCAAAGGCACACCCCAATGCCTGTCCACCTTTCAGCTAACAAACTGATAGTGCCGTGCTTCATGAGGTGGGCTCACAAAAAGTCCATGTTGAACATTTGGAGTGAAAATACCAACACACGCCTATGGTGTTATTGTTTCCAACTGTAGCACCCCACCCTGTAGAGACTGACAGGCATCGGGGTGTGACTTGGGGTCATCGGCAGTAATGCTCACGCCATTCTACCCCATCCCCCACCTGCAGCCAGTGACAGCCATTGTGGTGTGCCTTGCAGTGTTCGTCCACAAAGTTCACCCCATTCTCCTATACTGCACCCACCTCAGCATATTTCCTTATGGAATAGGGTAAGTATAACACCCAAAGACCCCAAAGCACACCACGACACTTGTCAGTGTCTACAGGGTAGGGTGAGGTAAAATGGCATGAGCATTATAGCTGACGATGCAAAGGCACACCCCAATGCCTGTCAGTCTCTGCAGGGTGGGGATGGGGTTGGCGTCACTTCAATACTTCACTGCCATTCCTATTATGCGTCTCTAACTCCTGCACTACCAATGCCAATGCCAGCGAGACAACATTCGGCATTGACAAATGCTTGTTTTATTTACTTCGGAAGTGTGGTGTTTAGAGAGATTTCAGTCATTTTGCCCTTGGAGTGCTGCTAGTTCTGGGTTTTCAATGTGTATTTTTTATGGCAAGCACCCGCTCTACATGCTAGGACACTGCTCCACCTGTCTGTTTTGTTACATAAAACTGTTTTTTATCAAACTAAATATAAACTCGGGAACGAGCCCAGGTTGATGGGGGTTGGCAGGGGTGGGAGAGGATTGAGCATCCAGAGGACAGCTCTCCTCTCCCAGGAGGGACAGGGGTCCCTAGTCAGTACTTGGCTGCCCTCTGGCGGAGGCCGGAGATGCAGCAAGTGCTGACGATGTAGAGAAGGGGCGGGGGAGTGGCAGATGTCGGTTCCATGCCTTGACATCAGGGCACTAGCCACTCCCCAAAAGAAACAGGGGAAAATGCCCTTCAACTCTGGCGGAGATGGAGCACCAGAGTTTGCCCTTAATCTGCGGCCGCCCACCTGGCACCCTCCCAACCAGTGCTACTGACTGCTCAGGGAGTTAGGGCCCACCTCGTCCCCACCCAGGGGGTAAACTGAGGCTACATGGGCGATGGAGGACTGTCCAGGTAGGGTGGACCGCAGAGGGATGACTCCTTGGTGCTCCAGAGGAGACCAGAGCTGAGGGGAGAAGAGGAGGAATAAATATGAAAATAAAAAAAAATTTAAAAAAATTCAATATAAACAATCGAGAGCAAATTAGGGAGCACATTTGATATCAGCAGGACCAAAAATGTAAAAGTAAAGCTGTCAGTGTCCCTTTAAATGAAAGCAAGTTGTAACATCTCCTTCTGGACTGAACAACAGGACTCAGAAGCACTTTCCTATTGACTGGATCTTGTTATGATGAAAGGACATATTATCTCTAGTTGTTAGTCTTCCGAGTCTGTTAGTGACCACTTCCCTGTTTGTTTTGTGTCTGGCATGATGGGGCCCCTGACCACCATCTAAGTATATATATATCATGTATTGTAGCTGCTCCAGATTATCTCTTAACTCCTTTATTAATGACCTAGGTGATGTTAACTGGTCTCCAGTTAGACTCACAACTGATTTCAGTGCTGCTCCTGGCTTCTTTTTCACAACAGTTACCTCCATTGCTGACCTCCATGTCCCTCTAACCAGGAGGCAAGTCATGGGGCATATCTCACAGTAGTTTACTGGGTTACTCTTTACTCAATTGAAAGGCAGGGACAAAGCATGGGTCCTCTACAAAAATACTTTCTCTCCACTTGATTGGCAGAATTATCTGCACCTGAGAAATACAGTACTCATTAGAGGGGAAATTGGCAACTCCAAGGCCATTTATTTTAAAACATAAACTGGCAATCTTGGTAACTCTAGAAACATCTGGAGGGGGATAAATAACTTAATAAATAATTCCAAATATGTTACTCCACTCACTGTAAGTATTCATGACGGGCCTTATGCCGACCCTTAGCTTATTTCAACTCAATTAGAAAGGTACTATTTGCACTTGAATGAGGACATCTTTTGTACGAAATTTATACTAGGCCTTTTCAAGAAATAACTTACCAGATAAAAAACAGACTAGCGGATTTGGCACTTGCTACTGATCAAACAAAAATAGATCAATTGATGAATGATAGATGGTTTTAAAAATAAAAAATGATTAAAGGCCTGGAATATTATCTTTCTGTCTTAACAAATCCAAGAGAACGCAGAATCCTAGCTAGATCTATATAGGATGGAGCTCTGTCCTGCAAATTTACATCATGCTTAGACAGAGGAGACTGGCAGTTAACATCTCTATTCTGTAAATACATGAAAAATACAGAGGATGACCTAAAACATATTGTTTCGCACTGTCCACTTTATGAAAAACAAGGGAAATTTTGATTAGGATCCATTTTGGCCACCCTCAGTCTTCCCTCCGATCAGTTGATTGTTACTTTGTTTAATGCAAAGGATGTTAGAATACTAAAATGTCTTTCTAAATTTTTGACTTCTTGCAAATTATGAGACATTACCATTTATTGTATGATCTTTATATGATATTTGTGGTACATATTTACATGTATTTTAAAGGGGAACTGTCATCAACATGATTTCTTAATGTCTGAAAGCCCATAAAAAGCTAATTTGATTGAGCCACTGTGTTTATCTGTGAGTTTTTGCAGTCCAGAGTTATTCATATGTAAATCATCCTGTAATTAAGGGCTGGTGGCAGCCATATGTTTTGGGCTCCTAACAGGAAATTATGTCACCGAGGGTCTAGGTCCTCCTTTGACTGTATTTAATCCAACAGGTTAAATTGGAAATCAACTGTTTTATTAAGTGTGTTTTAAGGTGTTATTACAACACTTTCTTACATCTATAATAATTGTTCTGTATGTGCATTGAAACTAGTGAGTTATCACCTTTACATTTCAAACTGTTAGTAAAAATAATCCATTTTCAGGATTGCTTTAACCTCTAGGCTATACTGCCAGTTGATCATCAAAAACTACACATCTCAAGGCTGGCTCTGTGGTGCTAACAGGTATTAGGGCCCTATATCAGGGTTTTTAAACCATGGCTGTGTTTATGTCATTACAGAGTTCTGGGATTGCCAGAGCACCAACTTCTGTCTTTTTCTGCTCCCTCTCTTGCAGCCTTTTCTCTTACAATTTCAGGTGTGAAATCAGGTCTACAAGATGCAAATGTGGCTCTGTACCTATTGGCCTGGCATCATGAGGCCAACCTTGAAATGTGTAGCTTTTGATTATCAGCTGGCAGTACAGCTGTGAACAAGCTTTGTTCATCCAGTAGAGTGGGTTTTGAGCATGTGTTAAGATTCTGAAAATATTGTACTCTTTCTATCCAGATTTGACTTGAAAAGAAAAAATAGGACACACTTACTTGTTTATTAATTGCAAAAAACACATAGATGGACAACATTGTTAAAACATGCATAACCTGAAATGCATTATTAAAATTTAGAATAATACATGGGTGGGTGTGTGTAACCAGAATTTTACACACACCCGAGGTGTGGGATGCAACATAAACCTCGAGGGATTTAGAAAAGCATCACACACCAAGTGTGTGTAAATTTCTGTTTTTTACACACACACACAAACACACATCCATATATTATTTTATTTAATTAATGGTGATATTTTTCCCTTTCAGCACAGTTTAGTTAGTGCAGCACTTCTGTCAGAGATAGAGACAGACAGACAGACACATCCACACACACACTGCCTATCTCCTCCTTTTTTCTTCTTTTTTTTTACATTACAGTGGTAACGACATTCTAGAAAGTTGTGGTCCATCAGCATTGCTACATAGTGTAAGATGTGCTCGAAGTGTATGAGCGTCAGGATCGACCAGATCATTTTTTTTCATTTTCAAGGCAGGATCTACTAGATAGATATTTAAACGTACTTAAAATCTTACTTGTCTTAACAGTGTGTGGCAAAGCTTGAGTACTGGTACCGGTGCTTAGTAATAGAGCCGCCATGTTGGGCAAGATGTTCCGCCCGCCCACAGTGAAACCATGCACCAGTTAGCTTTCTGTGGTGATGCTTGATTGACAGGTGTTGATTACAACCTCCTGGTTGTAATCACAAATATTAACCAGGAGGTTGTAACTGGAGATAAAAGTGTCTTTATCTCTATGTAAAAAATGATCACCATTAATTAAAGAGTATTTTACTTCTTTTGATGAAGTTAAACATATAACAGTTTCTTACTGAAATACTTTGGATGGAATGGGATTTTCTACCGTAACAGTGCCAGAATTCTGTTGGATTACTAAGAGGCAGTATAGCGTAGTGGTTAAGGGCACTAAGCTATAAACCTCGAGACCTGGGTTTGAATCCTACAGCGCCACCCCCCCCCGGCATACTGTGTGACTCTGAGCAGGTCACTTAACTTTCTTATGTTCCCAGGTCACGTCTGGAAACAAGCTTCAGCTTAGTGTGCCTTTCCTGATTAAACAATCTCCCCTTTCCCTTATTTTTACTAATAGTTTGAAATGTAAAGGTGGTAACTCACTAGTTTCACTGCACATACGAAACACATATTATAAATGTAAAAAGTGTTGTAATTATAAAATCCCATTCCAGCCAAAGTATTTCAGTAAGAAACTGTCATACTTTTAACTTCATTAAAAGAATTAAAATACTCTTTTAATAATTTATTTATTTATTGAACATTTCGGGTTTACAACCTTTGAGTCAGAGACTCATTTCCAAGGGCACCACATCATTAGAAAAATATACAACAGGTAGATCAACAAACACAGTTTGAGTACATAAATGTGTTACAGGAGATAAAACAAAGGAAACAAGAATCAGTCTTTGCCAGGACATAGGCCTGACAGTGTCAAAGTACAACTAGGTATTGAGAGAACAGGGAACTACTCTTAAATGGATAATAGTGATGGGGCTAGGGGAGGGGTGCAGAAGGAGAATCCATTGTCAGGAATACAAGGGGATTATGGGCAGTCGCAGCCATTTGTTGGTCTGTAGGTTATCCTTGAGGAGGGTTTTAAAAAGACAGAGTTTGGGTTCAGACATAACGGGGTAAGGAGTAGCATTCATCCAGAGCAGGACTGGGTATGCAAAGGTTCGCTGACCAAGTGAGGTTCGGAGGTGAATAATGCATTTCAAATTATGCATGTTTTAACAATATTGTCCATCTATAGTAATTGTGTCCTATTTTTCTTTTCAAGTCAATTCTGGATAGAAAGATAATATTTTCAGAATCATAACACATGCTCAGATTGTTTTTACTGTCTTTGTCCAGAAAAGGCACGCTGAGCAACAGCTTGTTCCCGAGTGTATTGTGGGAGCACAGGAAGGCAATGATGACAGGCCAGTAGGTACGTAGTCACATTTGCATTTTGTAGGCCCGAGTTCACACACAAAATTGTAAGAGAAAAGGCTGTAAGAGAGGAAATGGAAAAAGACAGAAGGTGGTACTGTGGCAGCCCCAGAAATCTATACCGACATGTTCAACTGGCAGTACTGTATATCCTAGAGGTTAAAACAATCCTGAAGATGGATTATTTTTACTAAAAGTTTGAAATGTAAAGGTGATAAATCTCTAGTTTTAAGGCACATACAAAACAATTATTATAGATGTAGAAAGTGGTGTAATAACAACTTAAACACACTTAATAAAACAGTTGATTTCATATTTAACCTGTTGAATTAAATACAGTCAAAGAAGGACCTAGATCCTCGGTGACATCATTTCCTGTCAGGAGCCCAAAACATATAGCTGCCACCAGCCATTAATTACAGGGTGATTTACATATAAATAACTCTGGACTGCAAAGATTCACAGATCAACACAATGGCTCATTCAAATTAGCTTGTTATGGGCTTTCAGGCATTAAGAAATCCTGTTGATGACAGTTCCCTTTTAATGTAACCACCCAGAGCTCTGGGGTTACTAGAATCCCATCAGTGTTAGACTAGGAAGGTAGTTGGGCAGCTGGTAGGGAGTTTATTAGAAGCTCTCTACATACACCTTATTGTTTACTTAGCTAGGCTAGGTAGATGAGGAGTGATGTCATTTAGAACTCACGCAGCAGCATAATCCTTTGCTCAGCTGCAGGGGATCAGTTTAGAATCTTGGGATCAGAATGTGTGAGTTGGAGCCATGGAGATTGTAGCTCTGAGTGGAGAGGTGTCTGCCAGCCTCATTGGGCTGGGTGAAGGACCTCTGGTCACCATTTTCTCACCCTAGAGAGTGGGACAACAGCATTGCTACAAGAAGTGGTGGAGACCTGTGTCAACAGGACCCCAGTGGGTTCATTTCTGTGGAGAGTAGCAAGGGACTGAGAAGTCAGTGGGTCCAAGGGGCAATCCCCTGAGGGACTACACATGGTCCCAGCTGCCCAGAGCAGAGACTAAGTGAGTTTATATGTGTAAAGCTATGGATTCAATAGAAGAAAGGTTTGTTTCAGTAAAGCCTAATGTCTGTAATAAAGGGACAAACAAACTGTGAGTACAGTAGTATCAGCAGGCTCCTGGGAGTCAGCTGGTGATGTATGTGCCCACGACAAGGCTAGATTACATCACTCAGGACCCCGTTTTCACCACAAATAAGTGCTGAAGTAAAAGTCTGAAATGTATGGTGGCCTTTGCAATCCCTGTGAGACTGAAGGATCCAGTGTGTGTGTGTCCCGGAAGGAATGGCAGAGGCTGTCTGGGGCCAGAGTGGGAAGACCCTCACTCTGAGCTTTAGTCAGGGCTAACAGGTTACCTGATAGGCACAGTTTGCCCTGCAGGTGTTAACTTAGCCCATCTTGTCAGGAGGATGCTTGTCATGTAAAGTGTGTGGCAACCCCCAGTTAACAGATACTATGTAGAGAAGTCTGGAGATCCTAGCAAGAGGGACAGGAAATATGTTCCGCAGAAAATTAGATGTGTGAAATGCCAATACTACCTGTTCTGGAGAAAGCAAAGTTCTGGCCTGGAAGTTCTGTGTTTCTGTAATGACAGTTTCCAAACTTGGGGGACCACCCCATTTTTCTGCCTACCATCTGTAGAAATAAAGCCATACAATACAATCCCAATTATTCGGTAGTGGACATTCCATCTTTGAGTCCGTGTAAAATGGTTATGGGCTCCCTCAGACAGGAGACACAGTATAGCCCTGGCACCTCTCTCCCAGAACTCGGTGTAAATATAAATGTTATTTTGTGCCCTAACCCCCTGGCCTCTTAGATGCTGAGCCAGGTATTTTCCCTAAAGCCAGAGGTGATACTTACTTTATGCCAACTTGTGGTTTGTTGTCTTGTCTGTGCACATGTTTAGGGGGGATCCTGGTTGCAAGATGCCGGTCTTGGTCAGGGTAAGGGTTGCAAAATTGGGGGCTCATCCGAAGATCTTGGGGGAGAGGAAAAAAGTTGCCATGCCAGTGCAAATGCTGAGGGTATGTCTGTGGTCTTTTCTGTCTGATGGTGGTGCACCATACCTGGAATTGTTGTGAGGAGAAGTTAAATTGTGCCAAGGAAAATGCCATCCAAGGACTTGCTGCCTGTGATTTTCTGTGGAGAAAATGTGCTGTTTGGGTGCTTGTGGAAAAACTGTGATGCCAAAGACTGCTGTGCTGAGTAATGTGTACCCTGTCAAACAAAGTGCTTAAAGCTGTTTAAAAGCACGATTTTCAAGTTTCATTGTAATTGTGGACAAGATAACATTTGTGCCTAGAATTAGAGAGTTTCAAGTGTTTGTGGATTAAACTGGTGGAGTCGCTAGAGGAATTGTACAAAATACTGTGCTAAAATTGCCTAGAAAGTGCTTCAGCCTGTGAAAATCCAAGCCATGGAAAAAGTTCATTTTTGCAGTTTAAATTTGCCTCCTCGATGGTCGTTGTGAAGGACAGTGAGCAAGAGAGAGAGAGCAGTTCATTTGCATGGCATGGTGTAATTGGTTCTCACAGCCAAGTCCCACCCCTTGCCTGGAGTTGCTGCCTGAGAGAGTGTTCGAGCAGGAGGAGAGAGCATAGAGCGTGAGAGATGTACAGACTGCAGCTGCAGGAGTGAGCTGTCGTGTTGGTGGACTTTGGAAATTTGCTTTAGAAAGTTTAAAAAACCTTGAATTCTGGCTTCTCCCAGTTACTGAGTGCTTCAGTAAGCGATCGCGAGTGAATGTGGTGCCAATCGTCAGGCAGGACTGCCCAATCAACTACAAGTGCCGTTGAATCAGCAGGGAAAGCCGCAACATCAACTGGAGGGAACCAACTACTTCTGCAAGTACTCCAATGTATGGCAGCCAAGCAAAAGACTCTGGGCAGCTAGTGTGTGTGTGCAAAGTAAAGTGCTAAAGTCAGCAAGTGTTTGAGCAAAGCAAGTAATCAGTGGGCAAAGGACTGAGCTAGTAGCTGTAGGTAGTGCAAGCAACCAAGCTGTGTTAACTGGGCAGTACTGAGCAAGGTCGCTAAGAGGGTGTGCAAAGATTTCAATAGACTGTGCTGAATTAAACAAGATTTGCTGAGTCAAGCTGCAAATGTTGTGCAAAGTGGGAGCAAACTGCTATTGCAGAGAACCATAAACAATCAGAGTGAGTGTGTCTGATGCAGAAGCAAACCTGAGCAGCCAGGCTGAGGGCGGGGGCCTAGTCGCACAGCAATGTAAACAAACAGGAAGCACTATATTGGGGCAGGGGCCCTGATAGCAAAACAACCACAGTGTGTGCAAAAGTTTGGCAATAAAATCAAAATCAGGCAGCAGGTGTCAGTACACAAAAGAAATAAATTTTTCTTTAAAATCAGACCAAGTTTGTCAGTGTGCAGGAGAGCAGATCAGTAACCTTGGACTTGTGTGTTGTTTTTGCAGAGCAAAATGGCTAGCAAAAAGACAGGTTATCTGCTTCATACCCGGATACGGATCACCCAAAGAGAGAAAGATTTGGAACATTTTGAACAGCTGTACAGATGTGAAGGAGCACCAGCAAATGTTGCTCTGTCAAACTTTACAGTAAATGTGTGTGTGATCTGCATGAAAACTGGGAGAGACATTTTGATGATTCATTAGTGCAAGTACTATACGAAACAGTATGGAATGAGTATCGATAGTGGTGCTATGCAAACAAATACCAAAACAGTATGTCTGGCTCCGACGTGGACCCTTGGTGAAGGCCCAAACTGTGCATTACTCCTTAAGCCCTGTACGGACTGGAATTCCTACTTTGAACTGTAGGAGTGGGCCAATCTTTGCTGCTCACTGCCTGCTCTCACCCCCAGGAGCCGCTGCAGGATCAGGAGGTGCCGCACTAATCGTCCAGCCACCCGCTTCCCATCGGAGCAGCCGCAACAATTAAGCCGACTGCTACTTTGGTGCTATTACATCAGGCTTTTTAAGCCCTGTACGGGCTGGAATTCCTGCTTTGAACCACAGGAGTGGGTCAATCTTTGCCATTCACAGCCTGCTCTCACCCCAGGAGCTGCTGCAGGATCAGGAGGTGCCACACTAATTGTCCAGCCGCCCGCTTCCTATTGTAGCAGTCACAACAATTAAGCTGACCACCACTTCGGGGCTGCTGCATCAGGTACGCCCGGAGTGCTGCTTGCAAAACCAAGTCCGAAAGACTTTTGAATTCCTGGTGCCTTTTTATCAGCATTTCCTATTGGTGCAGGCCTCCGCAGCCCTGTTACTGATTGGCTCATCCAGCTTCTACATGCTTGCTATATATTTCTAGTTGATTTTTTTTGTTACCCTACAGTGTTTTTGCTACTTTTACAGTTGACCTCTAGCAATATTGTTTATACAGCTTTGATTAGTTAATCTTGAATTTAATTTGAAATTACTGTTTTTAGTAGCTGTTTTACTGTTTTAAGTAGCTGTTTTATCTGCCTGGTTTCTCTCTGCCTTCCCTATACCCCTCGGTCTCTTGCTAAGTGTTCTTTTGCTAATTTTGAATCTCTTCCTAAAAACCTAATTTTCTCCTGGCTCTACCTATTTCTCTGCCAACCCCCTCTCCCTGACCCCGCCTCACTTCTTTTGTTTTCTGTAAGCCCTCCCCTGACCTAGCCCTTATTTAACCTTGTCCTCCCTTCTCTCCAGGCACCTTAAGCGCCGTATGGGCTGGAATTCCTGCTTTAGACCGCAGGAGCAGGTCGATCCTTGCCGCTCACCACCCGCTCTCACCCCAGGAGCCGCCACAGAATCAGGAAGTGCCGCACTAATCATCCAGCCACCCACTTCCCATCAGAGCAGCTGCAAGAATTAAGCCGCACTGCATCAGGCTCCTTAAACTCTGTACGGGCTGGAATTCCTGCTTCAAACTGCAGGAGCAGGTCAGTCCTTGCACTCACCACCTGCTTTCACCCCAGAAGCCGCTGCAGGATCAGGAGGTGCCACACTAATCATCCAGCCACCCACTTCCCATTGGAGCAGCCACAACAATTAAGCTGACCACCACTTCATGGCTGCATCAGGCTCCTTAAGCCCTATACGGGCTGGAATTCCTGCTTCAGACCACATGAGCGGGTCGATCCTTGCTGCTCACTGCCCGCTCTCTCCCCAGGAACTGTCGCAGGATCAGAAGGAGCCGCATTAATCATCCAGCCACCCGTTTCCCATTGGAGCAGCTGCAACAGTTAAGCCAACCACTGCTTCAGGGCCACCGCATCAGGCCCTTGAGCCCTGTATGGGCTGGAATTCATGCTTCAGACCACAGGAGCAGGTCAATCCTTGGCACTCACCACTCACTCTCACCCTAGGAGCCGCCACAGGATCAGGAGGTGCCGCACTAATCATCCAGCCACCTGCTTCCCATTGGTGCAGCCGCAACAATTAAGCCGACCGCCACTTCGGGGACGCATCAGGCTCCTTAAACCCTGTATAGGTGGGAATTTCTGCCTCGGACTACAGAAGCGGGTCGATCCTTGCTGCTCATCACCCGCTCTCACCCCAGGAGCCACCACAGGATTACGAGGTGCCGGTACTAATCATCCAGCTGCCCGCTTCCCATCGGAGCAGCCGCAACAATTAAGCTGAACGCTACTTAGGAGCCACTGCATCAGCTATGCCTGGAGCGCTGCTTGCAAAGCCAAGTCTGAAAGACTTTTGAATTCCTGGTGTCTTTTTATCACTATTTCCCTTTGGCGCAGGCCTCTACAGCCCTGTCGCTGATTGTCTCATCCAGCTTCTACATGCTTGCTTTATATTTCTAGATGTTTTTTTTTGTTACCCTAGAGTGTCTTTGCTACTTTTACAGTTGACCTCTAGTGATATTGTTTATACAGCTTTGATTAGTTAATCCTGAATTTAAGTCGAAATTACTGTTTTTAGCAGTGGTTTTACTGTTTTAAGTAGCTGTTTTATCTGCCTGGTTTCTCTCTGCCTTCCCTATACCCCTCGGTCTCTTGCTAAGTGTTCTTTTGCTAATTTTGAATCTCTTCCTAAAACCTCTCTTTCTCCTGGCTCTACCTGTTTCTCTGCCAACCCCCTTTCCCTGACTCCCCTTCACTTCTTTTGTTTTCTGTAAGCCCTCCCTTGATCTAGCCCTTATTTAACCTTGCCCTCCCTTCTTTCCAGGCTCCTTAAGCTCTATATGGGCAGGAGCAGGTCAATCCTTGCTACTCACTGTCCACTATCACCCCAGGAGCTGCCGCAGGATCAGGAGGTGCCGCACTAATCGTCCAACCGCCCGCCTCCCATTGGAGCAGCTGCAACAATTAAGCCGACTGCCACTTCAGGGCCACCGCGTCAGGTACGCCCGGAGCGCTGCTTGCAAAGCCAAGCCCGAACCCATCCTAGCTGAACACTTACTTATATAGCTACGGTGGTCATATGACCAATCAGCCCAGTTTTTCATTAGCTCCTTATACTTGCTGCCTACTAGGGGCATCCACTGCTCCATTCTAATCCTGCCTAAGCCACTCATTAATCCACTGTGCCTTTCTCTACTCTCATTTCCTTCCTCTTTCACAGTCTTACTTCTGTATCCCTGATTTTGGTCTCCAAGTGTTCTCTACACTGTAATTAAACATGGCTTGCCGAGGCTTGGTCCTGTTGACCACCAGTCTGGCACTAGTTATTCTTTCTTGTCTCTCTCTACCCCTCTGCTTGCATCCTTAGAATCCTCACCACCTAACTCTACTGACTTTATCTTTTCTAACCTGCTTATCGTGTCTCATAGACGCTATGATCTCATCCCCCCCCCCACTACTCCCTAGGCATTTCATCTACCTCGCTGCTTTTGCCTTTAAAAAATGCATCTGATATTATGCATTTCTACCTCTTCCCTTTGTTCAGCATAAGCTTTGGTACCTCCTACTCCTTGCTCTCATACTGATGGGAGATGTCAAAATGAACCCTGGCCCTTTGGCTCATTACTCACACTCTGATGCAGCCTGGACTAATATGAATGGGCTACATGTTGCTCACCTTAACATTAGAAGCCTACTCTGTCACTTTGCTGAACTTGAGGCCTGAGTTGCTCTCTATCATCCTGATGTTTTCTGCCTATCTGAGGCCTGGCTCAAGCCTTCCATCCCTGATTCAGTCTGCTCCCTAGCTAACTATAATTTAATTAGGTGTGACAGACATTCTTCCAAGATGGGTTGCAGTGTTTTATAAGGCCCATTTTAATCTCTCTTTCTCCCCTACCCTTGCTCTCCTCATGCAAATCCCTTCATGCTACCCTCCTCCTAGGTGCTAAAAAAATGCACATAGTCTGTGCTTATACCCTACCCCAATGTGTTTTTTCAGGCCTTGTAGACCTACTTGCCCATACTGCCCCTGCTGTAGGGCATAATAAACTATTCATCCTTGGTGACCTGCACCTGAACTGTATGGGTAAAACACATAATAACCGCCTTTCCTTAGTACAAGGTCACAACCTACACCAAATCATAGCTGACCCAACTGGGGTAACATCCTCTCCCAATTCCAGTACCCTGACTGACTGGATAATGACTAATCACATTGACAGAATCACTGCAGTCGGTACCCTAGCAGACACCATAAGTGACCACTCCCCTATATTCTGCATTTGAAGTCCCTCAGTGGTCCCTTCTCCCCCACCTCAGTATATCACCTTTTGGAACTTTACCAGTCTTGATCAAGCTAAGTTCCTACACGAGGTCTCCTTAGTCGACTGGTCCCACCTTTACCTGGTCCATGATGCTCACTCTGCTCTTGACTACTTCCTCTCCCAGTTTGGGGCCCTACAGGACAGGCACACACCCCTAATCACACACCGTGTTCATGGGAAGCAAACCAGATGGCTCCACAAAGACCTTCTTGCCTCCCTCCAGACAAGGGATAAACGTTGGAGGCGCTTTAAAAGCTCTGGACAACCATCTGATTACAATACCTACAGGGCACAGTGGAAAGCTTGTAAAAAGCAGATTAGATTAGTAAAACGCTCCTACTGCAAAGGAATCCTATTGGATGCTGCAGGTGACTCAAGAAAATTCTGGACTCATGTAAAAACCTTCCTTGGCACCAAACAATCCCACTATACCAATGACATGGTCCTTAATGGTGTGCAGTGCAATGATCCGACAACTATCGCTAATTCCTTTAACCGTCATTTCTCTGACCTGTCAAATTTCATCTCTTCATTCCCTACTGCGCAACCTATGCCCAACCACACCATAACCAACAAAATGTCTGACTACCCTGCTTTCTGCTTCAAAGCCATAACCATGGCTGATGTCCTAAAACTCCTAAATACTACCTCTGATAACATCAGTGTTGGCTCAGATTGTCTTGAGCCTAAGCTTCTAAAAATCGCTGCCCCCTTTATTGCCTCACCTTTGGCTAGAATATTTACTATGTCTCTTTGCCACTGTCAAGTCCCTGATATATGGATAAGTCATAGATTCATAGATTTGGGTATCAAGTCCAGTAGCTACTAGAGCCATTATGGTCCTGCCATTATCAGTGGATAAATTCCCATTTCCGTTCTCCCATATACTTATCCAGTGCAGTCTTAAACATCTCCAGACTTCCCACTTCCACAGCCTTCCTTGGAAGCACATTCTAGTTGTTCACCAATCTTTGGCTAAACCACTTCCCTCTCCTCATGGTGTTATATTTTACTCCTCTCAATTGTAGTGAGTGCCCTCTTGTTTGCATGCCTACTGTTTCCTTCCAGTGTAACCCTGTAACTTCCCATAATAAGCTATTCTTTATAGCTCTAAACATAAAGCGTAAGTCACCCCTATTGACCTATCGTCGGTGCTGGACCTATCGGGTTTGTCAGGTGAATGCATGAGTCCACATGCTCTTATATTGGCCTATAATAAGGCTGTGGGAGATGCCCTGGACAAGATTGATCCTGTTCATGTTCGGCCTCTCACCCTTTACCCAAGGAACCCTTGGTTTGATGGTTCCTTGAAGGAGTTGAGGCGAGTTGGCCGAAGGATGGAGAGAGCCTGGCGAAAGTCCAGCCTTGATGCTGACAGGTTTAGGCTGATGGCTTATTATGATGGCTATCAGTCAGAAATCACCCATAAGAAGGCAGAATTCCTGTTCAGGGAGATTTCTGCTGTGCAGAATCGACCAGCTCAGCTTTTCTGGACTGTTGACAGATTGTGCAATCCGATCTGTCTGCAGCCCAGAGAAGCTTTTTCTCAGCTGAAATGCGAGGAGTTTGCTCAATTCTTCACAGGTAAGGTTGCCAGCATCAGGTCTGGCATTGGCGCGGCATCTCCTATGAGGGGTTGTGGTGATCGGTGTGAAGTGGCGTGCACTCGGTCTATCTGGTCAGAGTTCTGCCGGCCAGAATTCACAGACATTGTGAAGATCATCCAGACACTGCGCCCAACCAGCTGTAGTTTGGATCCGGGCCCTACACTCCCCTTGGTAGGTTGTGTAGATGTCATCTGCCTGATCCTTGCTGAAATTGTCTGGAGGGCC
Source organism: Neoceratodus forsteri (assembly GCA_016271365.2). Lineage (NCBI taxonomy): Eukaryota > Metazoa > Chordata > Ceratodontiformes > Ceratodontidae > Neoceratodus > Neoceratodus forsteri. Next base: position 568,521,509 of record CM057450.1, read on the forward strand.
TTGGAGATGGGGGTCTTTCCAGATCCCCTTAAGGAGGTGGTCGTTCGACCAGTCTTAAAGAAATCTTCCTTGGACCCAGACTGTCTAGCTAACTACCGACCTATCTCTAACCTGCCATTTGCTGGTAAGATTATTGAAAAGGTGGTTGCGCTGTAACTGGATGATCACCTTATAACTCACAAGGTCAATGATACTCTCCAGTCAGGATTTAGGAAGAAGCATAGCATGGAGACTGCACTTGTCCGAGTATTGAACGACCTCCTAATGGCAAGAGATCGAAAGGCACGTATCATCTTGGTCCTTCTTGATCTCTCTGCAGCTTTTGACACTGTAGACCATGATGTGCTGTTGGAGCACCGGTGGCTTCTTTGTGGGCTGTCTGGTACAGTCCACAAATGGTTTCATTCATTCCTCATGGACAGGTTTCAGAGAGTTGCCACTGGAATTTATTCCTCTAGCACTCACTTCCTGCCCTGCGGGGTGCCACAGGGCTCCATTTTGGCCCCATGTTGTTTGCAGTGTACATGCTGCCATTGGGAGACATCATCAGGTGATACAGTTTGAGTTTTCACTGCTATGCAGACGATACTCAACTGTATATGTCCTTTCTGCCCGGACAAAATGATGCACTCTCTGTGCTAAATAACTGCCTTACCGAGATTAGAACCTGGATAAGTACTAGCTGGCTGAGACTGAATCTAGACAAGACTGAAGTGTTGGCAGTGGACCCTGGTCATCTGGAGGTGGGTTTGGGGGCTGGACAGCCATCTGGTCTTTTGATCGATGGTATACAGCTCACTACCTCAGACCGAGTACGTAACCTTGGTGTTATTTTTGATGATGGTCTGACACTGAAATCTCAGGTGTCGGCTGTCATCAAATCCTCATTTTACCATCTGAGGAATATCGCCCAGGTGAAACATTTGGTTCCTCCGGATGATCTTCCAGCATTGGTCCATGCCTTTGTCATTACCTGCCTTGATTACTGCAACTCCCTCTACCTAGGGCTTCCAGGGGTTGATATCCACTGCTTGCAGCAGGTGCAAAACGCGGCAGCCAGGCTTTTGACTGGCTGCCTATTCAGTGGCAGATCACCTTTAAGGTTGGCTTGCTAACCTTTAAAACCCTACATGATCAGGGACCCAGTTACCTGCAAGACCTCCTGGTACCCTACTGCCCCCTCCATCCTCTTCGATCCGCTGACAAGGGATTGCTAGAGATCCCCAGGGTGAGACTAAAAACATCTGGTGCCCGTGCTTTTTCTTTTTCGGCTCCAACCCCGTGGAATTCTCTACCTCATCAGTTAAGAGAATGCCTGACCGTTGATAGGTTTAAAATTGAGTTAAAAACATATTTATTTAATATTGCCTTCCCTAATTATGGTTAATATGTTTTTATTCTTCTGTTCTTATTTATATTCGATTTTATGTGCAGTACCTTGATTTTGAAAGGCGCTATAAAAATCAAGTCTGATTTGATTTGATTTGACCTCTTGTTCTACAGTATGCCATGGAGTGTAAATCACATAATTGTAATCTGTCCTTATACTCTTTGTCCTTCATCCCATTCATTTTTCTAGTGAATCTTCGTTGGACTAGTTCTGTCTTTTTGCACAATCCTTGTTCCTATGGTGTGCAGAAGGGTGCTCCATATTCGAACACTGGCCTGACCAGTGATCTAAACAGTGGAACCAAAACTTTACTATTCCTACTTTTTGTATTTCTTATTATGTTGCACGAAATCCTATTGGCTTTTGTAACCTTTTCCTGGGTGTGTTTAGCAAAGGACAAATCATTTGATATGACCACTCCTAGATCTTTTCCATGGTTGATAACGGTAACTGGTTTGTTATTTAGTTCATATTTTCCTTGTCTGTTGTTATGACCAAGATGCATTACTTTGCATTTATTGATGTTAAATTCTAATTTATTTTCTTTAGCCTAATTTCCCAGTTTGTCCAGTTGTTCTGGAGATTTATTACCGAATTGGCATCATTTACCACTGCTCCCACTTTAAAATCATCAGCATATTTACAAATCCAAACCCTGTCTGATACTTGCATTGATGATATTAATATACTGAAAAGCTTAGGTCCCCAGACCTAATTGCTAGAGTCACTACTGTATTCAAAGAAGGGGACAAAAAGAATACCTCTAACTATCAGCCCATAGCCATTCTCTCAATTCTGAGCAAAATCCTTGAAAAACTGGTGGCCTCACAAACTATTGATTTTCTCTCCAAGCACCATCTCCTTTGGCAAAACCAGCATGGTTTCCACAAAGGGCATAGTACTTCCACTGCTTTGTTTAAGTTCACGAATGACACTCTCTGTGCTATGGATTCTGGCCTACTGACTGGTGCGGTCTTTATAGACCTTACAAAAGCTTTTGATCTTGTGGACCACGCTTCTTGCCAATCTTCTATTCCTTGGATTCTCACCACAAGCCATGGCATGGTTCAATAGCTATTTATCTAATAGAATTCAGGTCATGAAATTTAACTCAGCCTTATCGGATCAAAAGTCCATCAGTATTGGAGTTCCCCAGGGCTCCTTTCTGGTTCCTCTTCTTTTCTCTATTTTTATTAATCAGATTGTGCAGAACACCCCTTCTTGTTCATCCCTCCTCTATGCGGATGATCTTGTCCTATATTCCAGCTCCAAGGCTATATCTCAGATTAACCACAGTCTCTCATCTGCCTTTCTTAATATCCAATCTTGGCTGTCCAGTCACAAGCTTGCACTTAATGTGGGTAAAACAAAAGCCATGCTTTTCGCCTCTGCTGCCAAACTTAAAACCAGCTGTAGTCAGCTCAAGATATCTTCCTTAGATGACTCAGTATTGGGGACAGTGAGCTCTTTCAAATATCTCGGGGTTCTACGTGACAGGTCCCTTGATTTTGACCAACATATTCCGGCCACCAGTAAATCTGTCAATACCAAAATTGGGGTAGCCTATAAAACAAGTCACGTCCTAACATCCTCCACCAGGCTAGCCATTGCCAGAAGTATTTTACTCCCATCACTCACCTATGGTGCCATCAGCTTAATCTGGTTCAAGGTCACTTGGCATTCATCTGTATCCCCCTCCCCGGGTTGTGCCTGAAAATAGGCAGAATTTGTCTAGTGCACTTACCCGGTCAACAAAAACTAAATAAATAAATAAAATAAATATATAAATACATCTAAGGTCACTCTTCACAAATGGGATACAACATATAATAATATATGCTGCTACGCCTCTGCATCCCTCAGCTCAAACATCATTGCCAGCTACTGTATGTGCCAATCTTAACTGGCCTTCCCCCTCCACCCATTGGCTCCTCTCCCTTGGCTTCCTGATGGATAGCATTATTAGATCTAGTATCCCCATATTGCTTGCCTCCCTGCTGTTCCCCCAGTCCTCCTCTTATGACCTCCGATCTGCTGACCTATCCTTGCTACACATCCCGAGATGTAAAACCTCCATGGGTGTTTGTGTTTTCTCCCATGCTGCCCCAAAATATTGGAACTCACTACCCCTAGATGTCCATCTTGATCCAAGTCATGCCATCTTTAAAAAGAGGCATCAAACTCACCTTAATAACCTTGCCCCCTGCAGGTGTTTTAATCCTCCTTAAGCGACTCGTCTTCAACCACCTAGTCGCCTATTATATTTCTCCCTGACTCTAAACCTTTTTCACCCCCTCCACATCTAATCTCTGTCTAATCCTGCTCCTGTCTAGCTGCCCCCCTTCCTTTCCTCTCTAGCCCTCATTACCTTCCACCCCTTCCTGCCTTGCTTCCAGCCTTGCCACACCTGCCTCTCACTTTGCCTTTCTCTCACTACTACTTAACTGCTTTCCCCTACCTTTTCACCCTTTTTCTTATATTCTCTATGCACTCTTCCATATAACCTCCATTATCCGCCTCCTCTCCCCTCAGCCTGTGCCCACTTCCTCCCACCTCTAGTACTCCCCTACATTTATGATGTGCACTTCATGTCCCAATTCGCCTAACCATGTTACTTGTTGCAACCCTGCACTTATGACAAATAACTGCTAATTCCATGTTATGTACCTAATCTTATCTTGTATGTAATTGCTAATACCATTTGTAACATTCTTAGTCTACTGTTAAGATTTGACCAATGTCCCACTTACTGGTTTTGTATTCAAAATTCACCTGTTGGCATTTGTGTAAGATACTTTCAGTTCATCTTGTTTTATCTCTATAGTTCTGTATATTATTCCTGTATTTTTCCATTTTGTATTAACTTCTCTGATGTGGAACCTCTGTAAAAGAGCCTCTGGCTCAAAGGTATTTCTGATTTCTGTCTAAATAAATAAAAATAACCTCCCGCCTACTGGCATCTCTGCCATGGCTATACCTCACTGTTAAGTGCAATCAATTTGTCAGCTTTTTTATTGTCAGTTGTTACCTTGCTAAGTTCCTACTTGCTGCAGTCTCGCCTACTCTGGATCCAAGGTTCTGCCGTGCACTTTTTGTTTAGACATTATAATTTTCCCACTATTCGGACTATGTATTCTCTACATCATCTAATGTCACAGGCTCAAAAACTCTGGCACTTACCTTATATACTATGTAGCTACTGCCTGTTGCTGCTTTGTCATAACTGTACTTGTTTTTACCATTGTTATACTAAGCCTCCAGTCAAAATGCTGTATTTGTCATTGTACTCACTGCTACTTTGTAACCCCTGGTTGAGTCTGAAAATAGTCATTCCAAGTCTAGTACACCTACCTGGTTAACAAAAACTAAATAAAATTACAGAAGGTAGCTGCATGCAGGCAGAAAGAACCCGGAGCAGCTTGTAAGAGAATTCTTTGAGGGTGTGACTGAAAGAGACTCACAGTGGCAGGCAGAGATAGACCTTTCAGCCCAAGAAGAGGTTGAGAGGGACCAGCAGAAGTCTGTGGATCCATGGGCAACAGGCCCTAGTCCAAGCTCGATTGGTGAGGATGAAATAGAAGAAGCCTTATGATGGAAGGCATCTGCCTCAGAAATTGGTGAGAAGTGGACTGTGTCAGGGGCTGATCCAGCTATCAGCTCTGGGCAGTGCGTGGAACAAAAAAGAAATGGAACTAGTTAGTAAGGCTATTGGTAGCGAGACTGGTCTACCACTGGCCCTAACTGCAAGTGAACCAGCAAAGACTGTGCAGGGCTCAAAAGAAATGGAACTGAGTACAGGGATGGACTGCAGTTTCTCTGTTTGGAACATCCAAGACTGGTTTAACCTGGTCTGGCCTTCCCCAGGTCAGGCCTGAGGGCTAAGTCTACCTAAAAGTAGCAAAGAGGAACACCTGGTCAGATGCAGGGCTGAGGCAGAATATGGACTAAGGTATCCATTTTTCAAAAGATGGATGTGGGAAGCAATTGAGGACCATAGAGAAGAATGGTTGCTGGAAGAAGCCAGAGCTACCATTAAACCTAATTTGTGTATGGTCATAGGCATCAAAATTTGGCAAGACAAGTTAAAGTTGTGGCGACTAGGTCGCACCCTCCATCTTGATTCCATCAGAGTGACTGATAGAAATGGAAATGAGACAGTCCACACTAAAAGAATTGTTCATCCTGATAAGACAGTAATTTATAGTCCTCATCCCAAGTGGTACTACCCTTGAGTGCCGCTATCAGCATGTGCCAGCTTGAAAGAAAGCAACACCAGAAGATGTCCAGCATGGTGGCTCCACCACCCAGTTCTGCAGGCAATCAGCCAAAGAAAGAAGATCCGAAGGCCAGAGTACAACATATTAGCATCCCCCTGGGAACAACACATCAGTGTCCCCCTGGGAGCAAGATGTCAGCATCCCCCTTGGGAGCAACTAGAGATACCGTGCTTGCAGTTTTCTTCTTTGATCAGCAGCAACCAGGTTGAGAGGTGGCGTGGAAGAGCTTAATCCAAAGATTTGTCTTCAGCCAGAAAAGGAGAAGAGATCCAGCCCAGATCCAGAGAGGTGATGCAGATTGTCAGCCTGCACTTCAGGAACTGGTAGGCCCAGATTTTCCTCTTACTTTTTCTGTTATGTACTTGTCCACTTAAGAGGATATGTCCTTAATCTGTTTTGTCCAATGGACACATGGATCTGGGCTAAAGTTTCCAGCAGGCCTCAAGCCTATGGCAAGAACAGTTACAGTATGACTTGGCTTCGGCCCACAATGACTTTTCTTGAATGTGAGTGCATTGTGCACTCAGGACACTTCCTCTTAGTTTGGACTTTGTAGGGAACTCCTCTCCCCAAATGTTGTTTGTGTTATTTTGGTACTTTTATACTGCCTTTTGTAGAAAATCCTGTAAAAAAATCCTTTGGGATTGGATTGTATTTGCTGGTGGGAGGTTTGGTTACTGTTTTTCTTGCAGGTTGTATTTTTGGATGTTTTCTTTTACAGATGTGCCTGGGAGAAGAAAATAAGACAAGAAGAGAATGTTTTGGGCGCAACTGAGTTTTTTTTTTTGGGTGTTTTGAAATGTGTTAACTAGGAAGTGTTAAACATTGGTTTGCTTTTCAGGTTAGAGTGTGTAGTACTGGGGTTTGGGAAATACATAGCAATGCCATACAGGTATGTGTGTTTCTAAAGCAGTATACAGTGTAAGCATGAAATGGGTGTGAGTATAGGTTACCCTGTGGTAACGTAGGTTAGATAGCTTTTCTCTAGTGGGCTAGGGGGATGGACAGGCTGGTGGTCTGGATCCAGATAGGGAACATCAGTGCTGTCTATTAGGGCATGCCTCTTGGAGCCACTGAAAGAGTCCTGAGACAGTCTGTCAGGTAGGAGCTGCAGTTGCTTCAGGTGGCCTTTCTTGTCTGGTGCAACCTGCCTATGCCTCGGCATGAGAAGGGGGGAGCTTAGCCCCCTCTCCCTGTAAGGTGCCTAGAGGTTGGATGGCCTGTGTTGCAGTCCAAAGCCCTTGCTGTGGACAGCAAGGTTCATCTGGTGCCAGTAAGTGTAACCACCCAATCCCCTGGGGTTACTAGAATCCCATCAGTGTTAGACTAGGAAGGTAGTTGGGCAGCTGGTAGGGAGTTTATTAGAAGCTCTCTACATACGCCTTATTGTTTACTTAGCTGGGCTAGGTAGATGAGTAGTGATGTCATTTAGAACTCTTGTAGCAGCATAATCCTTTGCTCAGCTGCAAGGGAGGCAGTTTAGAATCTTGGGATCAGAATGTGTGAGTTGGAGCCATGGAGAGTGGAGCTCTGAGAGGAGAGGTGCCTGCCAGCCTCATTGGGCTTGGTGAAGGACCTCTGATCACCATTTTCTCACCCTAGAGAGTGGGACAACAGCATTGCTGCAAGAAGTGGTGGAGACCTGTGTCAACAGGACCCCAATGAGTTCATTTCTGTGGAGAGTAGCAAGGGACTGAGAAGTCAGTGGGTCCAAGGGGCAATCCCCTGAGGGACTACACATGGTCCCAGCTGCCCAGAGCAGAGACTAAGTGAGTTTCTATGTGTAAAGCTATGGATTCAATGGAAGAAATGTTTTTTTCAGTAAAGCCTGATGTCTGTAACAAAGGAACAAACAAACCATAAGTACAGTAGCATTGGCAGGCTCTTGGGAGTCAGCTGGTGATGTATGCGCCCACGACAAGGCTAGATTACATCACTCAGGACCCCGATTTCACCACAAATAAGTGCTGAAGTAAAAGTCTGAAATTTATGGTGGCCTTTACAATCCCTGTGAGACTGAAGGATCCAGTGTGTGTGTGTCCCGGAAGGAATGGCAGAGGCTGTCTGGGGCCAGAGTGGGAAGACCCTCACTCTGAGCTTTAGTCAGGGCTAACAGGTTACCTGATAGGCACAGTTTGCCCTGCAGGTGTTAACTTAGCCCATCTTGTCAGGAGGATGTTTTTCATGTAAAGTGTGTGGCAAACCCCATGTAACAGACACAATGTAGAGAAATCCGGAGATCCCTAGCAAGAAGGATGGGAAATGTGTTCTGTAGAAAATTAGATGTGTGAAATGCCAATACTGCCTGTTCTGGAGAAAGCAAAGTTCTGGTCTGGAAGTTCTGTTTTTCTGTAATGACAGTTTCCAAACCTGGGAGACCACCCTGTTTTTCTGCCTACCATCTGTAGAAATAAAGCCATACAATACAATCCCAATTTTTTGGTAGTGGACATCCCATTTTGAGTCCATGTAAAATGATTATGGGCCCCCTCAGATAGGAGACACAGCATAGCCCTGGCACCTCTCTCCCAGAATTCGGAATAAATATGTTATTTTGTGCCCTAACCCTCCGACTTGTTAGATGCCGAGCCAGGTATGTGCCCTAAAGCCAGAGGTGATACTTATTTTATGCCAACTTGTGGTTTGTTGCCTTGTCTGTGCACAAGTTTAGTGGGATCCTGGTTGCAGGATGCCGCTCTTGGCCGGGGTAAGGGTTGCATTAATATGTACATGTTCTTAATCTTTTAAATATTGTAAAGACATTTTGTCGAACAATAAAATCTTTATCTACCTTATTGTCAACTCATTCAATGAAGCCTTCACTAATCACGAGATTATGTATCAGCAAGCCATTCTCTACATTAATTCCTTTAATCTCCTTCTCCCTAGTCAACATAGGTTCTGAAAACACCATGTGGCCTCTACTGCCTTGGTTACTTCCATCAATGAGTTTTACCAGGCCTTGGACAAAGGTATGTGTTCTTAGACATGTCTAAAGCTTTCAGTCTTGCTAATCATCAGCTACTGCTCCTCAAATTGGAAGGTCTGGAATTTGGACTCTCTTCCCTCAGCTGGTTCCATGACTGCCTAATCAATCACACCCAGGCTGTTACATTTCAAGGTACCCTTATTTCTTCCTTTTTCTACCTGCACTATTTTCTACCTTTAACATACATCTCTCTTTTATTTATATTCCTCCTCTATTGAATAATGTTTGTATTCTTATAGGTATCACTTCATGTAATGGTTTGAAGGCCTGCTATAACTTGTTCTCGTACTCATCTTGCATTTAACTGATCTCTCTGAATTCATAATACTTTAATAACTTTAACTCTTTGTTTACTACTTATGATATAAATAAGACAAACTCTTATTTTATATATATGTATATTTAAGGCATCCTCATTATATTCAACCTAAACTATATGTTTTGTTAAGTGATAGCCTTTTGTAATCTATACAAGGTTTCCTTTTCATTTTGTATGCCTGTATGCCTTTATATACTTAAAATTAATAAAAAGATAAACTCAAAAGGAAAAATGTCAAGGTACCTAATCCTTGCCCCTTGATGTCAGATATGGTGTCCTTAAGGGTCAGTCCTAAGCCCACTACTCTTCTCTTTTCTATGAATGCCTGGCCTACTATATATAAACACTGTAGTGTCCTCCCACACTCCAGTGATGTGGCATTATTCTCAGAATCTACCAGAATTTTTAAATAAATTGATGTCCAAGTTCAGAGTTAATCTCCTTCAGGCCTGGCTTCAAGCCAATAGGTTCTTACTTATGTAACAGCCCTCCAACTTACCGCCTGGCTGTTCTGGCGACCTCTAGTCTCACCTGGCCATACCTCCTGAGGGGATTGGCCAGGGTTCACTAGTCGATGTGCTACACTAGAGTATAATGGTGTGGTGCTTCCACCTGGGGTAGTGATATGGGATACCTGCTGGATAAAATTCCAGGTTACCACCCCCCAGAAAAATACAATACTTGCTCCACAGTCCCGTCCCCACACAGTAACAGTACACTCCAGGCAATGACCCAGAATACCAAACTGCAACATAAACTAACTTCAGGTTCATTATAGGGATGGGGTGAAAGGGAATAACATCGCACAACAGCAATAACAGTTGTCAAACAGTTGTACCCCACACAGTTCCAGTCCCTCCCCGTAGGTGCACCCGACTTCCCCCCCAACAGCCGTAATGGTGTCAACAGTCAGTCTGTTGCAGTGGGTACCTCACCAGGTTGCTGGTGATAAACCAGTGGATGCAGAGTAGGTGCACTAAAGACTTTGGGATACAGAGAAAACAACAGTTTAACTTGAGTGGTGAAACTTGGTAAGGGGCCCCAAATGTTTCAAACCACACAGTGGAACTTTGTCCTATTTTTTGTCTGGGCTTATCCTGAAGATTTCAGAGTCCTGCCCAGGACTTCACCTCCTTGTATCCTCTCTAGCTAACTAACTAGATGACAAAAAGAATCCTCCAAGCCACAGCCCAGAGGTACTTATAGTCTGAAGGCTTCAAGGGGTGCAATGAAACACAGCTCAAAGGTACCGTTCTGGCATCAGCATACAGTTTTGTGGTGTACCACATCTGCTGGATAGGGATATGCAGCAAACAGGACCTTTACCTGTCAGACTTTTCCTCACTTCACCCCTGGGGTCTTTTGTTGTCTTCACCTGACAGGCCTCTCATCATATTTGCCTCTTCTGGCCTTTCATCAGTCCAGAGGGTCTGAGCAGGCTGAGAGAAACCCTGGACATCCAACTGGGCACACAGTTTTTTCTGGCACTGCAACACAGCTGGGCTTCTAGACAGTCTCAAGTCCAACACCAGTAACTTTTCTTCCAGGTTACACAGTCCACACAGTCCCAGACACTGGTCTGTCCGAATAGGAGCACAGTTCACACAGTCTGATTGGTACAGGCTGCAAACACCAATAACAGTGCAGGTTTGATTGTCCCAAAGGAAACAGATCAGCAGTTCCAATAATTCCCTGCTGGCTTAACTGCTTTGTAGGAGCTCTGCCTAATTTTTCTTTTGGGCTCAGAGTGATCCCTACACACACTGGTTGCCTTTAGACTGGTGCAGCCCTCCTGCAGTCTCTCCCCCTCTCAGATCTCCCTGGACCTTTCTTTTTCATGAGCTTTGCTGCTCTCTTTTATAGCAGCCTAGAAACTCCATGCCCATTGGCTATCTCTTTCCCAGGCTCACACTGGTGCCTTTTGATCCATACCCAATGGTCCCTGCTACAGGGAGATTACTGAGGGCTGCCAGTTTGTTTACCCTGGCTGCCTAACCAGCGCAGCCCATAACTTTTATCAGCAGCCCATTTTAGGGGCAGAGCCCACCAATTCTGCACCCAGATGCATTTCCCCCCTACTTCCTGGCTCCGCTGCCTACCCTGGAGCTGGAACACCTTTTAAATCTTGGCCGACACTCAACTGTTTCTTTTGGAGCCGTGGCTCCTTTAAGGTCCTGGCCATGCATGTGCAGACTTGCCACACAGGGCCGTTACTGTTTACATTTTGTGGTCCATTTTTTAGTTAGTTCCTTGACCAGCAGAACTTCCCTTCTGCCACCTGGAGGCACAACAGTGCCCATGGACCTTGCCCCTCTCCCAGTGGGGCCAAGAAGAAGAGGATTTTTGGCAGCCACAACTATGGGGTCTACTGTGGGAGCCCTGGCCCAAATCCCACCAGCGGCTCCTGAACTTAGCCCTCCAGTCCCAATTCCACCAGTCCCAGGCTCCGGAGGCAGAATGAGGACACTGTTGGGCCGTAGCCCCAATAAGGTAAGCCCCAGATTGGGGGTGGTGGCTTATACTTAATATAAGCAAAACAAAGGCCATGCTCTTTAATCAATTAGAACTGAGGTTACTACAGTACTACATGTTGATTTCAACACAATTCCCTCCCGGTTCATCAACAACCCCCTGATCCTTTATGGAACCAAAACTAAGTCTAAGATGTTTGTATCCCAGAATATGTTAACTCATTCAGCTGATCCTCTTGCAAGCATAACATTGGATACCAACAGTATTAAGCAAGTCAGCATATACAAATATCTAAGAATCTCGCTTGATGTATCACTTGCATACAGTAGACACATTGATCACATTTTAACAACCCTAGGACACAAGCTCAATTTTCTCTACAGATCTAAACACTGCCTCGGTGCTGACATAAGGAAGCAGGCAGTATTCACTTCTTGCTCCCTTCCATTGACTATGGAGATATCATATACCACTGTGCAAACAAAACCACTCTGCCGCCCCAGGATCATTTGTACAAGATGTGCAGGTCCACCCTCTCCCGTGAATGGTCTACTCATCATTGTCTGCTGTGTGACCAACTTAACTGGACAAGTCCCTCAAGCAGGTGTGACCACCACTGGCTGTCTTTGTTGTACACCTGTGCACAAGGAAAAGCCCCTGAGTATCTCCTAGCCTACCTCACACAGTCAAGCAGTGCCTACTCATTGCATTCAACAGCAGCACTTACCATTTCGGTTGCCAGGATGGTGAATGAATTTGATAGAAAGGCCTTTACATCTGCAGCACCAGACACCTGGAACAAACTCCCTGTCAAGCAGAGGAATGCTTCTAGTTTGCAAATGTTCAGGTTCAGTCATTCCAGCCACCTTAGGACTCCATGGGTGGGATATTCAGAAGGGTTCGCATGGCGCCTTAGGGCGTCGCATATGTGCAATCACTGATGTGCCCCAACCGCGATATTCAAAAGGGAAAGTCGTGGCACAAATCACAATCTTGGCGGGGTGCATCAGTAACATATCTTGATGCAGAAGGGGCGTGCCCATGCATATTCTGCACATCGATGTCGGCCAGAGATGTGCTGAGCAGATGCGGAATGCAACCTACCTGCGCCGCTACAGTCAAACCACAAAAAACAGGGCAACTGCTGGCCGCTTCAGGTGAGCTGCCATATTGCAGGGTGCAACATGGCGGCTGCCAGCTGTGGGTGGCCACCAGAGCTCCGGCGGCACTTTCCATCTTGATAGCACCCCCCCACCCGATCGTTGGCATAGGTGTCATGAAATAATAGTCCAATATCCCTGGTGGTCCAGTGGACCGCTCGCAGCCCAATCATGGGCAGAAGTATAAATAAAAGATTAAATCCCTTCCCTGGTGGTCCAGTGGACCGCTCGCAGCCCGATCGCGGGAAGAAGTATAAATAAAAGATTAAATCCCTTCCCTGGTGGTCCAGCAGTACCCCCCCCTCACCCTTCCACTGAGCCCCGCCACCCCGCTCCCCCCCGGTCAGCAGTGGGCAGCAGCTCCCCACCCGCAAGCCGCCCGCTGACTGACTGCGTACAGTACAGCTGTCGTCCATTGGTTCTGGCGTGGGCCAATGGAGAAACGAACCATACAATACTACACGGTCCAGATGTGAATGGATTCATTCACATATCTGGACACTATAATGAGTACAGTCTGTATGCCCATTGGCCACGCTGTGGACCAATAAGCGACAACTATACTCGCGCAGTTAATCAGTGAGCGGCAGTGCCCCTAGCGGTGGGGGAGCTGCCACTACCGCTTGACGAGAGGCGGGCATCATCGAAAGTGAGGAAGAGACACTGCTGGACACCTCGAGAAAGATTAATATCATATTGCTACTTCTGCCTGCTATTAGACTCCAGGGTCCGCAGCCGCAAGAGACTAATCTTTATTCATACTTCTGCCAGCGATCAGCTGCGGCGATCCACTAATGATCTCCAGAAAATTTAATCTTTTATTTATACTTCTGCCCGCGATCGGGCTGCAAGTGGTCCACTGGACCACCAGGGATTTTGGAATATGTTGTTTTGCAACCTATGTCCACGATCGGGCATTGGGGCACTTTGCCACTTGTGCAGGGAGCGTCGGTCCCCAATGGCTGCAGCCTGGCAGGGCGCCAGGTGCATGTCGCTAGGGATTGGTGCACCTGCATGCAGATGGGGCCATAATGACATGTAAATGGCACCATTTGCACCTTGCATGCATTATGGCCCCATTTGCATGTCCACCGCTGAATATCGCGGTTGCTGCGCCTAGCGCAATGGCACTTGCTCTAGCACATCCCCCTGCCCCTCTCTGGCCACTTGCACTGATGCAGTGCCACTGCACCATGTGCTATGCGGATGGCCATGGAACGATATTCAATGGTGCTGAGCCATGGCGCAGCACCATTGAATATCACCCTGTCAGCGCCCTGGTACATCCCAGTTGCGCTGTGTCCAGGCTTGCGCCACAGCCTGGCACAGTCTGAATATCCCACCTCATGTATTTGTTTTGGTCCAGAATCCCCATCTACCTGACCATGATCATGTTGCATAAGACTCATGTCTTTGTTTGCAGTGACCCCACTTTGTTAACTTGTACTATTTGGATGTGCTTACCTTTACAGTTTGATTGTTTGTTTTCTTGCAAATATTTTAGCCTGTGTGTAACTATTTCTGCTGGACTAAGTTAACCTGTTGATTGGTGCTATCCTCCCTTGGACCTACATGAAATTGAGATGCTGCATCTAATTTTGTTGTCCCAGTTGTAGTCATTTCAAATAACTAGATAGAGAGAGACAGACAGGCAGACAGAGAGAAAGAGAGAGATAGGCGGTACACCTCAGTTCTTCCCTCTTCTTCGCTGAACACTTCAGTGCGACATTAAAATAGTTTGCCAGAAACCTGGCATACTATATTGAGTCAGGAAGTGTCTGAAACCTAAAGCCAGGCTCAATATAGAACAGTAGACACTGTTTCCTCTCATATGGGTTCCTGGTCTGTGACTTGACCCAGCCTCCATGCTCCAAAAAAAAGCAATGTTCTATAACCCTATCGTGCAGCTCGCCATGATGGCAGACCTGCAAATGCATCACTGCTTTTTGTACTCCAGATTTAACAGGCTCTCACTGAACAGCAAAGGCATTCCAAGCATTGGATCTCAGGCTACAGAGCCATCTCACACGGGTACCTGGTTCATCTTGCCTCCCAGTTGTAACCTCCCATTAGAACTCATATTCTTTATTCCACAGACACTAAACTAATAAGTGTTCTTCAGGAAAACCTGTATTTTGTATGATGATACTGCAATATACTAACTCTTCCTCTCTGCAATCTTGAATTCATGTACACAACTCTGTTGGATATCTGTCATATTGTTCTAGTTTACATAGATAAGAACCGCTTGGCCCACCTAGTCTGCCCATTTTCCCTACCTGTTTCATATACTGCCGATCCCAAATGATATGTGGCTTACCATCTCTTTCTTGTCGTTAAAGTTCCTTTATGTCTGTCCCATGCATTTTTGAAATTCCCCTATTGTTTTGGCCCCTACAACCTCTGCCAGGAGGCTGTTCCATGGATCCACCTCCCTTTCTGTGAAAATATACTTTTTCACGTTACCCCTAAGTCTTCCTTCCTCTATTTTCATATCATGGCCCCTTGTTCTTGAACATCTTTTTTTGGAAAAAAAACTTATTTACACCCTTAAGGTATTTGAAAATCTCTATCATATCCCTCCCCCTCTCTCCTTTCCTCCAAGAAATACATATTGAGATCCTCCAGTCTCCCCTCATATGACTTTTGGTGCAGCCCGTGCACCATTTTTGTTGCCCTTCTCTGAACTGCTTCTACTCTGTCTATGACTGTCCTTCCAGAGACGCGGTCTCCAGAACTGGACACAGTACTCTAGATGAGATCTCACCAATGTTCTATACAGTGGCAGCACCACCTCCTTCCTTTTGCTGGAGATACCTCTCCCTATGCACCCCAGCATTCCACTGGCTGTCCTCACAGCCTTCTCACATTGTTTGGTAACCTTTAAATTATCAGATATGATTACTCCCAGGTCTGTTTCCTGTTTGGTGGCTGTCAGTATCTCACCCCCATCATGTACCCCCCCAGCACATTTCTGTGCCCCAAGTGCATGATCTTGCACTTCTTTGCATTGAATCTTAGCTGCCACACCCTTGACCACTCCTCAAGCTTAGGTCCCTTCTCATTTTCTCTACCACTCCTGGAGTGTCAACCCGGTTGCAGATCTTTGTGTCATCTGCAAAGAGACACACCTTCCCCTCTGCAATGTTGCTTATGAAGACATTAAAGAGGACTGGTCCAAGCACTGATCCCTGTGGGACACCACTGGTCACCCCCCTCTCTTTGAACTGAACTCCATTCACCACCACCCTCCGTGTCCTATCGCTCAGCCTATTTTTGACCGAGTTTACCACCCTGGGACCCACTCCCAGGTTGCCCAGCTTGTTTACTAGCCTCCTATGTGGGACAGTGTCGAAGGCTTTGCTGAAATCCAGGTAGGCCACATCCACTGCCCCTCCGTGATCCATCTCCCTAGTCACCCAGTCAAAGAAATCTAGCAGATTTGTTTGGCAAGATCTTCCCGCTGTGAATCCATGCTGCCTCAGATCCTGTGCTCCGTTGGATTTGAGATATATCACAAACCTTTATTTTAATAGTGATTCCATTAGTTTCCTCACCATCAAGGTCAGGCTGACTGGCCTGTAATTTGCCAGCCTCCTCCCTGCTCCCACTTTGGTGGAGAGGGACTACATTCACCCTCCTGCAATCCTTTGGTACCACACCTATTTCCAGCGAACTGTTGTGGTGCTGTCAGCACCTCCCTGGATTCACGTAATACTCTGGGATATATCCTGTTTGGCCCTATTGCCTTGTCCACTTTCAGATTAGTGAGTTCCTTGACTCTCTCCTTCTTAAATGGACTGGTGTCCACCTTCCTCCCAGTGGTGCTTCCATCGCCTGACTTTGGTCCCTCCCCTTCCCCTTCTTCTGTGAATATTGAACAAAAATACTTGTTCAGGATTTCTGCTTTTTCTTTGTACCCCTCTGCACACTTCCCTCCTTCCCTTTTTAGTCTCACAATCCCACTGTTAGTTGTTTTTCTTTCACTTACATACCTGAAAAAGTTCTTGTTCCCTTTTGTTATTGCCCAGGCTATTTTTCCTTCTGTTTTCGCCTTTGCGCTTTTGACTGCTTTTGTAATCTCCTGGGCCACATCTGAAAATAGGCATTCTAATTGTCCAGTGTGCTTACCTGGTCAATAAAAGCTAAATAAATAAAGAAATAAAGATTGCTATGGAGCAAAAAGCTTTTGGCTTCCAGCCCTCTAATATCAGGGAACTCCTTGCCATCTGACATTCAGACTACTAAATCCCACCTTACCTTTAAAGTAAGATCCAAGGAACATCTCTCTATGAACATCATTTGTAACTGTCTCAGATACTCTGTATGCCTCACCTGCATTTGTACTTTTCCAGTGTTTCTTTAATGTTGTTACATCAGTCTCAGGGTTCCCACTGTAAAAAGGACCCGGCTCCATTGAGCTCACCCAGTTAACAAAATCAGTCCCTCACTCAATCAGTCCATACAATTAGGATGTATGTCAAGTTTCAAGAAACATCAGAAGCAAATTAGTAAAGTGAATAAACATACTATCTTCATGCAGATGCACTTTCAGTAAAAAAAGATGAAAAAATGAACAATACATCATTTTTTTACTGCCCTGTATATGTTGTTTGCATATGTTTGGTATGGTTTACGTTTAGCAACAGCGAAAGCTACACACATTAATAAAATACTTCTACTATTACTACTACAAGATAATTAAACATAAGCTGCAATATGTCTGAATATCACAGTTTACAGGTTTTTCCTGGAGTTGTCTGCAGCTCTTTATTCATTCTTGCCAGTTTCTTGCATAGTGCAGAAAAATACGTATTTTTCCACTAGTGCAGAATGCTGCAGAATTCATCAACAATAAGTTCTTAGGGTAATAAAACAGTGAAAAAAGTGGCAAGGGTATGAGATACAGTGAGGAGAAGGCACAGAAATGCAACATAGTGGGGAGATCCGAGAGCTCTCACATGCTGTTTAGAGATATTCCAGCACTGTTTCTCATCATCCATCTTGTTGTTAAACATCTGATAGAGCAACAACATAGCTGGTATGAAAAAATGTAAAACAGAATTGTGAATACTGAGAAATAATGCTGTAGAATGTTAGAATTTATGGGACAGATATTTTCTGAAGTTGGTGCAGACTACTGATGTGTTTTTATTGAAACTCCTCTGAAGAACAAAGCTCTAATGATAACAGAGGTTCAGTTCATTATGGTCTGTTTGCAGTAAGGCTTAAAGGGTAAGAAAAACCACTACAAAGCTGAAAGACCTGTGATACTCTTGAAACATAAAACAAATATTAAAGGAACTGTAAAATGAGAACGATATTTGCCTTTAAGCCCCTGAACATCAGAGCATGCACTGATGATACACTGCCTGAAGCTGTGTTTACCAGGGGGTTAAAAAAAGAAACCAAATGTGCTTTTCATTAAGTGAAGCCATATGCTTTTGATTACTTTTGTGCAGATGGTCCAGAACAGAAATCTTTCTGTATCTTGTGGTTAACTTACAAGAACAATGCCAGCAGGAGGAAACTGTATTACCAGTACAATTCATGTTCCTCAACCTTAATTAAAGACCACGATAACTGAACAGTTCACTAGTCACTTGAATTTCTATAGCATCTTCTTTATACCACAACTGAAGCGTGGTTTAAAATTGAAAACCTGATTACTGGTAGCTCTCTAACCAATTTGAACCCTTAAACATGACTTTGCACAATGAATCTGCTTCGGATGGCCACATAGCTTTTGGGTGGGGGGCATCAAACCAATGGGAATATGACTTAAGGGGACATCAGACAATATTTAGCCCTACTGAACTAAATGGGGGGGGGGAGTATTTTTAATAAATGACACAGCTAAGTTCTTTCATGTGAATGATTTTGTCCTTTCTTTAAAAGGAAAATTAGGAAAAGCAGCACAGTACCAACCAATATGGTTTACATATTAGCACAAGGAGCATGTTCAGTACAACTAAAGAGTGAAATGATTACATGTGCTATGACACTGACATGTCACACCACACTTTTGTTACAATTTAACAAAAGGAAACAAAGTTGCATTCTGTATGAGAAATGCTGTCATCCCTCATTTTACTTTATTGGGAGCTAAAAATCATCCCAGGGTGGGATGGCTATTTCCAAACTACTTTAAAATGAGCTAAAAAGAGAACAATCACAGCACTCACCACACGCTGCATGAAAAAATACACCACAGTCTTAGCTTTTTGCTGTAAGGCGAAAGTTTAGTTAATGCATAGAACGTACATCCCTTCTGGGTACAGGATACAGAGTACAGATAACCTTCTCATGTTTAAGCCCATGATTGGGTGAAGCATGAGAAGGTTATCTACTCTGTGTCCGTACCTGAAGGATGTACATCGATACCAGTAAAATTTCTTACGGCAGGAAAATGAAGACTGTGGTCTATTTTTTCATGCAGCGTTTGTGATTGTACTCTGAGCACACGATATCTTCATGCGGCTCTGCTGTTTTGCTACTACTTTAAAATGAGCTTCTGCTGTGCTGGTCTTTCAATTAAATGTGAACATTTTCATGTAGACGTATGTCATCCTGCGGGACTACTAGTGTCATACGTACAACACAACATCAAATGTGATGTGATCCTGTCCAGAGTCCCAGAAACCTCTACATTTGGGCTTGGAACTTTGGATATCTTTGATTAAAACCAAACTTTTCATCAGGTTCAGCCACAGTCTAATCCCCTGGGGTTGGAACATCGATCCTTAGGCTGTACCATCTAAACAGTGGAGATGCTGTTGAACACTGTAGAACTAAATAAAACAAGAGTTTGCTGGTATCAACTATGGCTGGCCCTAGCAACAATTGTGTGTTTTAATTCAAGGGGGGGGGTCAATGGACACATAGAAACACAGGCGCAGAGCTAAGCAGTCAGCCCATTAAATATCTGCTGGGACCCCTTTACATAACTGAATGCCCTGGCCCCCTAACAACCATCAACTGACAAATGAAAGAGTGAGGTTAGAAAATGGAGCCCAAAAAAGGGACTATAGTGTCTCAAGTTGGAGGACATTGTTTGTTGACGTGTGACGTTTTGCAACATGTGTTCAATGTACTGTACCACCACTGCCCCCACTGGGTGACTGACACAGAGTTGCACCAAGGACTGGTAGCATAGCTGACAACTTAGGCCTGGCCCTGCAGGTGTGAAACACCTGTGCAACACAAGCTTTAGCATGAGAAGGGGAATTATGTGACATTTAATACTGGCAGGCCTTAGCTGGACAAGCTGCACTGTACTTGCTCCCCGCAGTTCCTTTAGGGAGTGAAACTTGTGAGTTGTGCCAGAAGGTCCTGGAGAGTTGGAGCAGTGCCTGCAGAACTTTGTAAGCACAGCTAACCATTGAGAATAGTTTGCAAAAAAAAACAAAAAACTTTTATAAATAGCCAGAATCAAGTATAGTCACTACCATGGCCTTGATTAGATCTATTTGATGGAGTTTGAAACCAAATTCACCATGTCAGCACTGTGTCCTACTTGTGGGAGCACAAGTTGGACTCTTAACCCAGCTAAGACCTGCAACTAATGCAAAGTGGTGTATTTGACAATGATTGACCCCCATAGGGGACAGGCAAATTACTGAGAGTGGGTGAAGCAGGCCTTGCCAAGCTGGAGGCAGCAGTTTATTTATTTATTTATTCATTACAAATGGGGTTTCCAACCTTTGAGTCAGAGACTCATTTACAAAGGCACCTCGTCGCAGTGGGGGGGGGGGGCAGACATCAAGACAGTTATTACAGTGCAGATTAAAACAGAGGATAATATTACAGGTGCAGTAAAAGGAACATTTAACATAGATACACTTAGGTTACATAATGTAGTAGTTTGTATGTTACTTAGGTTACATAATGTTACAAAATTGTGAGTCACACTCATGGATATAGTAGGTCCTCAGAGAAGACAGTGGGTTACATCCCTGTTTGGACTTAGTAGGGAAGGAGTGGGTCTTTCGGAGAGAGGCTGTCCAGTGGACATTGTCGAGCCAGGGAGCAAGGTGGGTGGGTACCACAGGTTACAACAGGGGGTTAGTTGCACCTACAACAGCGGGTATTAAAGATATGGTTCTGAAGAGCTATTTTGAAGGAGCCAATTTTTGGCAAGTTGGAGATGCACCTAGGAAGGGAGTTGAACCAGGTGAGGGCTCAGTAGGGTAAGGATCTCTGGGAAAGAGAGGTCTTGGTTCCGGGTACCTTGAAAGTGGCCTTAACAGAGCTATGGGTGGTGATGGACGATGATGACTGCTGTAGGGAGGTGAAGAGTCCTAGCAGTGATTTCTTAGCAAGAAGGCAGGTCTGGTAGAGCAGTCACTCCTCAAAGTTGAGCAGATTGGTGGTAGTATAGAGAAGGCAGGTGTGACTGCGGCTGGGGACACCGGCCAGGAGCCTATGGGTCTTATTGATGGAGAGTTGGATTTTGGAGAGGGCAGTGTTGTCAGCTGCGGTGTAGATGGGCAAGCCATAGTCCACGAGGGACAAGACAGAGGAGGTAATGGCCAGCCTAAGGGCAGCCTGAGGTAGGCAGTCCCTGTGCCGGTATAGCAGGCCAATCCGAGAGTTAATGGCGGCTGACAGGGCATTAATGTGGGTGTGGAAGGAGAGGGCAGTATTGAACGTGATACCTAGGTACTTGTATGTGGTCACTTGTTCTAGTGGGTGCAGTGTGCTGGGGATAATCAAGAGGGGGGTATTTTTAGCTTTATTTTGGTGGTGGAAGAAGAGCATTGATTTGGTTTTCTTTAGGTTAATGACCAGTCTGCGGTCACCAAACCACCTTTCAGCTTGGTTGTAAGCTTGCTGGAGGGATAATTGGAGGGAGATGGGATTGGGATGTGAGGCAACGAGGACTGCATCGTCAGCGTAGAGGAGCATTTTACCAGTACATGAGCTGGGGAGGGTGTTGAGGTAGAGCCTAAAAAGTATTGGACCCAGGATGGAGCCCTGAGGGACCTTGGAGCGAATGGGAAGAGTGCTGGAAAGAGAGCCGCTGATCTTGACACACTGGGATCTAGCAGAGAGGTAGCTAGAGAAACAGGAAATGGGACCATCAGAGAAGCCAAGTTGGTGGACAGAGTCAAGTAGAAGGGGTGACAGACAGTGTCAAAGGCCTTGGAGAGGTCAATGAAGACTGCTCCTGCAAGGCTGTTAGATTCGAGAGCGGCATGCAGGTGTTGGGAGAATTCCAGGAGAGCCGTGGTTGTACTGTGTCCCGGGCAGAAACCGTGCTGCTCTGGGCACATAATGTCATACTTGGTTAGGTATTCAGAGAGCTGGATCATCACCACTTTTTCAAGGGCTTTAGAGAGTGGGGGGGGAGGATGGAGATCGGCCGGTAATTGTTGGGGGTGGGTCGGTCCCCACTCTTATGTGTGGGTGTGATTTCAGCAGTTTTCCAAGCACTTGGGAACTGACCCAGGCATAGAGACTGGGTTAGGAGGTCAGTCAGGAGGACTAGGACTTTGTCCAAGACCATACGGAGGATCCTGGAGTCGAGGGGGTCACTGCTGGGGTTATTGCGGCTTAAGGCTTTTGGCAGGTGCAGCCAGTGAATGAAATGTGTCAATGGATGGAGGACTTCAATGCCACCCTGAAAGAATACAACCACAGGAGGTGAATTGGACATGCATCCGTGGGTCTGGAGTGGGAGAATGTGTTGTCCCAGTCTCAGAGCAGTAGGATCAGTATTATCATCAAAAGAAGAGAGACACTCTCTGCACCACTAAGGCCAATAGTGAGTGAGCCCATTTGCGGGTTCCCCTCAGCCTGGAACCTTCTTCACCAGCTGTGATGACTGGTACTGTTGGACAACAGCCTCAGGAGGTGCCATACATTTGGGGCAGGGCATGGTGTTTTACCACTATTAGGAGATGAACTTGCCATCAGCTGCTGTCAAGCCAGAGATATCATGGTGTGAAAGGTCAGAGCTTTGCCTTCTAGGCCTACTCCAGGAATGCCTCACCTGAGAGACATGCCTGATGTGATCACGGAAGAGGAAAAGAGTGAGGGATAAAGGAGCATAATGGGTGAAACCCAAAAAGGGTCGCTTTGAGCATGGCGATCCATGAGCCTGATAGGAGCACAGGTTGTTCATATATATTCTTACATTAAACCACACTGGTCCCCACAGATTGTGTGAGGAGACACCAAGGAGGACCCAGAGGTTTTCCTCTGCTGATTATCAACATCCCTTAATGGAGGGAGTGGCACTTGATCGTTGGTTCTGCAGTTGCTGAGGGTGTCACAGAGACTACACTTGAGGGAAAAGACAGCACGAGTCGCAGTTCAGTGGCAGTAAGCTGCAGTGTGACAGAGGATCCCAGCACAGAGGAAGAGATCTGTCCGGATTCCCAAGAGCTGAAGGGGTTCTATGAAGGCCTATGCTGCCATAAAGTGAGTGCTACTGTAGGGTAGGGTGTTTCTTGGCTTCTGACCTGAGGCAATTAAGTAAATGGAGTGCTGGCAATAGGTTATTTATTTGCTGTGTGTCAGCACTGTCACCATTTCTTTAAAGAGTAAGACTTAGTAAAATGTTCTCATAGAGAAGTTGTGCTATCTGCCGATGATGGAGAACAGCATACTCTTTTTCTTTGTTTTTCTTCAGCCAGAGCGGAGGTGCCTGGAGGTCTAGATTTTAAAACTGGCTAAACAAGAGAAGGAAAATGGGAAAGCAGTGAAGCACCAAGCGGTTGGGGACTAATGTTAATGGCTGAGATGGCACTGCAGTGGGAGAAGGGCAGCCACATGCTCCACCATGTGTGGCATTTATATGTCGGCCACTGGGACCCTAACCTTTTCTTCCAGCCTGCCAGGACCATGGCTGGCTGGTTTTACTCATAGACTTCACCTTGCCAGACCCTTTTGGAAATAACTTAGGCAGATGCAGGTTTGTAGTAGCAGAAGCCTTCTTTAATCAGCTATAGGAAGCTGCAACACTCCACGAGGCATTGCCTCAGACTCAGGGCTTTCCACAGTGTCCCTGGTATCTAAAAGGCACTGCCAGGCAATGAAACAAATTGTAACATCAGTGTTCTAAGTACTTACCCGGGGGGGGGGGTACAGTTAAAGGGGTAAGCTTAATTGTGCTCCACAATAATATGATGTGGTTAATGTACAATATTCTCTCAACTTTTAAATAGATTATTAAGATGGCATATACTGTATGCTGGTATATGTATATATGTACATGTTAAGATGAACTGACGAGGAGCCGGCCTGGTGGCACTGAGGGTTGAGGCATTGGATGCCACACCTCACGCCACACCGGTGACCTGGGTTCGGTGATGGATTCGGGGAGCCAGGGGTCGGTGGGGGAGGGAGAAGATGGAGCATCCAGAGGACAGCTCTCCTCTCCCAGGGAGGGATTCAGAGGTTGCTAGGTGTCCTGGCGGCCCTCGATGAAGATCAGGGGCATTACAGGAACACCAGCCAGAAGTCAGGGGTGGAGCACGGCAGACACCAGCAGGGCAGCCATGCGCAGGCGTCATTGCATGCTGCACTCCTTGGAGGGCAACGTAAGGTAGAAAACCCCATCGATGAGGATAGGCGACGGCACCCTGCCCCAATGTGCCACACTCCAGTACTGAGCTTCTCCTCCATCTAGGCCAGACACATTAGATTGGCAGATAGAGCACCCTGGGAGGATAGGGCTGCCCCACCTCAGGGGGTGCAGAACCGGGGGGGGGAGGTCTGCCTGGCCGTAGCAGGATGGGCAGAAGGCTTCATGTAGGAGGTAGAGCACTCGGGAAGCAGGGTTGCCTGAGAGAGTTCCTCAGGCCATGGCGTAGAAACAGAGTCTACAAAAAAAAAAAGATGAACTGATGAAATGTAATTTTTTTAAATCAATATAAAGATTATTGCAACAAAAATACTGATTGTTTATGAAAATACTGAACTTGTGCTTTGACACCTTAAAGCAAACTTGTGGCTATATTAGGGGTTTAATAATAACCCACTGAATATTCAGTTCAATTTCAAATCCTATATAAATGCACTGGTAAGTAATGCATAAGGACACAACTTATTAACATTTTACCTCAGACACTTCACTGTTTGGGCATTTTCTAAAAATGGAAACGAACTTCTTTGGCTCATTTTTGGAACTTTAGAATATTTGTCATTTTTATACTTAAAAATATCAAGCTGTAAGACTGTTCAAGGTAATTAAGAACTTTTGATTTCTTTGTTTTTAATGAAGCATAGAAAAAATGGTTTCCGATATCACCCACTGAAACATTTTCCATCTGCTAAAACTGCACAGTTGAACGGGGGCAGAGTTGGCTGGTAGCTGAGTTGTTTGTTCCCTTCAAAGCAATGGACACGTCATCTTGGAAAGCAGTGCCTCACATTGCCTGACATTGTCTGGCACCATACTAACATACTAAAATGCCAGCAGAATAGGCCTAATGGTCTTTCGTGTCTGCTTCGTTTGGTCAGCCCCACCCTGGGTGCTGACCTTGCTGTCCCCCTCGCCTTCTCTGGCTTCTCCCTTCCCAGTTCCGGATATTCTTGCTGCATTGGATTTTGCTTCCTGAACCCTTCCCTGTACCCTCCCACCCCTCTTGAACCCTCCACTGTCTCTGCCTCCACCAGCCCCTAGGTAGTGCATTCCATGGCTCTACCACCCTCTCAGTGAAGTAGCACCTCCTTCTTTCTCCCCTGAATCTTCCCCTCCAGCTTCCACCCATGCCCTCTAGTGGCCCTCTCCTCCTTCCTTCGAAGCACCCTCACTGTTCCTCCCCTATTTACCCTCTTCATGTACCTGAAGACCTCTATCATGTCCCCCCGGTCCCTTCTCTCTTCCAAAGTGTACATATTTAGCTCTTCGAGCCTCTCCTCATAGGTCCTGTCCCCCAAGCCCCAAATCATTTTGGTTGCCCTCCTCTGGACCCTCTCCAGGAGGTTAATGTCCCTCTTTAAGTGTGGCCTCCAAAACTGCACGCAGTACTCCAGGTGCGGCCTCACCAAGCAGTTATACAGAGGGAGTATCACTTCCCTCCTTCTGGAGGTGATCCCCCTAGAGATGCATCCCAGCATCCTGTTGGCCTTGGCTGCTGCCCTCCTACAAGTCTCAGAGTTGTTCATCTTGACATCCACCACCACCCCCAGGTCCCTCTCAGCCATTGAGACTTGTAGTATTTCCCCCAGGGTGTACACTTGGCCTGGGTTTCTTGCCCCCAGGTGGAGTACCTTGCATTTCCCTGCATTAAACCTCAGCTTCCACTTTCTAGACCATCTTTCCAGAGCCTCCAGGTCCCCCTGCAGGGCCACCCTCCCCTCCTCCCCATCCACCACCGCCCCCAGTTTCGAGTCATCTGCAAAGAGACTCATCTCACTCCCGATTTCTGTCCTTATGTCAGATACATAGGCATTGAACAGAAGGGGCCCAAGGACTGATCCCTGTGGGACCCCACTAATGACCCTCCTTGGGGAAGAGATTATCCCACCAACTACGACCCTCTGGGTCCGGTCCTGGAGCCAATTGCCTATCCATCGGATCATCTGGTTTCCAACCCCCATTTCTCCTAGTTTATCCAACAGGCCCACGTGAGGAACAGAGTCAAATGCCTTGCTGAAGTCTAGAAAGGGACATCCACTGGTCTACCCAGGTCCAAGGCACTTGTCACCCAGTCATAGAACTCCACCAGGTTTGTCTGACACGATTTCCCCAGGATGAATCCATGCTGTCTATCGTCCAGGCACCCTGACTTATCCAGGGCCCCCCCTAGCCTCTCCTTGACAATGCCCTCCATCACCTTGCCCACCACTGATGTCAGGCTGACAGGCCTGTAGTTCCCTGCCACCTCCCTTGATCCCCCCTTGTGGATAGGCACTACATGCACCACCTTCCAGTCTTGGGGCACCCACCCTGTCCTCAGAGAGATGGTGAAAAGCTCTGCCAGGGATTTCGCCAGGACATCTGCAAGTTCCTTCAGCACTCTAGGATGTAATTTATCCGGCCCCGGTGCTTTCTCCATCTTAAGGGAGCTGAGGGCTTCCCTCACTCTCTCTGCTGTGATTTACACTTCCAGTACCTCTTCTCCCTGCTTAGCCCTCCCCCCACCTGCCAGTGATGCCCCCCTCTCCCCAGACCTGCCAATTGGTAAGGGCCCCCTCCTCATTATCTCTGTCTCCTCCCATGTATGATGCAGCATCCCTATTTTCCCTGGTGAAAACTGAGGTGAAGTACTCATTTAGTACCTCAGCCTGCTCCTCTGGGTCTTGTGCCCATCTCTCCCCTGATTTAATCCTGCTAATCTGCCCCTTCACCCTTCGTCTTTCCCCAATGTATCTAAAGAACCCCTTTTTCCCTCTCCTAATTTCCCTGGCCAGGTTCTGCTCCTTCCTTGCCTTAGCCGCCCTCACCACTCTAGTGGCCCTTCTAGCCATCAGCTCATACTCCCCTCGATCCCTTTCACTCCTTGAGCACTTGAATTTCTTAGAGGCTGCTTTCTTTCCCCGCACCACCTCCTGGACCTCCCTGTTCCACCAACAGGGTTTTTGGGCCCTACCGCATTTTCGTCTTACTCTTGCACAGGTGCTGGTAGCATCCTGCACCCTCTCCTGATGATTTCCCACCTACTATCAGCGTCCATGTCTGACCCAATCCCATCCAAATGCTCCTTAAGGATCCTTCCCATTTCCTTAAAATCCACCCACCTGAAGTCGGTTACTTCTGTCTTTGTGCAGCCTTCTACCCCTCCTAGGTCCAGGCAGAACCAGACCGTGGCATGGTCACTCCCCGCCAATGGGTCCCTTACCTCCAGGCCCCCAATCTGGTCACTGTCTGCCATAATGGTAATGTTCTCAAATTCCTATCATACCCCCAGGAGTCCTCTTCCACAGTCATTTATGTTAAAAACTGACAGAATTCTACTGAAATGATCCACCTGGGGGGGGTCAGGTATGTGGACCACTGAATGCCTTCTTTAGTGCTGATGATATGCTGTGACTCTAAGCCACAGATTTCAGCAATGAGAGAAAGACCTTTCCTGATGATTATGTCCACGATTACTGTTATGACACTCAATTAGCAGAAACTGTAAATTAAAGGGACATTGTCAACCCTCTTAGGCCTCAAAGTGTGTTTAGGTTAAAAAAAAAACACTTTATGACTGATCACGTTCTATAGAATTTGTTGATGTACTGTAGCTGGTATGTTTGATTCTGACTTCTTTTTTCTTTTGAAAGGTGAAAAATAGGCTGCCCACCATATTTCTGTTACTACACAAAAACGTATTTGTTTAAGTCCTTAACCAGCTCCCACTGTATCTTTCCTAGACTTGGGAACACTGTGGACTTTGTCCAAGACCATACGGAGGATCCTGGAGTTGAGGGGGTCACTGCTGGGGTTATTGCTGCTTAAGGCTTTTAGCAGGTGCAGCCAGTGAATGAAATGTGGCAATGGATGGAGGACTTCAATGCCACCCTGAAAGAATACAACCACAGGAGGTGAATTGGACATGCATCCGTGGGACTGGAGTGGGAGAATGTGTTGTCCCAGTCTCAGAGCAGTAGGATCAGTATTATCATCAAAAGAGAGACTCTCTCTGCACCACTAAGGCCAATAGTGAGTGAGCCCATTTGAGGGTTCCCCTCAGCCTGGAACCTTCTTCACCAGCTGTGATGACTGCTACTGCTGGACAACAGCCTCAGGAGGTGCCATACATTTGGGACAGGGATGGTGTTTTACCACCATCAGGAGATGAACTTGCCATCAGCTGCTGTCAAGCCAGAGATATCATGGTGTGAAAGGTCAGAGCTTTGCCTTCTAGACATACTCCAGGAATGTCTCACCTGAGAGACATGCCTGATGTGATCACGGAAGAGGAAAAGAGTGAGGGATAAGGGAGCATAATGGGTGAAACCCATGAGGGTCGCTTTGAGCATGACAGTCCATGAGCCTGATAAGAGCACATGTTGTTCATATATATTCTTACATTAAACCACACTGGTCCCCACAGATTGTGTGAGGAGACACCAAGGAGGACCCAGAGGTTTTCCTCTGCTGATTATCAACATCCCTTAATGGAGGGAGTGGCACTTGATCATTGGTTCTGCAGCTGCTGAGGGTGTCACAGAGACTACACTTGAGGGAAAACACAGTACAAGTCGCAGTTCAGTGGCAGTAAGCTGCAGTGTGACAGAGGATCCCAGCACAGAGGAAGAGATCTGTCTGGAGTCCCAAGAGCTGGAGGGGTTCTATGAAGGCCTGTGCTGCCATAAAGTGAGTGCTACTGTAGGGTAGGGTGTTTCTTGGCTTCCGACCTGAGGCAATTAAGTAAATGGTGTGCTGGCAATAGGTTATTTATTTGCTGTGTGCCAGCACTGTCACCATTTTTATGTTTGCTTGCACGCATGTGCAAGAAACATAGTGCCATCATCGGAGATTTCGGAGGTGTGTCACCTCCTCCTCCAATTCAGGCACTGTGCTGGCAGGCGCGGCCCCTGTAAGCCAATGCATTTTGGAGCTGTCTATGACATGCTCCAAAATGCAGTGGCTACAGTTGAAAGGAGCACGCCAGAGTGAGCAGCGACAAGAAGCTGCCCGCGCAGCCTCCCCAGCCGCAGGCGCAGCGTGCCCCCACGCAGCGATAGCTGACGGGTGCCCAATCCCGTGGGCTGAGCTGCATCGCCTCCCCCCCTCCAGTAGTTGATGCCACGCTGGGCCCCACCCCAGCGTGGCAATCAATCATTTTGCCGGCGGGGTGCCCAATCCCCGTCGGCTGGGCACCTGAAGTCCTTGTGCCATGCTGAGGCCCACCAGCGTGGCAAGGTCTCAAAAGTCTTTTTTTTTTGTTTTAACTGTAAACAAAACGTCTCTGCCATGCTGCCTCCCGAACCCCTCCCACAACCTGCACTCCACCCACTGCGCACCCAGCCTCCCCACACCCCCTCACCCCATACCTCACCCAGACCCGCGCGATGATCTTTGGTGGACTGGGAACACGCCTGCACTCTTCAAAGTCGACAGTGAACGGAGAAAATGCCGTAAGCTGTATAATGGGCTAGATAGGAGGGTTCAACTTTGTTGCATATCTCAGGCATTTTTGGAATTTTGACCAAATTTTCAAAATGGGTTTTGGGACCCTTCTCATGAATGATGTCACTGTCATGGTGTTATTCGGGCTCGAGGGTGATTTCGGCGCAGTGACTGGCGCAGAGTGACTGCGAATCACCCTTTGGGACTGAATACCGCCATGACAGTGACATCATTCATGAGAAGGGGCCCAAACCCCCATGTTGAAAAATGTGGTGCCAAAAATTTAAAATGACTGTTTAACGAGCGTGCATTGCGCAGTTCCTACGCAGGCTCGTAAGTTCACGAAATTTCAATATTTTCACTCCAGATTTTCAACATTGCCATTTCACCACACGTCTTATGAGTAGTACAGCTGTCATTTTTCACATCTCACCCAAAATGTGTTTCCGCCCTTGTAGCGCAGAATGGCGCAGTCAGTGTGCGAAATCAATGTACGGGACAAATTAAGAAAATCACAGTGACACTGTTCATGAGCAGAGGTCTTGAAATGGCTATGTTGAAAATTTGGTGAAAAAATTCCTAAAAATGACTGTTTTTCGAGCGTGCGTTGCGCAGTTCCTACGCACGCTCATAGGTTTGCGAGTTTTCAATATTTCCACTCCAGATTTTCAACATTGCCATTTTTCCACACCTTCTTATGAGTAGTACAGCTGTCATTTTTCACATCTCACCCAAAACGTGTTTCCGCCCATGTAGCACACAATGGCGCAGTCGTTGTGCGAACTCAGTGTATGGGACACATTAAGAAAATCACAGTGTCACTGTTCATGAGCAGAGATCTTAAAATGGCAATGTTGAAAATTTGGTGACAAAATTCCTAAAAATGACTGTTTCACAGTGTGCGTTGCACAGTTCCCATACTGCCTTTCGTAGGTTTGCAATTTTCAATATTTCCACTCCAGATTTCCAACAATGCCATTTTCCACACCTCCTTATGAGCAGTATAGCTGTCATTTTTCACATCCTGCCCAAACGCGGTTTCCCTACTTATGAAGCGCACAATGGCGCAGTCAGTGTGCAAACTCAATGTATGGGACACATTAACAAAACCACAGTGACACTGTTCATGAGCAGAGGTCTTAAAATGGCTATGTTGAAAATTTGGTGAAAAAATGCCTAAAAATGACTTTTACGAGCGTGTGTTGCACAGTTCCAATGCATGCTCGTAAGTTTGCAAATTTAATATTTTCACTCTAGATTTTCAACATGTCCATGTTATTAAACTTCCTTATGAACAGTACAGCTGCAATTTTTCATATGTCACCCAAAATGTGTTATCGCACATGTAGCGCACAATGGTGCTGTTGGTGTGCGAAAGCAATGTTTAGGACAGATTAAGAAAATCACAGTTACACTGTTCATGAGCAGAGGTCTTAAAATGGCTATGTTGAAAATTTGGTGACAAAAGTCCATAAAATGACTGTGTTATGAGTGAGCATTGTGCAGTTTCCACGCATCCTCGCTAGTTCATGACTTTGTAATATTTTCAGTCCAGATTTCCACTAGTGGCATTTTTCAACACTTCCTTATGAACAGTACAGCTGCCATTTTTCACAACATGGCCGAAGTGTGTTTTCACACTTTCAGTGCAGAGATGCGTGGTCGCTGTGGGAAATTATTGTTCAGCACAGATAAAGAAAATCACAGTGACACTGTTCATGATCGGAGGCACCAAAATGCCTGAGTTGACAATCTGCTATAAAATATCCCCAACCTACTTATATAACGGGTGTGCGTTGCACAGTTTCTATGTACGCTCGTGACTTCACCATTTTTTTAAATATTTTTACTACACATTTGCAACATAGCCATTTTTACACCTCCCCATGAAAGAGTACAGCTGTCATTTTTTACAGCCTGTTCGGAATATTTTTGCACCTGTGGTGCTAAATCCCGTAGTCACTGTGCATAAGCAGCTTTCGCTACCAAACTGATATTCTCCTGTTCATGAGGTGGGGTCACAAAACAAACATGTTGAAAATTTGGAGTGAAAATACCAACGAATGCCTGAGGTATTAGGCTTTTCAACTAAATCGCCCAACCCTATAGAGAATGACAGGCATCAGGGTGTGACTTGGGATTCTTGCCTGTGATGCTCATACCATTCCACACCTGCAGTCACTGAGAGGCATCGAGGTATGCCTTGGACTCTTGGCCCCAAACTTCACCCCATTCTCTATATCGCACCCATCTCACGTATTTCCTAATGAAATGGGGTGCACATAAGGCCAAAGACCCCAAGGAACACGTCACACTTGTCAGTCTCTGCAGAGCGGAGTGGTGAAATGAAGGCCAGTTATGCCTGATCTACTCCAAATGCACACCCCAATGCCTGTCACTCTCTGCAGGGTGGTGGTGGGGTTGGCTTCATTTCAATACTTCACTGCCATTCCTATTACGCAGCTCTGTAACTTCTACACTACCACTGCCAATGCCAGTAAGCAAACATTCGGCATTGACAAATGCTTGTTTAAAAGAGTAAGGCTTAGTAAAATGTTCTCATAGAGAAGTTGTGCTATCTGCCGATGATGGAGAACAGCATACTCTTTTTCTTTGTTTTTCTTCAGCCAGGGTGGAGGTGCCTGGAGGTCTAGATTTTAAAACTGGCTAAACAAGGGAAGGAAACTGGGAAAGCAGTGAAGCACCAAGCGACTGGGGACTAATGCTAATGGCTGAGATGGCACTGCAGCGGGAGAAGGGCCGCCACATGCTCCACCATGTGTGGCATTTATATGTCTGCCACTGGGACCCTTACCTTCTCTTCCAGCCTGCCAGGGCCATGGTAGATCACTGAATGCCTCCTGAGTACTGATAATATGCTGTGTGTAACCCCCCTACAAATGGGGGTTCCCAAAAACGTCTTCCTTGAGCTTGCCTAAATGCTCACTGCCAGGCTGGTGTCCTGAATTTTAGCAGTTTAAATGTGATTACCAGAGTCTGTATAGCCTCTGTGTGCTGTCTCTTTAAGAGCTGCCTGATTGCAGCTTAAGTAATCTGAGAGGGAGCTCTGCTGAAAGATGTAACTATTTGCTGACAGTCATTTAGAGTGATAATGATAATGTAGTTTGTCTAACCTGCTTTCTTTGTAGCAAGGACTGTTTTGTTTGGCTCCACTATCTTGGTCCTGGACTGCAAATTGAACCAAACAGTACTGGTGGGACCTAAAATGTAGCCGGACTACAGGAGCTGTCCAAATTCAAAATCTGTAGGAACTTTAGTTTGGAGTTTTTGTGCGCCTTTTTTCGCAACTGAAGGGGGAGCACTTGCTTTGACTGACAGCCAAATCAGCCAACCAAATCCTTTGGAAGTCCCGGGCTGCTTGCAGTTTTCAGTTAGAACTAAGCTGGAAGTTGAACAAGAGGAGCTGAAGTGCTTCTGAAGTGATTCTGAGCGCAATCCTGAGTGGATTCGCATGGGAGAACTCTGAAAAGGCTGAGAGTTTGGCCTCCATGTCTGCCTGCTGCTCCTGAGAGGGAGAGAAGAGAATTATTTTGGACTAAATCCAAGTTTGTGTGACTAAAGTAAGCTACTGAAGTGGGCCAGGCTCAACCTGAAGAAGACCGAACATTTTTGCTGAATGTGATCGGTCTGTCAGGAGTTCCAGCTACCCCTAAGCTCCCGGTGTGTGCAGAAACTTTGCGATTGTGCCCAGGGGGTGCTTTGCCTGGTACAGTAGAATTCCCGTACATGTAAATGTGCTGTGAGCTGCTGGTGGGTTGTGAGTTGGTTCCCCACTGTGTGAACTGTGTTCTGCTTGCTGGAAGCTGTATCCAGCCCAAAACGGACTGCTTCCGAACTTGTCTCCATGCGGTCTGGGCTTTGCCAGACTGGCCCAGCCAGACTACCCACTGCACAGAGAAGCCATCAACGAGAGATCTGCTTGGGGATCAGTCCCCTGCTCCACGCTTGAACAGGAACGACACCTCTGCGACTTGTGTGGGCCCTGCTTCTCCTGGCATTCCAGATCAACTACCTGCAGTCTCGATTTTCGTCCGGCCTGCATTGGCAAGGACACAGAAGGAGGGGCAATAATGGGCGCTGGAGCGGAAGGGGGGTGTTGGGGGAGGAACACCCCCAGGTGGCAGGAATAGTTTCTTTATGTCCTCCACAGTTTTCCCTTCCTCCAGCAACAACTTAGCAAATTTCTCCTCAAAAGTCTCAGATAGTCGGGGGGGGGCTCATTCTCCCCGGGGTCTTTACTGTCTTTAGTTATCATTCTCCAGGCAGTGAGGGCTCCTTTGGGGGTGATAGTCTGTGGCACTTTGGAACTGTCTACTGTTTGTACTCAAAGTACTGTACTGTTGCTATTTGCTGTGCTTAACCTTGTGCTCCCACTGTATCTTTCCTAGACTTGGGAACACCTCCAACATAGTCTAGCCACTCATAATGCAATGGGAGGAGAGGGTGGACTATTGCATCATGAGTGGTAGCACTGTTTGAGGGTGTTCCTGATGTTCAGAAAGTATGCAAAGTGAGCAGATCAAGGATTTGAAACAAAACAAGGCTGGGTATATGTAACCCCCCTGTTACCCTGGGTTACAAGAATCCCAGTTAGACCTAGTGGTAGGCAGGGAAGGCAGCTTGTGAAACTCCAGTTAAATGGATTTCACACTGTCTCACTCTGTTCTGAGTCTAGGTTGAGACTGAGGGATGGCATCATTTTAGAACAGTCGCCAGCTGCATAAGCCACACTGGAATATTGCAGTTAGAGGTTAGAGTAGAACGTTGGGGAATTTGAAGAGTCTGTTACAATCTGTAGTAGAGGAAGGAGGTGCTGTGCTGTAAGCAGGCCCTCAGAGTCCTAAGCTCTGTCAAAGAGCTGTTTATTTTTTTTTTGTAGAGGTGTGTGTTCTCACCTGAAGAGGAACACAAGAGGAGCCAAGTGAAGTGGTAAAGACTGCTTTCAGTGGTTCAGGGCCCCATCCCTGTGGGGATGGGGGGAAGGAATCAGCCTGTTTCCAGGGGCAACCCCCCCCTGGTCCGGCTAGGGAAAAAGAAGCTGCCTGAGTTAAGTTCGTGCTGAGGCACCAGAAGTTCTGGACGACATTTCTTTGAAGAGAAAATGCCTGTGGGGCACCTGCAACCAAGGGTGAGTTCGCTCTGCTTAAGGGCCAATGTGTTTTCACCTGAAACAAGATGAAACTAGAGTGACTGTTACTGTGGGGTCAAGGAAAGACAGCCAAGTACAGTTTGGAAGATGTGGGGATTGGACTGCTTAACTCTGTGGGGGGTCTAGAGTAATGGACACAGCCATTTATTAAGTATGTTCAAGTTCAGCACAAATGGGATGGACAAACAGTAGATTGAATGTGAATACATTTAAAGAGAATCAACACAGCAAAGTGTTTTCAAGGAAGAGGTGTTACAGTCCAGAGAAATGGCCTGGTATGAATTATGGGAACGAGAGGTGGGAGACCCCCCCCCCCCATCAGTAGTAACCAAATTCACCTCTACGGGTTTGCTTTGGAACACCTGTTGCTTTCTCTCAGGTACTTAGCCAGTGCCTGAGGAAAGTACCCAGACATGGGATTGATGAAGAAGATTCCCTGATGGAGCCAGAAGTGCTCATAGGTGGTTTAGGGAGCCACCAGTAAATGTTTCCATGCTATAAAGAAAGTGTCCAAAGGGCTGGCATGATAGCTGAGCCATGGAAGGAAGGTAGTCCAAGTGGCTGGCAAAGGAGCCAAGCCAGGGAAACCCAGAACAGAGTACAAGTTCGGGCTGTGTGCCCAGTGTGTTTCAAAGCCTGAGGGCTAAAGTGAAAGTGGATGTGTTCTGATCTCCATAAATCTGCATTACCAGTAGTGTAGCCCCATGGGGGTCCATCTATGCTTTGTTATTCAGTTGGATGTGAATAAAAGCCATACTTTGGAATCCCACTTCTGGTATTGGACATTATAGTTATTGCTTCCTGTGTCCGGAGTTACTTGGGTGCCCCTGTTGTAGAGTAGCCAAACCTAGCCAATGTGCCGAGAGACATATTTTTCCCTGAACCCAGCCCACCAGGTAGTGCTGTCAAGATGGAAATGGCATACCTGGGTGGGGGTTACATATAATTACACCGTTAGCATGCATTTCAGTTCTACTAGGAAAGCAATGAGATAAAATAACCAGCAACATCAATGGGGTTTAGGGAAGATAAGCAATCATAAAAAGTGGGTTTTCAGCTAGAAATTCTATGATGCAAAAAGGGCTGGGAGTGTCCCTTTAATCACAATCAGTGCAATTAGGGTTTACACAAGTAAAATAAGTAACACATACAGTAGACAGGTGGGAAGTTGTCTAGTATACACTGACTGTAAATGCTGTATTGAATTGCACTTTCTAGTCAATCCCTATTTAGAGGCAGTACAGTTAAAGTGCCACTGAGGCACAACTTCATGCCATCCATGTTAGATCTGGAGCAATTCAGAAGGGGGTGATCTGAACCAATTATTTAAGCTCTGTACCTCACCACAAGGCACAGTAGTGGCAAGAAAGAAGATAAAATCATGATGACTTCAGAAACCTAGGACAGGCCATCAAATAGAGCAAAGCAGATACCATCTTCTCTGCAATACTGCCACTCCATTATGCAGATAAGAGACATAAAGCCAGGATTCCAAGAATGAATGCCTGGATCTGTGCTGGTGCAAGGAAAGGGTTCACCTTCTTTAGAAACTGGATGACCTTTGATGTAAGTGGCAATCTTTTCAGAAAAGATGGACGACACATGCATCAGAAAGGAGCAAGCATCTTGGGAAAAATGGATCGACAAAATAATACAGTAGATTAGACTTTAAACAGATTATAGAGAGGGGAAAGATACTGAAAGAAGCTAGTGAAGTCAAAAAGAACACGGAAAGTGATGCGAATTAACAAACTCCTGTCAAATAATCTAATTCAATGCAGAGTTGCTCTGAATCCAATAAACAGAATTGGATTTATTGGATTTTTAGCTTTTTTTTTAATTCAGAATTTTGGTATTCTAAGCCAAAATTCCAAATTCCAAAAAATCACTTGCTAATATTTAAAACCTCCCCCCACTCAAGAAAAGTACACAGGCACACATAAAGGACCAAAAAAAAATCTCTCCCCCACCCTTCTTCCCCCCTTCCCTTTAACGTGCCATGGGGAAGGGGGCTCCCACTCTTCAGCTGCTGTGGGAGGCTCAGGTTAAAGGACTGGAGATGGTAGGAGGCCAGTGAGGGCAACACAGTGACTCCAGCTTCTGTGTTGGATTGGTGGCAGCAAAACTGTACCCATTTACTCTCTCAATGTCTTGATTGATGTAGTAGTGGTCCACAAAAAAAGACCCTCCCCTCCCCAGCAAGCCAGATTCTGACCCCTCCTGGTACATGATCCCCTCCCAGCAAGCCAATGTCCAGCTCCCTCCCCCATTACCCCGTCCTCCAGTTCAACTCCCCCAAGCCTCAATCCATAGCAATGACACAAGTCCGGTTCGCAAACACAAGGAGAGAGCAGCTAATAATGAGCTGAATAAATAGAATCCAAAGTGCACAGGGACCCCATTCTCGCCCCATTTAACTCTGAGGTCCTCCTGAATACTTTTTACTGGCCCACTATGGGCTCATGTGTACTTTGTACTGGGTGTGGGGATGTTTCAGTTTTTAAGAATGCAGTCAGATGCAGAATCAGACATTCATTTCTACCTCTCATGCCTCAGCTGGCATTGGAACAAAATCAGAGTTAGAACTGGTAGTTCTGATTATCGGACAGATGCAGAGCAGAATCAGCAGGTTCTATGCAGCCCTAATTCAGAGGCAACACAAGTTGTCAAGGAGTGGGACCAAAAGAACAAAAATGCAAATGGAGATGTATAGCATGTGCAGTAATGCAAGAAGCCTGGAAAAACATCTGTATGAACTAGAGACGCTGGTCTCACTGGAAGAACAGGATACAAGAAAAATACAGCCATGGTGGGATGCCAGTGACCTGTGGGGAATGGAGATGGACAACAACAAACCATGCAAGAAGGACAGACCTGGCAAGAAAGTTGGAGGGATTGCACTGTATGCTACAAGCCAGATGCTGGTAACTGAAAGACAGCACCTTAGCACAGAGGAAATCAAAACACTGGCTGAGAGCCTCAAATGGAAGTGGAGACACAGTCACTGTTGGCCTATGGTTTAGACCACCAGACCAGAAGGAAAACCAGGATTTCATACTTTTTAGGTAACCCAAGAGGTACTGTAACAGCAAAAGAAAGTGTGTTGCTCATGGAAGATTTTGGTCATCCAACCATAGACAGGGAGAAGAGAATTGCTAAGACCAGGTGATGTAAGCAAATTCTGGATTTTATAAAGGACTGCTGATACAATGTGTCAAGGGAACCAGTAGGGAGCAAAGAACACTTGACCTGATCATTAGCAATAAGGATGATTTAGTCAGAGGTGTCGACATTTGAGACAGTGACACTGGGGACTAAATCATAGCATCATCAGATTCACCAGTGGAAAGTAAAAGAAGGGACATACACTGCACGAATACAGCACTTCACACGACAGATTTTTGAAAATGATGGAGCTCATAGCACTGATACCATGGGAAAGCACACTCATGGGCAGAAATGTTCAGCAACAATGGGGCACCCACAAAAGCCATCTAGAATCCTGTAGGGGGGTGTACCTGGACTTCATCAAAACTTTCAGCACTGTGTCACAGTGGGGGATAACAGTCTAGTTCATGAAATGGAGACCCAGGCATAACCTGATGTATAATGTAATGGATTAGAAGCTGGTTACACAGCAGGAAACAGTTACAATAAAGGGCAATCTATTTACATGAAAACAAGTGATTACCGGAGCCCTGCAATGTTTTGTTCTGGGGCCAACATTGTTTAATATAAGCAATCTGGAGGTGAGTACCAGCAACTGGGTTACTAATGACAACACAAGTTACATTGCAGAAGGAGGTTAATGAAGTGCAGAGGGGCCCAGACATGCTCAGAAACTATAAAGACCAATGGCAGATGAAATTCAAGTTTGAAAACTGCAAAGCTCTTCATCTAGGTCAGATAAATATGAAGCAAGATACTAAATAAACAGTAACTAGATTAATGCAAGTTGGCAGGAAAAGGACCCTGGGTAATGATCTTGGCCAATCAGGAGCCATCAATCTTTCTACCCATTTCATAATTACAGTTTTCTAATATCTGAAATGAAAAACACCATCACACCAAATGCAGCTCTTTCAGATGTCAAGGATGAGGGGGAAAGAAGGCACTCAGAGTCTTTGAAAGGAGAAAGGTGTAAGGGAAACAGCAGGAAGACCTACTTCACAGAATGAGTGGTGAGCACCTGGAATAGGCTTCCACAACAGGTGGTGTCAGTCGATGCTGTTTGTACCTTCAAGCTCAAATTAGATAGATACCTTGAAGACAAGTGGGTGACAGGGTATTCCTCCTGAGCTGGTGGGGAAAGAACTTGATCGACCACTGCTCTTTCTTTTCCATGGGTGCATGTTTGTAAGGCTGCTTGTACTAAAAAGAAATCAGAAATTAAACTCCTCCAGCTGTAAGTGGAAAGAGCACTTCCTTTTGCTGTTGTGCTCCTGATGTGATGAAAGTATTAAGTTGTTAGTGTTTTTTCTCCCTCGTGCAGTTGATTTGCTTGCCATTATAATAGAAAGCACTTGTGGGATGCTGTTTGTGCAACTTTATTTACTTTTACTGACCAGACAATGAATAAATGTGTCATCCTAAACCGATAAGCTAATGATGATGTAATGTTGGTAAAGTATGTTTTTCATTTGCTGGACTTGTAACTGCTGTATTGACATGTCACATATGGAAAGTCTTTGCATTATCTTACATTCATTCAGTCCACTGCAGAAGGCTGAGGTGGTGGGAGGGTTTATGTCAATCATCATCCTTGCCTCAAATTATACCAGGTTCGATACCTAGGTAACTGTTACCAAAACCTACCTACCTAGTTCTATATAGTGCAACACCTCAATACAAGCTGTACCTGCCATAACCTCTAACCCGTACCCAATCCTGTACTCCAGGCCCCTACCTACTCTATTAGTACCTAGGGTGGTGGCAATTGGCAAACATGGGTTGCTGAGCAGATGAAAATTACGAAGAAAGGTAGCTACTTACCGACACACTGTGAGTGAGCAACTGATGAGACTACTATACCCATAAGTCTAGAGGGAGGAAGATGGGAGTCAGATCATGTTGGTACTATGAGGGAGGTGGAAGGGGTAAAGGGGGATGATTTTATTTTTGGGAAGGTGGGGTAACTGGGGTGCTATGAGGGTGGGGAAAGGGTGTTTTTCTCATTATTTACTTGAGAAGTGGCACTTTCAGGCACAATACTGACATGATGTGGACCAGCCTATTGGTACAGAGGCAGCACTACCACCTGTGGTGTTGATGACCAAGGTTTGGGAGTGAATCAAGAGCACACATGACATGCACTGATGTCACTGCACATCAGCCTCCACCAGGGACAGCAACAAAAAGCAGAAAATCCCTCCATGCTATGCAGCATGAAACCAGGAGCCTCCCAGGACTGCCTCCCAAATGATGCCCGGTCAGGCTCATTGGGGACCTCAGGTTGATATTGGAGCCTCCACTTGCCCTCAAGGGAGCCACACCGTGAGGGATAAATCATGGGCCTCCCCATGTGGGTTGACTGGGGGAATGCTGAGTGGGGGTGAAGAGTATCGGAGGTCAAATATGGTACATCCCTACCAGTAATAGAGTGCCATAAAGAGAATTAAAAAAAAATACAGACACAATGTGTCACTTCAAAATAGGGATTTGGATTTAAGGTTCCACTTTTGATATTCATTCTGAGGCCTTATTTGAACTGGAATCTAATCAGACTTGGAAATGGAACCAGAAACTCGTAAATTCCATAGAATTCCTAATGGAAGGGAATGGGCCTATTGATGACCACCCCCAGATGGCTTGGTGAGGATAACTTCAAGCATTCCAAACCATTAACTCAGATTCCACAGACCACTCTCTTTAAGTAATGCACCTGGGAAACAAAAACCCAGGGGAAGAGTACACAATGGGGGGTACTAACAACAACAAAAATGGAAAGGGACCTGGGGATAATCATATCAGATGACCTAAAGGTAAGCAAGCAATGTGAGATGGCAGTAAGGAGGGCTGGGGGGATACTGGGATGTATAGGGAGAGGCATCACCTATAGAAAACAAGAAGTTGCTATCCCTCTGTACAGACAGTTGGTGAGACCCCATCTGGAGTACTGCGTGCTGGAGACCCCGTCTCCACAAGGACATAGACAGGATGGAGGCAGTCCAGAGGAGGGCAACTAAAATGGTGCAGGGTCTGCACCAGAAGCCATACAAAAAGAGACTAGAGGAGCTTAATATATATACCATCGAGGAAAGGAGGAAGGGGGGGACATGATAGGAACTTTCAAGCACCTCAAGGAAATCAACAAAGTCCAAGAGGGTAGCATCTTTCAGAAAAAGAGATGTGCAAGAACAAGGGGGCACAATTTGAAGATGGTGGGAGGGCAGCTCAGGAGCAATGTAAGGAAGTATTTTTTTTTATGGAGAGGGTGGTGGATGCATGGAATGGCCTTCCTGAGGAGGTTGTGGGGTCAAAAACAGTGGGGGAATTCAAGAATGCATGGGACAGACATAAGGCAATTTTGGTGGGGTGTAGGAAGAAGTAGGTGGTTGGTTAACTAGGATCTACAGCTTATCCAATAGGTAGGAAAATGGGCAGACTGGGTGTGCCAGGCAGTCCTTATCTGCTGTCAAAGTCTATGTTTCTATATTACTTGGTCTCGGACATTACTGGAGTCAAAAGAATACAAATGTAACCCTCTTGCAAATGGGGGTTCCCAAAAATCTTCCAGGAGCTTGCTTGAATGCTCCAAGCCTGAATGGTGTTTGGCGTTTAAGCCATTTATCTGTGAGTACTTTTAGAGCCTCTGGTACTGTCTCTTTAAGAGCTGTCTGCTTGCAGAGATAATTAGTTTGTATGGGGGGGACTGTGTGTTTTCCTGCTTGAGTCCCGCTCAAGCTACTGTCAAATCGCTCCGTTTCTGCCATCGCTAAGTGGGCAGAAGGAACACTCTTCAAAGATGTACTTGCTTGCTTGTAACCTGTTAGAGTAATAATGAAAATGCAGTTTGATTTAACCTGCTTTCTTGTAGCAAGGACAGTGCAGAGCAAGCTCCCTCATGTTGGTTCTGAACTGCTGAACTGGACCAATC
Source organism: Neoceratodus forsteri (assembly GCA_016271365.2). Lineage (NCBI taxonomy): Eukaryota > Metazoa > Chordata > Ceratodontiformes > Ceratodontidae > Neoceratodus > Neoceratodus forsteri. The sequence continues at coordinate 568,563,396 of CM057450.1, forward strand.
ATGGTGGGGATCCTTTAAAATGGAGCCTGCTCTGGGTGAATCAGAACTTGGACTCTCCTCTGGAGCCTGCTGTAAGGGGATTGTAAGGGCAGTTACTCTGGGAAATGTAGTTTTGACTTCAGCGCCTTTTTTCCACCAACAGGGGGAGTTTATTGTGAGTGACAGCTAAACCAGCCAAGAACTGGGAGGAACTCAAAGGAAGTGCCCGGTTTTGTCTGCTGGAATTTCAGTTTAGCTTTGGCAGTGAAGAGTCAAGGAGCCCTGTGCTTCTTCGGTGTGCAGTTCAGTGCGGGAAACGCAGGTAAGGCCCCAAGTTTTGGTCTGCAGCCTGTGCAAGTGCTTGTTCGAACTGAATCCAACCTGTGAAGAGAATAAAGGAGATCTGAAGAGTAGAAACCAGGCTCACCCTGTAGAAGACTGGAGAAATTGCTGAATCGTGCTCGGTCTGTCAGGAACTGAACCTGCTATGTGTTCTCCCGGGTATTGTGCAGTAATTGCGATCAGGATAGAGAAGCAGCCTGCCTGGTATAGTACTATCCTTTTACATATAAATGTGTGTAGTGCTTGTGGGGAATCGTGTTTCAAATCCCCTGTACAGTGAATTGAGTGCATGAAGCTGGAAGTAAACCCCAGCTTAATCCAGACTATATCCATTTGCTCCAAACTGCAGTGGGGTCCAGTCACAAGGACCTTGCCCACATGGTCTCCTCCTGACAATCCAGGACAATCTGCCTGCCATCCAGTTCCCAGCACTGAGTTTGTGAGTACAAAGCAGGGTAGCTCCCTGCCATCTGTTTATCGAATTGCGAGTGTGTTATCTAATTGTTGTGTTTTATTTCTTCATGAACTGAGCCATCTGGCTCCGGATTACAATTGGGTATTGTGCAAGTGTTTTTTCATCACAGGGCCCCAACCAGCTGCACCAAATAGGCTAGCCTTCTATTGCCTGGGTACCCAGAGACAGTGACTTATAGATTAGGCCTGTGCACAGTGCCCTAGTTTATATATATATATATATTAGAGTGGTAAGCTAATTAACCTGATTTCCCCCAGTCCTTGTTATTTCCCCCTAAATAAATCAGATCTGTTTGTTTCAGCAAAGTTACACTGCCTGAGGTATTCATTTATGTTACAGTATTGTACTGTGGTTTTTGCACTGTATCATCTTGTTTTACAGGGGGTCCCTAGATTCCAGCTGACAGACCAGTCCTGGGGGTAAGTGTATGTGCAAAGGGTACTGTGATTGATTTGTGTGGGCCACTAGTGGGAAGAAAGGGGGGTTGCAGTGACCCAGAGGGCTGTGACCAAGTCATATTAGACTGTCTTAACCCCGACCTCTGGGTGGAGGCACCCGCCATCGGATCCAGGCCCCTCAACCTGTTAGTGGCAAATCAGGCAGGGGTAGTAGCCCTTGGGATAGCGCCACCTAGGGGTTACACAAACTTCATTCCTCTTGGGTTAGTATCTCAGCAGCCTTCGTCTTCAGTCATTCCTCTCAGTGCTCTTCCACTATCTGTGCCCATTCTAGTGCACAGGGGAAAGTGTAGCCCTACTGGTCATGGACCAGAAGCCAGATCTCATGATCCCACTTGGCACAGCTTGCTTAACTAATGACAAGGACAGCCTGGTGGGAGATAGAATGTATCCTGTCCGACTGGACACCCTGGTGGCAAAACAGTTTATGGGGTTGCTTCTGCTTACTCCTACTGTCCAGGCAGTATAACTACTCATGCTCCCTTCGGATTCTTCATCCTTGGTGAACTCTCTCACAACATTGCCTTCTTTTTTTTAAATAGCTTTTATTAAGATGGGAAAAGGACAAATATGTATAAATATACTGCAATCATCACAGCCAAAAAATAACTAGGAAAACAAAGGAAATATACAGGTTACAGGTCACAAATACCAATTAGGTAAAAATCATTCATAAGTACTGAAACTTCGTTTTGGTCTAAGTAAGAGACAGTCAGAACCAGTAATCATCTATAGTGAATTAAGTAAGATACACATTTAAAAACATCAATGAAAGGACCGAGTAGTTCTATATTTACATGATAACTCTATTACCAATCCAGTTTGGTACATTATAAAATATCTTCGTTTTCTGTTAACACTTTAAATTGGAAAAGATTATGGCCCTCTCAATAATGGTCCTAAAGAAGGGGCAATATTTTTTCATATTGACAACACTGCCATCTTCACTGATGATCGCCCCTACTCCCCTCACTGATCTCTAACAGGTATTCTGTACAACACCTTTATATGCACCCACACTTGGTTCAGTGGTTTCTGCCACGGGGTGGGCACACCAGCATCCACTGCTCCACTGATTAGCGCTTCTGGTGATAAAACAGTGCCAACCTCCCCATGTGCCCAGTTTCAGAGGGCCTCAATCCTTTCTTTGCAAGGGGACTTTCCTGAGGGGCAGGAACCAACACCAACTTGCAGCTGTCTGACCCAGTAGCTGGCTGCCATTTCCACCCCATGGTCTCTTTAACTGTACTGTGGCAGGAGAGGACCAGGTGCTGGGAACACACACCACTGGACTGTCGACAGATAGCGGTGGTGACTGGGATTCAACTCCCAAATCCAAGGAGCTTTGACATGGGCTGCATAATGCACCAGCCTCACATCAGCTGCCTGCCTCCCGCACTGCTGACAGGATACCTGTTGTGCTGGCCACAACCTCACTAAGCTCTCCACCGCTGCTACTGCCAAGGATGTGTTTAACTGAGCGTTGTCACTCATAGACTGCATGCTGGCTGAAAGCAGGTGACAGGATTTAGCAAGGTTTAAGATTACTTTTAGTTTTTCTTTCCTCTCCCTCTACTCACTCTTGTTCACACACATCTCTGAGGCAGCAAGTACTCACACTGCCATCAACAATTCAGTTGGAAGCTGCTGCAGATGATAGCTGTTCTTGTCATGGCAGAGAATAATGCATGGTCAACAATGTACAACAAGGCTGTGTTTCCATCAAGGGATTCTGATGACATCATAGGGACCTTAAGAGCTGTTATTTAAAAAAGAAACAGACCCCCCACACACATACACACACACACACACACACACACACACACACACACACACACACACAGCTGCAATAAATCTACTCAGATGAGGGGTGGATTTAAATTTTTTTAATGATAAAACAGAGGGTTTTGTGTTAGGGAAGGGTCTTGTCTCTGAGTGTGGGGAAAAAAATGAAAGTAAAATGGCAGGAGGCATGAATTTCCATTCTAAGTACCACAGAATGCTTGCCCCTAGTTAAATATGTTAGCAGCACTTGGATAACTCGAGTTCACGTGTGTGCAGCCCCTGGAAGTTTCTTGCTACATGTATGTCAACATTGATCCCAGCTACTAGGCTGTACTAAAAGAAGGCCTGGTGGTTGTAGGCAAATAGTTTTGCAAACAGTTTTGTTTTTTGCCTCGCACCACACCAGAGGTATCTGCATACCTGTGTAACTTGGTTGTTATGAAAGGGTTACCAGGACCCATGCACCTTTAAAATAATGCACATAATAATGAAGTGTCACACTAGGGCTATGATTTATGGCGTGTAAATGAAAATAATGTGTCTGTGATTGAAGTGCACTGAAGGGGTAAAGCGTATCTCTGTGTAGGTTCTGAAATGTGTTCTAAATGTTAATGAGGTACATCCTATTTCACAGTATGTGTTTTGTATAGCGACAGTAAGTCTAGGTGCCAGCAATGTATCTGCAAATTGCCCATTGGTTGGGAGGGTTCCTAAGCAATGTTTTCCTCCCATTAGGGACATAGAAATAGGGGCACCAGCTCACCAAAAAACAATTCTAGTTCATGGTGTGAATCCCAGTCTGGTGCCTGTGTGCATCTGTTCTAGCTTTAATACCCCATGTGCATGTCTCCAACTATGACAGGCTGTGGGGACTGACAAGTCCAAGGATGGTGGCAGGGTTCCTGAGTCCTGGTGGCATAGGCTGCCTTGGGCACAGGTCTCTGGAGGCTGGGGTCCTAGCTAGGATCTGGGATGATTCTCTCTTAAAGGGGAACTGTCAGCAATAAGAGCCTCATACCCAAGTGTGAGGCTGATCCCAATTTGCACTTTGCATACAAAAACATTTTTTTTGCTTACTGTTTACTGCAGTATAGTACAATGTACTAGGCTAATTTTTTTGACTTCTAAGATGCCATTTCCTGTAATCAGAAATCCCAGAATCCTCTGCAGCTGACATCAGAGGAGGGCTGCAGAGCTGGGAGATTCAATAACCTTCAGTAGCCCACAGTATACATGTTCAAAATTTTGTAAGTTAAAATCAGATGTTTGCTGGTCCTGCTGTGCTGATGGAGCTTAGTACAATCCTCTGTGACTGTACCTAGCCCCAGAAGAACAGCAGACCAGCAAACAGAAGAGTAATCAGTAAGTAAATAAAAGTGCATATGCACACAAAGGGCTAACTGGGGTCAGCCTCACACTTGGGTGTGAGGCTCTTATTGCTGACAGTTCCCCCCTTAAGGAGGGTCTCCTGATGGCTTCCGGGCCATCTGTCCTGTGTTCCTGTGAATGGTGGTAGACCAGTGGGAGATGAAACCCTGTGCTGGCAAGGTACTGTGGCCATGGAGGGTCTCTGTGAATGGTGAAATATCAAGGCAACTGCCGCCAGTGATGTGAACCCCAGGGGAAGGGATGGGCCCGGTTGGTATAGTAAACCCCTGTTAGCTGTAGCCGCATTAAGGTGCTCACTCTGACCCCCCCCCATGGAGGCATGGGGCTCAGCACAGAATGTGAAGGTAATGTATACCTCAGTTGTGCTGTGTGAATATGTGTTTGGAAGGGTATATCCCTTGGCTGCCCTTCACCAGAGGCACCAACCACTATTTTTGTGCCATACAGGATGGGGTACAACCCAATCCCCTAGTCCTCCTTGTGGTTGTGAGGGGCCCTGAATGTAGCTGTTGATACCCCTAATGTCATCTGTAGATAAATGGGGAAATGTGTACCTGTAACTGCAGTAAACATAAGATAATGTGCTGGAGAGTTGTGCTTAAGTTGTAAATATGTTGGAAAGTAACTGATGCTGCTAATCTGACTTGAAACTATGACCAGCTGGTTGTGGGACAGTGCACAGTAACTGATTGATCCAAATGATGACTGTGAATATAGTTGATGTGAACTGGACCCCAAACTGGGGGCTGTGGCTACAGCCTACCATTACCTCATGCTGTGTGTGCACCAGCTTGCAAATAAATTGCTGTCATTTCAAGAAATAAGTTTTTTCATAAGTGTCTTGTGGTGTCTGAGTAATTTCCTAAAGGATACAGTATCAAATGTAATTGCAACAGTTAATGCAAACTGAAATTAAGTTATGGGATTACAGTTTACTGTACCGGTAGATAAGACCTACCCCAAGTTGCCATGTGTGGACAGTAAAGTGCAAAGCTTAACCTATTTTTTAGCAAGCAAAGGTGGCTGTTTACTCCTAGTGCCAGGAGGATGATGAGAACGTAAAGCAGAAAAGGTTACTGACATGAAGCTAGAGGACAAACACCATGCATTATACCCAGGCCCCGCTAACAGTTCAGGCATTGAGATCCCCATCCATGCAGCATTGGGGCCGCCAAACAGGAAAGTAAATGGTCTTCCCCAAGGGGCACAGGTAGTCAGGATGGCCAAGCAAAGGCCCTGGTGGTGTGCAGGGACTTTATAGCCACACCACAGCCATCCCTGATTAATGCGCAGAAAGCAAGTCCAAGACTGGGAAATGTACAATCACAGGGGGCGAATCCTGGTGAGACTGTAGCATCCTATACCCCTAGATACAGGAGTTGACCCTGAGGTTATTGCCTGCCTCCTCCTCACCAAAGGGACATTTGTGTAGGGAAGGCCAGAAGTAGGGGTAGTATTACACGTGGACATACTGGCTTTGTGTTTTTCCTTACACAATGCATAATCCTGTAAAGCATTTTGAGGTATGGCTTGTGTGAGAGCTGCATAAAATTAAAGTTGTACTGCATTATATTTTTACCTAGATTTTCAGTTAAAAAGGTGTTCTGGCATTAAACATGAGTGCTAAGAGTCACAACATTGGTCAATCTGATCAGATGATTGTCATTACGTATTCCTTTATAGATATTTGAAAGAACAGAGCTCCAACACTTTTATTAGCTCCACAAGGTGAGACTGTCCAATTAATAGCATCGATTACAAGACATAGACATGAGGAATCAAATGTTATTTTAAGATACACTTAGAATCATATTCTGTGTGTTTCTTTTTATTTATTTTTATGTTTGCTTGCACGCATGTGCAAGAAACATAGTGCCATCATCCGAGATTTCGGAGGTGTGCCACCTCCTCCTCAATTCAGTCAGTGTGTTGTGGTAGCGTACCTGTAAGCCAATGCATGCTGGAACTGTCTATAGACAAGCTCCAAAATGCAGTGGCATACAGTTGAAAGGGGAGCTACGCTTCAGTGAGCAGCGATAAACTATCACCTGCTCATGCGCGAGCTCCCCTACACACACACACACACACACACACACACACACACACAGAAGCGCACGCATACCGCATGCTCGCTCCTCCCGCATGATAGCCAGCGGGGTGCCCAATCCCCGTCGGCTTGTGCGCGCCCCCGTTTCATGCCACGCCAGTGCCCACCCAGCGTGGCAATTCGATAGAATAGCCACGGGGTGCCTAACTCCCCATCGGCTCCACTGTCCTCACCCCTGCTATTGGGTGCCACGCTGGGAGACCACCCCAGCGTGGCAACTGATCCATGGCCGACGGGTGCCCAACTCCGCCGGCTCCACGCCCCCAGTTGTCCTTGTGCCATGCTGGGAGCCCACCCCAGCATGGCAAATGTCCCACATCGTCTTTTTTTTTTAACCTGCAAAATAAAACGGTCCACCAGCGCTTCTCAGCCCCTTCCCACAACCCGCAGCCACCCACTGCACACCCTGCCTCCCACACCCCTTCACTCATACTTACCTCCAGAGCTCAGCGCGACGATCTTTGGTGGACCGGGAACACGTCTGCACTCTTCAAAGCCGACCGCGAACTGAGGAAATGCCGGTAAGCTGTATAATGGGCTAGATAGGGGTTTTCAACTTTATTGCATATCTCAGGCATGTTTTGGAATTTTTGCACCAAATTTTCAACATGGGGTTTTTGGGACCCCTTCTCATGAATGATGTCACTGTCATGGCGTTATTCAGGCCCGAAGGGTGATTTCGCAGTCACTGTGCAGTCACTGCATGAAATCACCTTGGGCCTGAATAACGCCATGACAGTGACATCATTCACAAGAAGGGGTCCCAAACATATGTTGAAAATCTGGTACAAAATTCCAAAATGACTGTTTAACAGCGTGAGTTGCGCGAGTTCCTACACAGGCTCGTAAGTTCGCGAATTTTCTATATTTTCACTCCAGATTTTCAACATTGCCATTTTACCACACCTTCTTATGAGCAGTACTGCTGTCATTTTTCACATCTCAGCCAAAATGTGTTTCCGCCCATGTAGCGCACAATGGCACAGTTGGTGTGCGAAATCAATGTACAGGACAAATTAAGAAAATCACAGTGACACTGTTCATGAGCAGAGGTCTTAAAATGGCTATGTTGAAAATTTGGTGAAAAAATTCCTAAAAGTGACTGTTTTGCGAGCGTGCCTTGTACAGTTCCTACGCACGCTGGTAAGTTCGCGAATTTTCAATATTTTCACTCCAGATTTTCAACATTGCCATTTTACCACACCTCCTTATGAGCAGTACAGCTGTCATTTTTCACATCTTGCCCAAAATGTGTTTCTGCCCATGTAGCGCACAATGGCGCAGTCGATGTGCAAAATCAATGTATGGGACACATTAAGAAAATCACAGTGACACTGTTCATGAGCAGAGGTCTTAAAATGGCTATGTTGAAAATTTGGTGAAAAAATTCCTAAAAATGACTGTTTTACGAGCGTGCGTTGCGCAGTTCCTATGCATGCTCGTAAGTTTGCAATTTAATATTTTCACTCCAGATTTTCAACATTGCCATTTTATTACACTTCCTTATGAACAGTACAGCTGCCATTTTTCATGTGTCGCCCAAAATGTGTTTTCGCACATGTAGCGCACAATGGTGCTGTTGGTGTGCGAAAGCAATGTTTAGGACAGATTAAGAAAATCACAGTGACACTGTTCATGAGCAGAGGTCTTAAAATGGCTATGTTGAAAATTTGGTGACGAAAGTCCATAAAATGACTGTGTTAGGAGTGAGCATTGCGCAGTTTCCACGCACCCTCCTACGTTCATGACTTTGTAATATTTTCTGTCCAGATTTTCATCAGTGGCATTTTTCCATACTTCCTTATGAACAGTACAGCTGTCATTTTTCACAACATGGCTGAAGTGTGTTTTCACGCTTCCAGCGCAGAAATGCGTGGTCGCTGTGGGAAATCATTGTTCGGCACAGATAAAGAAAATCACAGTGACACTGTTCATGATCGGAGGCACCAAAATGCTTGAGTTGACAATCTGCTGTAAAAAATCCCCAACCTAATTATATTACTAGTGTGCGTTGCACAGTTTCTATGTACACTCGTGACTTCACCATTTTTTTAAATATTTTTACTGCAGATTTGCAACATTGCCATTTTTTACACCTCCCCATGAACAGTACAGCTGTCATTTTTTACATCCTGTTTGGAATGTTTTTGCACCTGTGGTTCTAAATGCCGTAGTCGCTGTGCATAAGCAGCTTTCGGCTAACAAACTGATATTCACCCTGTTCATGAGGTGGGGTCACAAAAAAAACATGTTGAAAATTTGGATTGAAAATACCAACGAATGCCTGAGGTATTAGGGTTTCCAACCATAACGCCCAACCCTGTAGAGAATGACAGGCATCAGGGGTGTGACTTGGGATTCTTGCCTGTAATGCTCATACCATTCCACACCCTGCAGCCAGTGAGAGGCATCGAGGTATGCCTTGGACTCTTCGGCCCCAAAGTTCACCCCATTCTCCTATATCGCACCCATCTCACCGTATTTCCTAATGAAATGGGGTGTGCATAAGGGCCAAAGACCCCAAGGAACACCGTGACACTTGTCAGTGTCTGCAGGGTGGGGTGTGGTGAAATGGCGTGGCCGTTATGCCTGACGATCCAAACGCACACCCCAATGCCTGTCACTCTCTGCAGGGTGGTGGGGGGGTTGGCTTCAGTTCAATGCTTCACTGCCATTCCTATTACGCAGCTCTGTAACTTCTACACTACCACTGCCAATGCCAGCAAGCAAACATTCGGCATTGACAAATGCTTGTTTCTATCTATGTTACAAGGATGAACCCCAGGTTTGGTTACAGAAAGCTATTATAGAGTAGGTCGACTTTTGTTAATCTAGTTCTGATCGAGTGCCATAGTACCATATTTTAATTAAAAGGTGGCATTTTTTAGACAACATATATGGGTTGTTCAGGCTTACCATCTGCTCCTCTCTTTGGCAACTCATGGGAAAATGGTCCACAAATTGTTATAAAGTGACCCAAAAGTGCTGGAAATGCAGCGTTCCTATTAAAATTAACATGTGGCCTATTCTGGCAGTGCTGGTGGTAGCACTTGTGTTACCACGTAAGAAACCCAGGCTCATGCCTTGAGACTAACACTGGGCAGGACAAGTCTGGAGTGCCGTGCAGAGGCCACACTCTCAAACTCCATTGGGAAGGTTGCACTTGTCCCGCTTTAACATCCCATCCTTCGTTGGGATTGGAGGTGACATTGGACATGATGGGTCATAATGACACCTGCATGACATCCTGTCCTCCCCTTCAAGGACTGGTATGGAAGGATAGTCCTATGTAGGGAGATGGGAGGAGCCACATAGGGAAATAAATCAAAGGGGTAGGCATTGTAGTGTGACAGTCTGCCATGCCTTGGTTGCCTGTTGGCATCTTTAGAGGATCTGTAACCTAGGGTTGTGGGTAGACCCCAGCTACGATGTTCGTGATGTATTTTACTGGAGATGACACGGACACAGCCAGGAGAGTTAGCAGATTTAATCAGCGCCTTGCCTTGCATTACACATTGATGTTGGGTCTCTCTCAGTACTTTTAGCTTGGGGAGTCTCTTAACCCATACACTGCCATGTCTCTCCATGAACTAACTGGTAATTTAAGGTCATATAATCTGTAAGTTGCCATAGCTCCCTATGGCATACATATACTGACTGACCTTTCCTGTTAGTTTTATTTAACTCAGTTACGGCATTTATTATGTTTACTGTATTAGTGCATGTAACTACATATAGCTACCAACATTTATATATTGTAAGGCTCAGAGTATAAAATGCAGAAATAAATGCAGACGTAGCCTATCTGAGCTAACAGTGGTAAACTGGTCACAAGACCCCTTAGCTAATGGTTGCAACATAAGCACACATGTGGAAATACCCTTGCTTTTTAGCTTTTAGTCACAAGATGGAGAAAAGGGCAGAAGTGGCGACTATTGCAGTGTACATTTTTCAGATCTGTTAGAACAGCAGCACCAATGATGTTACTTTAGCTGGTTTTAATGTAGTTTTAAGCAAAACAATGTTATATGCTGTTTTACCAGTATTACATATGGGAAATCGGCCAATGGAGCAGTCCCATTGGGGTGTTCCTGACATATAATCTAAAACATATATTGTCAACAACTTTGTTTTGGTACTTAGTAAATAGCAAATATAGCAGCACACATGATTATATTATGGTTTGTAATAAAGAAAGAAGAATATAAAACAGTTTGTTACAATGGTTGTGTTGCGGCCACACACTAAAAATAATTTTAAAATGGTCTACTTCTTAATACCAAAAAGACCAAATATGCCTTTTGGGCCCAAACCTTCTGTGGGTAAACTGAAACAGTCTGATTCCTCCCTTTGTGTTTTCGATTCTAGTGTGGTTTGAATAGAATTACTTTCTCAGTTTAAGTATTTGAAACAGAAAATAGGACAAGTGTAACCCCCCCCCCCACAAATGGGGGTTCCCGAAGAGTCTTCCTTGAGCTTGCCTAAATGCTCACTGCCAGGCTGGTGTTCTGCGTTTTAGTAGATTAAATGTATTGCCAGAGAGTGCCTGTATAGCCTCTGTGTACTGTCTCTTTAAGAGTTGCCTGGATTGCAGTCTTAATTATTCTAAAAGGGAGCTCTGTTAGAAGATGTGCTTGTTTGCTGATCATTTGTTAGAGTAGTAATAATATTGCAGTTTGTTCTAACCTGCCTTCTTTGCAGCAAGGACTGTTCTGTTAATCTCCACCAACTTGGCCCGGGACTGTCAGAATGGGCCAATCAGTACTGTCGGAACTCTAAAATGGAGCCTGCCTACAGGGGCTTGGTGGGGTCAAAACTTGTAGGAATTGTAGTTTTTGCATTTTGGCACCTAAAATAACCTGGAGGGGGAGCCCTTGTTGTGACTGACAGATCAGCCAACCAAACCTTTTGGATCTTGGGGAAATTCCCAAGCTGCTTGTAGCTAGTTTCAGTTCTGAGCTGGGAAGTGAAGAAATAACAGCTTGAATGATTCAAGCAGCAGCGTAGATTTGCCCTGGAGAACTGTGGAAAGGCCTGAATTTTGGCCTGCATGCCTGCCTGCTGTCCCTGAGAGGGAACGTGTGCCTTTTCGGACTGAATCCGAACTTGGAGAGTGAAGTAAGCCACTGAATTGTGACCAGGCTCCTACCTGAAGAAGACCGAAGATTTGCTGAATGCGATTGGCCTGTCTAGACTTCCAGCCACCTCTGAACTCCCGGATTATGCAGATACTCTGTAATTGTGACCGGAAAGCCTTTTGCCTGGTACAGTGGAATTTTCTTACATGTGAATGTGTTGTGTGCTTATAGTGGGTCGAGATTTGGTTCCCCACTGTGGTTTGAATTGTGTTCTGCTTGCTGAAAGCTGCATTAGAATTTCCTTATGTGTAAATGTGCTGAGTGCTGCTAGTGGGTCACAATTTGGTTCCCCACTGTGGTTTGAACTGTATTCTGCTTGCTGGAAGCTGCATCCAGCCCCACGGTCTGAATCCAAAATCATCTAAACTGGGCCTGGGCCTTGTCACACTGGTCCAGCCTGACTACCCACTGCACAAAGAAAGCCATTGACAAGAGACCTGCCTGGGGATCAGCCCCCTGCTCAACACTTGAACAGGGACGATGCCTCGGTGATTCGTGTGGGCCCCGCTTCTCCGGGCACTCCAGCTCAACAACCTGCCGTCTCAATTTCGTCCTGCCTGTGTCCAGCGTTGGGTATCGTGAGTAAACATCAGGGTAGCTCCCTGCAACAACAGCTAAATCTAAAGTGTTGTCATCTGATTGTCTGGTTGCTTTTTCTTTCACGAAATGAGCCCTCCGGCTCCAGATTACAAATAGTGTGTGTTGTGCATGTTGCTTTCTTCCATCACAGAGCCACAACCAGCTGCAATGTTCCTGGCTAGCCCATCATCTCCCTACCTGGGTACCCAGAGGTGTGACTGTGTGGGGACTTAAAGCACATGCATAACTGTTTGAATAAATCAGATCTGACTTTTTTGCTTCATTTAACCTGACTGTGGTTCCAGTTTGTGCCAAGAGTACTGTACTGTTGCTATTTACTGTGCATAACCTTGTCTTACAGGGGGTCCCAAGGGTCGAGCCAGAGGAACCAGCCCTGGTGGTAAGTGCAAACAGTGTGGGTCATGGTGTGGTGTACAAGGGGTACTGCGAAAGTGATTATCGTATATTGCTCAGGCCACTAGAAGTGAAAGAGGGGGATTACAGTGTCCCAGAGGGCTGTGCCCAGGTTAGTTTGACCACTACCAACACTGACCTCCGGGTGGAGGCATCCGTTTCGGAACGCAAGCCCCTTAACCTGCTACTAGCCATGCAGGCAGGGGTAGTAACCCTTGGGATAGCGCCACCAAGGGGTTACACGAGGTTCATCAAGTGTGCCCAGATCCTAGCTAATGTCTCATTAGCCTTACAGTGAGCAAACTCAGCTTTGCCCCAACAGGTAGCTCAATCCCTACCTCAATCCCTCCCCTACCATTTCTTACTACTCCCTTATCACCCTCTCACCCCATCTGAAATTCCACTGTGGTTTCCATATCCACTGCCTCCCAGGGTCACTTCTTCCACTTATCCACCACAATTTCTGTGAAGAAATGTTTTCTCATGTCCTCCCTAAACCTTCCCCAACCAGCTTATACACATGCTCCCCAGTTGTGGACCACTCCTAGTACTTGATTAACTGCTGGTAGTCAGCCTTATTAGTTCTTGTGATGAGAAACCTTAATGTTTCCATCATGTCCTCTCACTCTCTTCTAATCTCTGGTGAGTACGTATTAAGATTGCTTAGTCTCTCCTCATATGTTTTCCCTGCTGCCTGTGGATCATCTTTGTCATAGATACCTAGATACATAGATGTTGATGGTAGATCAGGGCCTACGGCCCACCTACTCTGCCCATGTGCGCACGTACTTTGCTTCTTCAGACTTCTCTAGAACTAGGTTATCCCCTTCCCCCAACTACCAGGATCTCCTGATGCCTATCCCATGCATTCTTTAAAATCCTGTAATCGTCTCAGCCCCCCCACCTCCTCCAGTAGGATGTTCCATTTGTCCACTGCCCTGTCTGTGAAGAAATTCTTCCTTACATTCCCTCTGAATCACCCTCCCTCCAGCTCCATCCCATGTCCCTTAGTCATGGAACATTTTTTCCTATGAAAATTTGTTTTTTCCTGCACCTTGTTCTTTCCCATGAGGCACTTGTATGTCTCAATCTTATCCCCCCTCTCCCCCCTCTCCTCCAGAGTGCATATTTAAGTCGTTCAGCTGTCCTCATGGGTTTTGTGATGCAATCCTTGCAACATCTTGGTTGCCCTCCTGTGAACTACACCTCACCCTATGTCCTTAACGTAGGTATGGCCTCCAGGAACTATGGACACTACTTTCAGTAGCGCCCCACTGAGTGTCTTGTATGAGTGGAATTATGACCTCCCTTTTCCTGCTGGTGATACCCCTGCCTATGCAACCCAACATCTTGTTTGCTTTTCCTGCCACCTTGTCGCACTGACACCCTACCTTGAGGTCATCAGAGATGATAACCACTAGGTCCCTTTCCTGCTTGGAGCATTGTATAGCCTCCCCTTCCCTCAGCTGATATGTTGTTCCTGGGTTTTTGTGGCCCATGTGCATTATTTTGCATGTCTTTGCATTAAAGGGAAAGGGAACATTGTTTAACCAGGAGTAGCACACTAAGCGGAAGCTTGTTTCCAGATGCGACCTGAGAGCACAAGAAAGTTAAGTGACTTGCTCAGGATCACACAGTATGCACCTAGGCGACTGCATTGCATAGCCTCCCACTCCCCCAGCCAATGTGCTGTTCCTGGGTTTTTGTGCCCCATGTGCATTATTTTGCATTTATTTGCATTAAATCTCAACTTCCACTCCCTTGACCAGTCCTCAAGCTTCTGCACATCTCTCCTCATTCTATCCACACTCTCTGGTGTGTCCACCTTGTTGCAGAGTTTTGTGTCATCAGCAAACAGGCAAATTCTCCCCTCTAGATCTTCTGTAATGTCACTGATAAAGATGTTGAAGAAGACTGGACTCAGCACTGATCCCTGTAGCACCCCACTGGTCACCCTTCACTCTGTGGAGTGACAGCCATTTACCACCATCCTCTATGTCCTGCAATCCAGCCAGTTTCCCACCCACCGCACCACCATCCTACCTACTCCCATATTCCCCAGCTTGTTTAACAGCCTTCTATATGACACAGTGTCAAAGGCCTTGCTGAAGTCCAGGTAGGCCAAGTCCACTGCCCCCCCAAACCCCCCCTCCAATCCATCTCCCTTGTTACCCAGTCTAAAAATTCAGTGAGGTTAGTCTGGCATGACCTCCCCCCAGTAAAACCATGTTGCCTTGGGTCCTGTAGACCGCTGGCAACCAGGTGTTCTACTATTCTTCCCTTCAGTAGTGTTTCCATGATATTCCTTACTACTGAGGTCAGGCTGACTGATCTGTAGTTTCCCACTTCCTCTTTGTTCCCGCTTTTGTATAGTGGGACTACATCAGCTGTCCTCCGGTCTTTGAATAACTCACCTGTTTCCAGTGACCAGCTAAACAGGGTTGCCAGAGGTTCTGCCATCACCTCTCTTATCTCCCTCAGCACCCTGGGGTGTACTCCATCTGGCCCCATAGCTTTATCGACTATTATTCCTTCCAGTTCCTTTAGGACCCTTTCCAGTGGAAAAGGGCTTGTATCTATTTCTGTGCCCATCCTACCCTTTCTACTCCCTTCTGGCCCATTACCCACTCCCCCTTCATAAAGAATGAGCAGAAATATCTGTTCAGTATGTCTGCTTTGCTGTTGTCATCCTCCACTCTATTCCCCTACTCCCCTTTCAGCCTTACTATCCCTCCCTTTGCCTTCCTTTTTTCACTTACGTACCTGTAAAATGTTTTGTCCCCCCTCATCACTGATTTTGGGATGTGTTCCTCTGTTTGTGCCTTAGCTTCCCTTACTGCCCTCCCTGCCTCCCTTTGCTTCTCCTGGTACCTCTCCCTGTCCCCTTCTGCCTGTGTCTTTTTGTATTGTTTGAATGTGATTTTTTGGCTTTCACTTTCTCCATTACCTCCTTGGAATACCATAATGGTCTCCTCTTCCTTTTCCCCTTTGTATCCCCTAGGTGGCGCTATCCCAAGGGCTACTACCCCTGCCTGCTTGGCTAGTAGCAGGTTAAGGGGCCTGAATTCTGAAACAGGTACCTTCACCCAGAGGTCAGGGTGTGTAGTGGTCAAGCTAATCTGGGCACAGCCCTCCGGGACACTGTATCCCCCCTCTTTCCTTACTAGTGGCCAGAACAATACACAATAATGACTTTCACAATACCACTGATACACCACACAAGTACCCACACTGTTTGCACTTACCACCAGGGCTTTCCTCTGGCTCAGCCTTGGGGACCCCCTGTAAAATAAGGTTATACACAGCAAATAACAGCAGTACAGTATTCTTGCACAAACTGGAACCACAGTCAGGGTAAATGCAAAAAAGAGTTAGATCTGATTTATTTAAGGGACTTGAACAAGGCAGGGGCGTAATCAGGTTAATTTGCTTAAAGGCTGTATCAATCAAACAGTTATGCATGCACTTGAGGGTCCATAAACAGTCACACACTCTGGGTATCCAGATGGAGAACAGTGGGCTAACCAGGAACGTTGCAGCTGGTTGGGGCCCTGTGATGAGAGAAAACAACATGCACAACACACACTATATGTAATCCAGGGCCGGAGGGCTCAGTTCGTGAAAAGAAAACAGCAAGACAATCAGATGACACACTTTTAGATTAGGCTGTTGTTGCAGGGAGCTAACTTGATGATTACTCACGATACCCAAGACTGGACACAGGCGGGACGAAAATTGAGACTGCAGGTGGTTGATCTGGAGTGCCAGGAGAAGCAGGGCCCACATGATTCGCCAAGGCGTCATTCCTGTTCAAGCATGGAGCAGGGGCTGATCCCCAGGCAGGTCTCTCATCGATAGCTTTCTCTGTGCAGCGGGTAGTCTGGCTGGGCCAGTGTGGCAAGGCTCAGGCCAAATGGAGACAAATTCAGATACAGTCCGTTTTGGTCTGGATACAGCTTCCAGCAAGCAGAACATAGTTCACACAGTGGGGAATCAAATCATGACCCACTAACAACTCACAGCACATTTACAAGTAAGGAAATTCTACTGTACCAGGCAAACCGCTCTCCGGTCACGATCGCAAAGTCTCTGCACAAACCGGGGATTCAAAAGCAGCTGGAAATCCTGACAGGCCGATCGCATTCATCAAAATCTTCAGTCTTCTTCAGGTATGAGCCTGGTAAAAAATCAATGGCTTACTTCGTTCTCACAAACTGGGATTTAGTCCAAAATAATTCTCTTCTCTCCCTCTCAGGGGCAGCAGGCAGGCATGCAGGCCACAACTCAGGCCTTTCCACAGTTCTCCCACTCAAAACTACTCAAATAGCTGCTTGACTGTCTCAAGCTGTTGCTTCTTCAACTCCCAACTTAGATCTGACTCAACTGCCAGCAAGCCTGGGACTTTCCCCAGAATCCAAAAGGTTCGGTTGGCTGATCTGTCAGTCACAACAAAGGCTCCCCCTTCAGGTACAAAAAGGCGCCAAAAGCCCAAAACTACTATTCCTACAGATTTTGACTCCAGACAGCTCCTGTAGTCCTGCTCCATTTTAGGTACCACCAGTACTGATTGGTCCAATTCGACAATCTAGGACCAAGATAGTGGAGATAAACAAAACAGTCCTTGCTACAAAGAAGGCAGGTTAGACAAACAACATTATCACTATCATTATAAATGATTTTCAGCAAATAGTTACATCTTTCGACAGAGCTCCTTCTCAGATTACTTATGACTGCAATCCATGCATCTCTTAAAGAGACAGTACACAGGGGCTATACAGGCACTCTCTGGCAATCACATTTAAACTGCTAAAATGCAGGACACCAGCCTGGCAGTGAGCATTTAGGCAAGCCCGAGAAAGACTTTTCGGGAACCCCCATTTGTAGGGGGGGTTACACCTTGGTAACCTGTTTTACACATAATTGTGTGGCCCTTGTTATCCCTGTTTTGAATACTGCCCACTGTTACTCCACCCCTCATTTTCTTTCTATTCCAGTTAGTGCCTCTTTCAATCATTTCCCCATCTTCCCAAAATCTGTCCTCCCAAAGTCAAGGATTTGCATTTTTGTGTGGCTGGGTTCTGCCCCTTCAGTGATGCTATACCATACTCACTGGTGGTCACTGTTCCCCAGGTGCTCCCCCACTGTGACCCCATCACACTGTCCCCATTTTTGAGCACCAGGTCCAGTATTTCCTCTTGCCGTGTGGGTTCCATGACCAGTTGTTTAAGGAAGGATCTCTGAAGGGAGTCCAAGATAAACCTGCTCCTGGCTGACGCCACTGCTGGGAGGCTGCAGTCCACATATGGAATATTAAAGTCACCAACCAGCACTACCTCCCTCTTGTGTGCTATCCTTTGGATAGCCATTATCATCTTCCTATCCGTCTCCTCCCCCTGGGCTGGCGGTCCGTAAATCACCCCTGTTCAGATGGCTGACCCTGTTTTTCTATCAGGCTTAACCCACATTATCTTCCCTCCTTCTTGTTCCCCTTGGATCTCTGTGGCCTTTATGTTATCTTTCACATAAAGTCCACTCCTCCCCCCCTTCCTGCCTGTCCTGTCCCTCCTGAATAGATTGTAGCCTGGTATGGCCATCTCCCAGTCGTGATTATCATTACACCAGGTCTCTGTGATGGCAACAGTGTCCAGGTCAGACTGTGCCATGGCTGCCTCCAGGTCCTCCATCTTGTTACTAAGGCTCCGGGCATTGGCACACATGACTCTGCAGAATGTGACTTCCCTCTCCTGATTTGTTGTCCTAAGCCCAATCCCCCTTCCTGGTTGTTCTTTTTCCCAGGTCCTCCCTGTCTTCCACCCTTTTGATTAATTCTTCCCTCTGTCTGTCTATCCACTCCTTGGGTACTTGTGTGGAGCATGTGCTCCGGCGGGGGGGGGGGGCACTAAGCCGCCTGGCTTTCCTGGCTCCCCTCTCCTTGGCAAGTTTAAATGCTTGCTGCAGAAGCATTCAAACTTCTCTCATAGGACTAAGGTCCTCTTCCTGGATGGATGCAGGCCATCATCCTTATACAGGTTCATATCCTTCCAGGTGGGGCCCCAGTTCCCCATTAAGGTGAAACCCTCCTTTCTGCACCATTTCTTCAACCAGGAGTTGAATTTCTGGATGCAGAGTGACCTAGCCTGCCCCATACCATGGACAGATAGTAGCTCCAAGAAGCTGACAGAGCATGCTATGTGCTTTAGGCCCCCCCAACTTCCTGAAATCCTCCAGGATTCTGGCTATTTCCATCTTGCCCCCTGCTGGGTCATTTGCCTCCAGGTGGACAATGACATCCAGCTCCTCCTTCCTTACTATCGCACTTGTGATCCTATGGATCCGCTTCCCATCCCTCCATACAGTGCTTCCTGGGAGGCACTTGACCGCACTCTCCCTACTGCTAGATGCCCCTAACTTCACTCCCTGGACAGTTGAGTCCCACACCAGGAGTAACTTCCTCTTCCTCTGGGGTACTCTACCTCCCTTTCCTGGGGCTCCATCATGGAGGACCCACCCATCCTCCTTGGTCTCAGCTCTGGGTGCTCCTGTGGGGATTTCCCACTTCTCCAAGACCGCGTAGGAGTTACTTAGCTGGACCGGTTGGGGGATGTGCTTCAGACCACCCTCCTGCACTCTCTCTGAGCCCACCATGGTCCAACCACTCCTCCTCCTGGGCATCCATGAAAAGCCATTGATCACATAGGGTCAGTGGCCACATGCAATGTATAGGACATATGGGCAGTCTGGATGGGCCTAGCAGTCCTTATCTACCTACAATATCTATGTTTCCTTTGAGGTTCTGGTTGTGGACACGGTGGGGGTGAAGGTCCCCTGCATCCTGGCCAACTCAGTTCAGAGACAGGCAACATCCTCCCTCAACCCAGAGAGATGCCTGCAGATGGGGCAGCACCACATGATCCAGAATGTTCTCCTGAACACACTGTGGCACCACACCCACTACACTGCACCACTCCTTGCATCTTCTCTTTCTGTCCTAACTATGTCCCTTATTACTAGTGAACCTCTTCTGTATTCTTTGTATCCCCTTCCTGTGATAGGTTCCCCCCAAATTCCTTTTTTTCCTTTTATTACATTTACCACTCTGTACTACGTATGTCAAATGCTAGTGCACAATACTACCCCTCAATGCACAATTCTTGTACTATTGCCTTTGTGGTCCCCTATGCATCCATGGAAGTACCCTGGAGCAGCTGCATAAAGGTGGATAAGCAGGGGTGGGCAGGGATGGGGTGGGTGGTGGGAGCGGCTTAGCCGCGCCTGAGTGTAAAAATGAAAACTATGGAGCTCATTCAGACCACTGAAAGACCAAATGCCACAGAACTAGGCACTGAATGTACAACCCTTGCTTTGCCGAGTAAAAACAATAACTTTATTCAGCTTCTTTCAGCCCCAGAAATGCTACCCTGACGTTTGTGAGATCGCTGACCTTTGAGAACCTTTGTGTACATTCTGCTGTAAGATCTAAAACAAGCCCCCAATTACAGTTTCAGCAACCTGAATTCCGTTTAAAGTCCCCCAAATGCAAATGCAGTTTAAAGGAAATCTACTTGCAACGGTGCTCGAGCCACTAGTGCATAGATTGTGGCAAAACCCGAATCCCCCCCGAAGTGCCAATATGTATTTACTAATTAAAGTACTTGATTGCTCATAAAATTCTGTTCTCCTGGGAACAGAGTCGGCATATTGAGAATGGGAGCAATGTCCCCTGGGAGATCACGCTTGAAAATACCGCAATAGGATGACGCGGTTTTGCCTCTACTTCTGTATTGCCCATATGTAGGGATATTTTAAAATCTCCGTTTTTATTATGCTGGGTGTTATTTTTACAAAAGGTGTATGTATGCTGACTCCATCCCTGGGAAAATAGAATTTTACGAGCAATCAGGTACTTTAATTAGTAAATACATATTGGCACTTGGGGGTTCGGGTGCTCGAGCCACAATCAATGCACCAGTGGCTCGAGCACCATTGCAAGTAGATTTACTTTAAGCAAAATGTACTTTAAAGCCCCAAATTCAAAACAAGCCCCAAAAGCAAATGCATTGTAAACAAAATGCAGTTTAAAGCCCTTAATACAAACAAGCCCCAAAAGCAAATGCAATATAAGCCAAATGCAGCTTTAATCCAAGGTCCATTTAAACCTTGTTCACCTCCCTGCAGAGTGTGAGCCTCCTCCAGAACCAAGCCAAGATCCTCTGGTCCTCTGGACACCCTTCTGCTGCAGGTCTCCTCCCCGGTGACGGATCGTCACCGTACTCTGCACAGTCTCTAGGCGTTGCCTGTCCCTCTTCAGGTGGATGCTCCAGAACTGTGCACAGTACTCCAGGTGCTGCCTCACCAGCGATCTGTACAGGGGTGGAATCACTTCCCTAGTCCGACAAGAGAATCCCCTCCCTATGCACCCCAGCATACTGTTTGTTGTCCCTGACACTTTGTTAAATAGATGCATCAATGTTTATGGGCATAGAAACAGATTCATGGTCCCTCCAGTCTGCTTAATTTCTACCTTGGCCCTTACCAGTCTAGCACTGGCTAGATCTCTTGCAGATCAATCAACCCAGTGCTCCATTTGAACTAACCCCCTTCCCCATTTGCTCCAACCCTTCCCCCATCATTCTCACCAGTTCCACATGTCTACCCCACCCCATCTTAACAAGGGCCGGTTCCAATCACAGACCATTCCACTTTTCCACCACTCACTTCGTGAAGAAGTAGTTCCTCATGTCTCTTCTAAATTTCCTTAGTCTGACATGACCTCAATTAAGTCGCACTAGGCCATGACATTTAAGGTATTCGCTATGAGCACCCCAAGGTCTCTTTTCTCTATTGTCTATGTCTAGGCTACTCTGACTCCCCCAGCCAGTATTCAGTTTGGGGATTGTTTCTGCCCATACACATGAGTTTACATTTTTTAACATTGAACCTGAGCTGCCAGACCCTTGACCTCTGTTCTAACTTACCTAGATCATTTTCCATATCTTTGACACCCTCTGCATAGTCTGCCCTCCCACAAAATTTAGTGTCATGTGTAACGGGCTAATTTCAACCTATATCCCTGTATCTCTATGTTGCAGGTGAACACATTAATAGTACTGACCCCAATACTGATACCTGTGGTACTTTCACTATTCACTTCCTCCCCCCAAAGAGTGTTGGCCATTTACCAACCAACCTGTTCCTGAACCACCTGGTCAGACCCACCCCCAACCCTGTATCCCCCTGATTTTTTCACCAACCTTCTATGTGGCACTGAATCAAAGGTCTTGCTGAAGTCCAAACATAGGATATCAACGGTCTTACTCTTCTCCACTGCCTGAGTCACCATACTGAAGAAATCAGAGAGGTTAGTCTGGCATGACCTCCCCATACAAAGCTGTGCTGCCTCTTGTCTTGTATGACAGTCTCATCTAGGAACTCCACTATCCACTTGTTATAATGGTCTCTAGCAGTATGCCCACGATGGAGGTCACACTCATTGGCCTGTAGTTTCTGCCCTAGGGCTATCCTTGGCCCACATTCCTCAAGGAGAGGCATCACATCTGCTCTATTTCAATCAACCAGGACTATTGCTGTCTCCAATAAGCAGTTAAAAATGTCTACCAGAGTCTGCAAGTGCCCATCCCACTTCCTTCTAAACCCTCAAGTGGACCCACCCGGACCAGGTGACTTGCTAACTTTCAGTACTCTCAGCTCCTTCAGTTCATGTGGATATGTCCTACTTCTTATTTGCTCTCAGCCATCTGTACTTTATTTATTCCGCAGTCTGGTAGCCGTTCATCCTTTTCTTCAGTGAAAACAGATTTTATCCATACTGGTCCTTGGAAAGCAGGAGTCGCTGGATTGTTTGATACCTTTTATTGGACCAACATATATCTTGCACAAAGATGGAATATTACACAAGCTTTCGGGCTCCGCAGGTCCCTTCTTCAGGTGAATAGCAAGCTAAGCAAAAGAAGCTGTAGTTATATACACTGTGATACATTGTTTCAAAATCATTTATGACAGGATAGTTAAAAAGCTAAAAGGAAGGGTGAGAAGGACTTAACAAGAAGGGTGGGTGGACAATGAATAGGAACAGGTCTATAGCTGTGAGGGAATGATTAGCAGGAAATGGTAAGATATTCATAAGAGAGGCTGAATGGATCCTTGAAGGGTTGATTTTAAAGGTATCCTGACAGGAACACAGATAAATAATGGCCTGAGACACATAGAGCATGGGGGGGGGGGGTACAGAAAGAAGAAACATATTTGTATAAAGTAATGTACAGTATTAAAGTTTTCCATAAGTGTGTCAAAAATCTGATGACCTGACTGAGCCCATTACAGTTTAAGTTAAATTGTTTGATGTACTTTAATTACCATGTCCTTCTCTCCTGTGTATTTTGGAAGTTGCCTCTTGGTATTAGGACAGACGGATCTGAGGAGGAATGGTCTGGTTGGGAACATGTTGTCCTACTGGTGTGCTAGTAATCTATTTTTCTAGTGTGTGTACCGGTGGTGGTTCATCCTGGTTTGCAGTGGTTGCTGTGTTTCCTCTATATAGCATCGACTTGTGCACTTTTTGCACTGAATTAGGTCAACCACATTGCTTGACTGATGTGTAGGATCCAGTTATTTGTATTGTGCTGTTCTGGCCTGTTTCAATGGCGGTCTGTATGCATATGTAGGTGCAGGTCGTACATCTTGTATTGTTGCATGACGTTGTTCCTCTCATTTCATGGTTATTTTGATCTGCTGTGGGAGTTTGCTGCTTATTATTATGTTAGAAAGGTTAGGGGCTGCTTGCAGGCAATGGCAGGGAGACCATGAAAAATATCTCGAAGTCTTTCATCTTCATTCATCTTGGTATTTGTATAGCATGTTCCATTTCTCTGGCAACTTGTCTTGTGGAGTAGTCCTGCTGGATAAAGGAATTACAAAGTGAAGTGAACTGTCTGTTTTGTTTGTTTGTTTTGTCATCTCCTCTGAGCAGATCTAATGGCATTTAATTGCCTGACTGTAGATCACAGATTTATGTTGGCTTGTGCAGACGTGCAAGCAACATCTTCTGGTGGTAGCAGAATGTAAAGGCGTGCCAGTGTTGGCCAATGCAGGGGACACTTCAGTGGGTACATCCCTCAGCCCCCAATGAGTGAGCATGCTGCCGATGGCAGCAGTTTCAAAGAGAGCCACAGAGATTAAACAAATGCACCACTGCGATCAGAGACAAGCTTGTCATTGCAGCGGCAGCTGGCACACCTCCATTACATGCCTTTCCTGGTAAAACATTTCAGTAAAAATGGTGGCTCCTGCCATCCGCCACACAATCCGTAGAAAGCCAGCATCAGGGTGCCCAATCCCATCGTCGCCATGTTCGCAGCTCCTGCCGCCCGTCATACCACAACCTCCAACTGCTGTTGCCCTCCCCACTCCCTCCATTCCCCATCCCCTGACAGAAGAAAAAACCCTTCTGCAACCTCACACTGGTGCTGTCTTCCCCACTCCCTCTGTTCCCCATCCCCCGACAGACAATAAAATCCTCCCGCTGCTGCTGCCTTCCCCGATCCCTCCATTCCCCATCCCCGACAGAAAAAAACTCCCACTGCTGCTGCCCTCCCCACTCCCTCCGCCCCTCCAAATTGTAGCACACTGGGACCCCACCGGTGTGCCTGTTTTGTTTGTTTGTTTGTTTCTAACCTGTAAATGAAGAAAGCCTTCCTCATAGTTTCTTTTTATTTTTTCCCTGCAAACATGAAAACAGTCCCGATGTCTTCCATCCCTCCTCATCCCCACGCTCCCTCTGCGCACCTACTTCTCCGCACTCCCCCTCACCCACACTTACCCTCCGGAGGTTGGGAGCCGCAATCTTCTCTGAACCGGGATCCATCTGCACTCTTCAAAGCCGAATCGTGATGTGAAGAAATGACGGTAAGCTTTATAATGGGAAGCAATGGTGGGTTTCAACTTAGGTTGATATTGCAACCATTTTTTGGAATTTTGGCTCCAAGTTTTCAACATGGGGTTCTTGGGACCCCCACCTCGTGAACATGTCACTGTCAATTCATTTCTCAGTCCCGAAAGGTTATTTTGTGGTCACTGCGTGGAATCACCTTTCAGAACTAATTAATGAAATGGCACTGCCACTGCTCATGAGATGGGGTCCCAAAAAGCCCATGTTGCAAATTTGGTGGAAAAATTCCAAAGAATGACTGCGTAACGAGCGAGCATTGTGTAGTTTCTATGTACGCTCATAACTTCACCAATTTTTAATATTTTCACTCCAGATTTTCAACATTGCCATTTTTTTCATACCTCCTTATGAACCGTGTAGCTGTCATTATTAACATCCTGCCCGAAACGTGTTTTCGCACTTCTGGCGCACAATGGCACGGTCGCTGTGTGACATCAACTTTTGGGACAGGTTAACAAAATCACAGTGCCACTGTTTATGAGGAGAGGTCCCAAAATGCCCATGTTAAAAATTTGGTGAAAAAATTCAAAAAAATGGCCGCGTTACGGGCATGCATTGCACAGTTTCTACACATGCTTGTAAGTTCACTCATTTTTCATATTTTCTTTCCAGATTTTCTACATTGCCATTTTTTCACACCTCCTCATGAACAGTACAGATGTCATTTTTTGCATCCTGCCCGAAATGTGTTTCCGCATCTGTGGCTCCGAATGGCGCAATTGCTGTGCAAAATCACCTTTCAGGATTGAGTAATGAAATGATAGTGCCACTGTTCATGAGGTGGGGTCCCAAAAAACCCATGTTGAAAATTTGGAGTGAAAATACCAACAATCACCCAGGGTGTTAAGGTTTCCAACCATGCATCCAACCTGTAGAGATTGACAGGCATTGGGGGGTGTAACTTGGGTTCATCGGCTGTAATGTTTGCGGCATTCTACCCCCACCCTACAGCCACTGACAGGCATCAAGGTGTGCCTTGGGGTCTGTTGCCCTAACATTCACCCCATTCTCCTATACTGCACCCATCTCAGCTTATTTCCTTGTGGAATGCAGTGAGCACAAGGGCCGAAGACCCCAAAGCACACTGCGACACCTGTCAGTGCCTTGGGGGGGTGGCATTAGTTCAATACTTCATTGCCATTCCTGTTATGTATCTCTCTAACTCCTGCATGACTAATGCCAATGCTAGCAAGCCAAAATTCGGCATTGACAAATGCCTCTTTTGTGCGCATTGGGTGGAAGCTGGAATGATGAAGGTATCAACATCTATCAGTGGGTTTTCTGTAAATAGTAGTTCATATATGCCCATCATTAGTGATTCTAACTGTGATATCGAGGAAATCTATGCTGATGGTTGAGTATTCAGTGGTGAGTTTTACAGAGCAGTGAAAGTTGTTGAAATCCTGCTGGTTTTTAAGAGAGTGTTCGCCTTCTATCCAAATGAGGACTATATAAGCAATAACACACAACAAGGCATGCATTACACACTTCTAACACATGGCCAGGAGCATAGTAAGGCACAAGGCCACTCAGCCCCTGGCTGTGAGTTAGAAGTGTCTAATGCACACCCCCAGAGTGTCTTATTGTGCTTATAAAATGGAGAACTGTATTTTACATGTTTGAAAAAAAAGTCTAATTTATATGTGTAACCCCACCACCACCTTTAGGAGGTTACTTAGTTCCTTGCCCTACTTTCCATTTTGTGGTCTAATTCGGCCAGGTCAGGAAATAGTTAAATCCCTTTGTCACCTGGTTCAGGGCTTCCCGTGGGTCGGGAGGTCACAGCAGGTGCACTAGGAGATTTAAGGGCTGATTTTGATGGGAGAAAGGGAGTCCTGCTTGGGAGCTGATGGAAGGAAGAGTATTATAGGGCCGGGCAGGAGCAATTGCCTTCTCTAGCCCCCAGCTGTCCTCTATGGCTGTCAGTGTGATGGTTCGAGAAGGGAACCTGCTTGGTGCCACAGTCTGTGAGAAGATTCGGTCCTGGTTGTGTCCTGCCTAGTAGAGAGACAGCAGTTGCAGCAGGAAAATTTTGTAGTGGCTGGGCCTCAAACCATGGGCCATCTGGTTGCACATCACCAAGGGAGGAGTGAAGATGAGAGGTGAGAGCCCTTAAGAGGGTGTGACTTCTGGGAAGTGTCCCTCTCTAGCCATGGGAGACAGTCACTATCTGGTGCTCCGTGTTTGGGGTTAGCTGTTTGGAAGCATGTTACCCCCAAATAGTCTGGACTGTATGTTCTATTGGGACCCTGTTTGTTTAGAGAGTGAGAGAGAAAGGAGAGAAGTAGAGCTCCCCAGGAAAGTATCAGAGTCTGGGGCGGTTTGGGGCTGCCATGCCTGGGACACTTTGGGACTTGTTTTCTGCCTGCCCAGATCATGACCATATCAGTCCTAGAAGCTGCCAAGATTGTGTGACCTCCGTGATCCAGGATTAATTATTGCTGCCAAGGCCATCTCGGTCATGAAATGACAGTCGTTGCCTCCAGCATTTGAATTGTGCTCTGTGAAGCAATGTGTTTCCTGTTCATCAAATCTGAGGATCCCACTGGTTCAAACAAAGTTGTGTGAACCTTCATTTATTTATATGACTGCTATTACAAGCTAACCTGCCTTCTTGTTTGCCAGCCATAGGATAACTGAGACACCCCTCAGGACAGCAGAGCCAGGGTAAATGAAGCCATTGTCTGGAAGTGTTTCTGCTGCTGTATGTGCCCCCTTCCCATGGACATTCCAAAATCATACCCCTAGATATGGGAAGGGGGGCTACATATGTTAAAATATTAAAACAGTCAAACTTTTATTCATTTAGTAGTAAAATAGTTCCTCCACCTGCATTTGTATTATTTTTTTTGGGGGGGGGGCCTTAAACATGAGCAATGCCGGCAGTGAGAAGCATGCTGATAACAGGAGCAACAGGAGGATCAGATGTTCAGCATTAATGAGGGGAAAAAAATGGATGCTTTCAAAAACGTAAAGTTCTGATTGATAATTCTAAGCCCGAAAGCATTGATTTATTATTCACTCCTAGTGTTATAGAGCACCTGTTGGTGGACTTGTTATTAACCATGCATTAGACATTTCTAATGCACGGCTAATGCAAAACTATATTTATGGGAGACTTAAATTATAGTGACATCGATTGGGAAGGTAAAACTGCATCTAATACTCAAAGCAGAAACTTCTAACCACATGCAGTGAAAACAGTTTAATACAACATGTGAAAAGGCCAACAAGGAAGAACAGGATACTTGACATTGTTCTGGGTTCAGAACATGTCCCACTTAGTGAATGTATTGTTTCTCAGCCATTGGGTAATAGTGATCACTGCTGTATTCAATTCATAATTCAGGGTTTATATCCTAGAATAAAAGGCTGCATTGAGATATATTTATATAAATCAGCTAACACTATAGCTATCAATCAAGAACTAGCACAGATTGACTGGCAAACCTCACTATCGTATAAGACCACAGAAGAAAGCTGCAAAATCATAAAACAAAGTTTTCTAAGTACATGTAACTGACACATCAAAAAAATCAAAAAATACAACCATAATGAGCTCAAGCCAAAATGGCTTAGTAAGAAAATCGTAAAATTAATAAAAAGAAAGAATAAAAGATAAGCAGAAAATAAACTTTACAATACCCCTCATACTGGAATCTATTTAAAAAAGCATTAAAACACTGCAAAAATGCAATAAACAAAACAAAGAGGAACATAGAAGTAAAATTAGTAACATCAGCATCAAAATGAAACAGCAAATAGTTTTATGGATATATTAATTCATTAAGGAAATCAGATTCCGGGTTAGCAGTGATTACTGAAAACAATAAAGTTATTGCCAAACCCACTGAGATTGCCAATATATTTAATGAGTATTCTGTTCTATTTTCTCGAGAACTAGTACAACATATAATACTAGAACTATAAAAAATTGCACTTCTATTACTCTCTCAGAGCAGGAAAATCATTCAAAAAAATCGAGGATTTGAAACAGTTTGGTTCACCAAGGCCTGACAATATTACAAACCAGATGTAAAAATTATGCAAGGCCACAGTAAGCAAACCACTGAAATTATTATTTGAAAAATCCTTAAATATTCGGGAAGTACCCAAAGACAGGAGAACTGCATGAATAACACCAATCCACAAAAAAGGGGACAGCCTAACATCAGTCCCAGGAAAACTACTGGAATCATTAATAAAGGATAAAATTAACATCCATGTAAAAACCAACAATCTTCAAGACTAACACCAACATGGCTTTACACCAGACCGTTCATGCATTACTAACCTCATTAGCTTCTAAAAATAGAATCAGTAAAATTCTCGATGAAGGGGGATCAGCGGACATAATTCTGCTAGATTTTTTAAGAGCCTTTGATAATGTCCCGCACTGGGTAGCTGTGAAAAAACTATCCTCTGTTGGAATAAATGAAAAACTAACTAGGTGGATATACAACTGGTTTAGTCACAGAACTCAGAGTAACTATACATGGACATCTATCTGATGAGGGGGAAGTGACAAGCGGGGTCCCCCAAGGATCAGTCCTAGGACCTGTAATATTTCAGCTATTTATATCAGACACCAGTAACAATGAGTACAATAACATTTCTGATGACATAAAATTAGATGGACCCTGCAACACCATCCAAGAAATAAAAAGGATCCAGGCAGATCTTGATCTGATTACAGAGTGGGCATATAAATGGGGAATGATTCTGAACATGAACAAATGCTCTGTCCTACATTTAGGAAAACATATCATCCCTCATCAATACTTACTAAGTAACTCCATATTGAAATAATTAAATTCAGAAAGGTATCTAGGAGTTCTAATAGTCAAGAATCTAAATTTCAAAGATGTTCACAAATGTAGTGTCAAATAACAGAACCATAGGGGCAATCAAAAAGAACATCAAAAGCTGAAGAGCAGTGGTTCTGTTGCCAGTGGTTTACACCCAAAGGTCCTGAGGCAGTTAACGGGGATACCAGCAGCCCCACTGATGGACCTGTTTAACACCTCATGACTGGAGGACCTGTTTAACACCTCGCTGGAGGAGGGGTATGTACCTCAGGACTGGAGAACAGCTCACATGGTTCCACTCCACTCCACAAGAGTGGTCCCAGGGACAAGCTGGGTAACTACAGGCTGGTTAGCCTGACCTCAATAGTGGAGAAGATAATGGAGAACATTCTAAAGGCAAGGCTGTTGTCCTTCCTTGAGGAAAATGGTCTCCAGGATGACAGGCAGTATGGATTTTTCAGGGGAAGATCCTGTCAAACCAACATGATTGACTTATTTGACTGTGTTATGAGGTTGTTGGACAGGTTGGACAGCGGGCAGGCAGCAGACGTCCTGTACCTGGACTTCAGCAAAGCATTCAATTCAGTGCCACATGGCAGTCTGATCAGCAAGCTGAGGGACCTGGGAATAGGGCACAAACTGCTTGGGTGAGTCAAGAACTGGCTGCAGGATAGGAGTTCAATTTTGTATTGGTTTTGAATTCTATTTTTTATTGATTTTATTGTTTGCTACACTATTGGATTTAATTATTCTACTATAAAAATAAACTAGCACTTTTTTAGTTTTTTGATTTATCAATATAGATTGCTCTTTTATCATTTTTACCAGATTATCCTTAGACTCAGTGGCCCAGATATTCAAACTGCTCCCAAAATGTGCGCAACAGCAGGAGCAAGCACAATTCAATTGCGCATATGCGCAACAGACGCGGTATTCAAACATGGAGCAAAACAAATTGCGCAAGCAGCCAACGTCTGAATATTGCACAAACTGCGCCATAGCGCAACCAGGAAGGGGAAGCTGAGCAGAAAGGTTGCGCCATAGCGCAACAAGGCTAGCCCAGCTGAGCAGTCCAGAGGTGCCATAGCCAAGCAGAGCCCCCACCCCCAGCAGAGCAATGGAACGGCACAACCAGGGAGGAAGGTCGGCCACCACCAGCCATGCCACACATGGGCACAGGAACACACTGCAGAACCAACAAGACACCTGCACACCCAAGCACAGCATCACTGGGGTGGGGACGGATGATCCACTGGCCCATGAGGGACAAGCCAACAAAAAGCACAGCAGAGCCATGGCGCCTCAGCACAACCACTGGCAGGCTGAGACTGCCACACACAGGGGTTGACAACCACAGTGCACATCAGCCCCGCCTGCACAGCACACCCTGCACCGTGACCCCAAGACCCAGCACCCATGTGCAGTGACTGTCACTGCAGTAAACACCATGCATCCCCGGCACGCCAACCTCGGTAGCATAGAACCATACAGCCAGACCCACCCTGTGCACCCAGCAGTGGGTGGCAGCAGATGGCAAGACCAACAGAAAGTCACTGCCACACTGGAGACACCTCCCCATGCACACACACACACACGCACACACACACACATACCCGGGACCATACCACCCCAGATGGCATGCACGCCACTGCAACTGAGCAACCATAGCCAGCTGCAAATCAGAGACCACCACAGTATTCATAACAAAATATATATATTTCAAAAATAGAAAGTAGAACAAGAACAATAACAAAACTATTTACAAGGCGGGGGTGGGGTACAAGGTAGGAGTGGGCAAGGGATTGAGGTGAACAACTGGGAGAGGAAGGCAGGGTGGGAGGGATGAGGTGAAGTGGGAAGGAAGCCTGTCTAAGGCCCAGCAGGCAGGTCCTCTGCTGCCTGGTGCCGTCTCGGTTGGCTGTGCCTTCTCCGGAGCCCACGGCGCTGGATGTCCTGGAGGATGTCATGGTTCTCAACGGACACCCTGGTCAGCTGGCGGAGGGCTCGCTCCATCCTGCGGAGGACGATGAGGCCTAGGAAAAGGGAACACAGTCAATGGCTGTGACTGTCCACAACCCTGAACACCACCCAACCTGCAAGGCATATAGCCCAATGTCCGCACCTGTGATGGTATGCACCCACCCACAGTGACCATGCACATGAATGCCCAACCAGGCGGCACCAGCTATGTGCACCACTGCACACACACACTGCCCATGTCCATCACAGCACAAAAAAGGCTGACAAGTGACATGGCAATGTGGTGGGATGCCAGTTCCACAGCCATGTGCCCAGTGCATGCATGGACCACCAGTGACGCACACACAGACGTGCAGTGACACTGGACAGTGATGACTGTCGCCTGTGTCGTGCATGGTTGTGTTGTCCATGGCTGGTGGTCATGCCCACCCCCTCCAGCATGCAATAGCATCCATTATGTAATGATACTCACACTCAGCAAGCAGCTGTGGCTGCTGCTGCTGTGGCCCACCCCTCGCAGCACCACCATCCGCCACCTGGGCCCTGCCATGGCCCTCCTCATCCCGTGCCTGCATCCTCTCTGCCTGGCCTGTGGGAGACAAATGTTGAGAAAAACATCAGTGTGACGCCAAAGCAGACTGCCCCCTGCCCCAGTGAGTGTGCCTGCCCACACAGCCAGACCCATGCATCTCACACCTGCACACACTGACACAGCCAACCATGGCAAAGCCATCCCCCATGCACAGCCACCAAAACACACTCACACCCCTACGGAGAATACAGGTGCATAGATGGTACACCCACCTGGCCTAGGCACAATGCCCCTCCTGGCACGTGACCACAGTCGTCGCAGCACATCTGGCTCCCTCCTGCGGAGGTCACTGAACCTTTGCCGGCACTGCTCGGCAGACCGGCGCCGCCCTGTGACCCTCACCAGGTCAGTGGTCACCTGCAGCCAGACCTGGGTGCGAGCCATGGTGAGGGGCTCCTCCCCATACAGTGCCCCATAGTGGGGCTCAACCAGGGCCACCAGGTTGGCCACCTCCACTGGGCTCCATTGGGGCACTCTCCTGCGTGCCATGGTTGGAGTTTTACAGCAGGCAATATGGCCCCGCAGCGTGGCAACCCCACGTGGAAATGTTGCGCAATAGACCACCATAGGTTCCAATCACGCGCTTCGTACAGCGCCGTCGGTTCTGCATAGCGCTGTCACCAAACAGCGCACAGGGCCGCACATGGCAGCCGAATAGCCAGGGGCAAAGGTCGCATACCAGGTCAGGGGTCTATGACACAAGGCCCGCTGGCGCCATCTGGCGTCACGCATCCTGCGTGACCGACCACCGCGTGCCAGTGCCACAGTGGACTGACTGCGCGGTAGTGCCCACAGTGCCATAGTGCCCAGTGCTGTGAGCGCCACTGGCACAATGGTGGCCATGGCCTGATTGCGATGCGCGCAGCACGTCATCAGCGCAGCAGATGCCTGCGTAAGCTACCTGGGCATGCGCAGTGCAGTGTACCACACAGTCACAGATCTGCGCCATTGGCTCAGCCGGCTCAACCATATTGCGAAAAGCGCAATGGCGCGACATTCAGCTGACACATGCAAATCATCTGATCGGCCATTCAAAGGTGCAATGGCGCGATTTGCATCTCATTACAGTTGCTCCACTCCTAATTTGCATGCATTGCGCTATAAATGTGCGACATTGGGCTGCGCTGGCCAGATTCGGTTACTGCAGGTGGGTTGCATGCTGTGGGATGTTCTGGACAATGGGCATGGGATAACGCTGTAGACTGCACAGTGACAGGTGTCCACTTCCACCCATACAGATCGCCATGACCGAACAGAGCCAAGGTGAGGGTGAGGATGGTGGGCGAAGGAGGAGGAGGCCTAACTTCACCACAGCAGAGACAGAGGCCCTCTTCCAGGCCTACCTGGAGGAGGAGTCACTATTGAGGGACGGGGAGGGCACCCCTGGAGTCTGCAAGGCGGCTGCATGGGAGGGGTAGCCCGAGAGTGAACCTGCACGGAAGCCACCAGCGCCCGCAGGAATGCAAAAGAAGATTGGGACAGACAGCAGGAGGGTGAAGGAGAAGGTGGCAGCCCTCAGGGTGGCGCGTGCTGGCACTGGTGGGGGCCAGCCAGCGGTGGTGGAGCTGACCCCAGCTGAGGACCGACTGGCTGCATCAATGCAGTGCAATGCTATTGAGGGCGTACCAGGAGGTGGATTCCAGACAGGTGGAAGCCCATCACTGCACGGTATGACATGGTGGTGGTGTTGGGGGGAGGTTGTTCACATCCACTCACATGTCCTCTCTTTCTGTTACAGATCCTGTTCATCTTCAGGGGATGGTGGTGGTGGGTCCAGGCAGTGAGGAAGACCTGCTGGACATGGAGGAGAGTCCATCCACCTCTATCACCAGCCAGCATGCACTGCACCAGCATGCACGCTGGGCTGCCAACTCTGGTGTCGGTGAGTCGGTGTGGGGTGCACAGCCTGTGTCTAACAGTCTGGCATGCAAGCATGCCAGCACGCTGTGACTGTGGCTGTAGCACGTACCTGCACCATTGATGATGCAAGGACAGCAAGGGTAGTGACATGTGTGTCCCATGATGGACACAGCAGGCCAGCACGTGCCCTGGGGCCAGCTGGTTCCAACGTGTGTGCCAGCATGTCGGTACAGTCCCAGGTCTGGCCTGTCAGCACCGGTGGGGCAGCACCGGTGGCTGTGCAGGTGTCTGGCACTGTTGCGCCACAGCAGGAACGAGTGGTCCCTAGGGCACAGCAGTTGGAGGGCAGCAGCAGTCACCCACCAGGTCTGGGGTACAGTGTCCAGCGGTGGCACATGCCCACCTTCCTTTGATATGCCCATTCCTGGTCCTGGCGAACAGCGCCACCCTCAAGGGGTGTTGAGCATCAGGACCTTCCACACCCTGGGGACAGGATGCCGCTGTGGCAGAGTACCCATTTGAAGAGCACACCCACCTGCCGTGGGAATCAGTACAGCAGCAAAGGCGGGTTGCAACGCCTGTGGAGGCACTGTGTGCGGCTGTGGAGCGGCACAGCAGGGACTGTGCTCTGACCGTCAGAGATGGTCCATATGCGGATGGATGTGACCGCTGCCATTGACAGGCAGACCCAGGCATTGGTCACTGTCGTGGCTGCATTGGGCACACATGCAGGTGCTCCTGTACTGCGCACCTACACAGCACGCCTCCACTCCCGCTCCCGGCATCATGCGACACCAAGCCCTGTCGATGCCGGGTTCTGCTGTGGCATCCCAAGCACCCCTGGTGCAGGTATGTTTGACATCCTACAGACCCCACCGCGGACAAGGTCGCGATCGCGGCAGGACCCTGGTGGTCCATCGTGCCACCCCATGTGGCCCCTGCTCAGCCTGCCAGTGCTGTTGGGTCATGGCGGGGCCGCCCACGCATCCGCGGTGGCTGTGGAATGGTGCAACATGACTGACCTGTCTCCCAGTGCGGGCCCTGTCTGGTGCTGCCCTTGTGCACTGTGCGTCATGGTGGGCAGTGCACTGGTGGGTGCCCTGCCCATCACGCCGACATATCGGACCACCTGCACACCATC
Source organism: Neoceratodus forsteri (assembly GCA_016271365.2). Taxonomy (NCBI): domain Eukaryota; kingdom Metazoa; phylum Chordata; order Ceratodontiformes; family Ceratodontidae; genus Neoceratodus; species Neoceratodus forsteri. The sequence goes on from CM057450.1 coordinate 568,598,408, forward strand.
CCGACTGCTGTCCACAGGTGCGTGTGCATGATGATGCCTGCATTGTACTGTACACCAAGGTGCAAGGGTGCCCAGCATCTGACACACGTGCTTGGACAGTACAGGTGGTGGGTGTGGTCTGTGGATCTGTGTGTTTGCCATGTCTGTTCCTGCTCTGCTGTGCACCTGCCCATGTACGCTTTGTGCCTGGTGTGTTTGTGTGTGTGTGTGTGTGTGTGTGTGTGTGTGTCCATATGACTGTTCGCCCCTCCCTGATGGTGTGTTTGTGTGCCTGGTCCCTTCCACCCCCCTTGCCGTCATGCACCCCTGGTGTGTTACTCTGTGTGCCTGTGGGTTGCGCCAGGACAGTGTTGTTTGCACATGGCCCCTTGACTTACCTGTGTTGTGCATAATGCTCCTCCGTGATGGTGTCCCGGTGCAGCTGGGCCTGCCGGATCAGTCGGGGGTCCCGCCGTCCAAGGGGGAGCTGCTCATCACCATCAACACCGGCACCGCTGGCGTCCCCATCGCTGTCCCCCTCTTCAACCTGTACGGCTATCCCACAGTCATTGGCCATGTTGTGCAGGATACAACAGGCCAGGAATATCCCACAAGCCTTTGAGGGGCTGTACTGTAGGGCACCGCCAGAGGTGTCTAGGCATCGGAAGCGTGCCTTGAGCATCCCAAACACCCGCTCAATGATGTTGCGTGTGGCGGCATGTGCCTCATTATAGCGTTGCTGCGATGGGGTCATGGGCGCTGGTACAGTGTGAGCAGCCAGGGATGGAGGGTATCCACTGTCACCTGTGTAGATAGTGGAGATCAGTCTCATGTTCAGGTCCATATTGCCCATATCCCTGTGTGCCACTACCATGGCACCTGTGGCATTCCCACCCTTGCCCCGAGTTTGCATTTCCTACATGCGTACTCACCCACTAGATGGCCTGTGGGGATGTCCCCACTCTCAAATTGATGGCACAGTGCGGACTGATGCCATATAAAGGCATCATGTGCTCCACCAGGGTGTGTGGCACAGACATTGATTATACGCCCAGTGGCATCACACACCACCTGGCAGTTGACACTGGGGAAGCCCTTTCTATTCCTATATGCGGCCCCATCGGGGCCAGGTGGCATGCGAATGGCCACATGGGTGCAGTCTATGGCCCCTAGCACACCAGGCATATGTGCTACCCTGTGGAATGCCTGCATGTTTGCTGTACGCTCTGCCGTGGTGCTGGGGAAATGGATGTGCTCCGCAGCATGTGGCAGCAGTGCGCTGAGGAATTTGGTGAGGATGCATGACGTGGCCGACTGTGTGATGCCTGTGGTGTCCCCTGTTGGCCTCTGGAAGGTGCCCGTGGTGAGCAGGCACATGCAGGCTGTCACCTTGGTCTTCACTGACAGAGCATGACTCCGTCGTGAGGGTGCCTGCATCACATCACTGCACAGCTCACAGAGCCACCTCAGTATTGCCCTGTTCAGGCAGTACCGGCCCACGATCTCTACATCTGTGTACAACACAAAGCTGATGCAGGCACGGTACTGCCTGTTGGGGGCGTACCGCCAACGGGCCCATCCACGGCCACGTCCCCCTGCACCTTGCATTCTCACCACCCTCATTACAGCTTCCATGTGGAAGCTGCCACTGTCCATCTCCCTGGCTTGTGCCTCCCGCTGATGTTGCTCTGTTACCCCCGCTGTCCTGACTGCTACTTCCCACTGCACTGGGCACCCCCCCACTGGCCTCTGCAGCCTATGGCCCACACTGCTTCCCTTGCCTGCCCTGGCCTGTCACTGTCTGTCTTTCTCTCTCTCTCTCTCTTCCCACTTGGCATCCCTGTGGCGTTCTTGTGCCTCTTCCTTGAGCCTTTTTATTTTGGCTCATTTCTGCTGGGGCGCAACTTCCGGCTGTTCCGCTGTTGCGCATTGCGCAAGTCTTTGGATATCGCGTTGCGCTCTTTATGCATGGATCCACCCCTTGCTTTCGCGCATGCGTCCATTTGCATTGCGCTGTTGCTCAGCACATGTTTCGGTGGCGCGGCTGCCTCCTGCTGAATATCGCAGAATGGCGATTTTTGACTTGCGCAGGCGCAACCCTATTGCGCATGGCACAACCCTTTTGAATATCCCACCCAGCAAATTTTGACCTAATGTCTAAAAATATTTTCTTTAATGTGTAATAATATACTATATTCCATCTCTGAATTTTAAGAGTTTCCAGTAATATTTGGTACAGTAGCTTATAAATTAATTCCCTACAATCAAATCCTTCCAACAAAAGATATTCTGTTTATCTAAGGTAACATGATTACAGTTCTTTAGGGTCTTCTCACTTTTATACTCATGAGAAATATTTAAGTACAGCCATGGCAAATCTAAGAAAGAGGGCTTATTAACATACTTTAAAGCCATTTGGACCCACTCAGTTAAAAGGGAAGGGTGAGACTTCAGATTTTTCGGTTGAAACCATAATTCTGTGAAAACATCAGTCCGTGAACTTTTTGTATTCTGGAACATCATATTTTGATACAGACCTAAATCCAAATCTGCAAAGAAGGTCAGTTGGTAAATTAAAGTTAAGATATGTGCAACTGCATAGTTTAAAGGGTCTGGACACCCCCAAGCCCCCCATCTTCCTAGAGATAATCATTGATTTCCAGGCAATTCAGGGTTTTCCCCCCTCTCCAGATAAATTTTTTACAAATTATTTTTAAATCCTCAAACGGTGGCAAAGAAGGTGCACCCAGTGTGTTCTGGATTACATATATTAAATGTGGCAGAACCATTATCTTGATTGTGTCTCTACTCCCCAAATAGATAAGGTCAAATTTTGCCAATTTTGTACTAGTGTCGTAATTTTGTCTTTGGCCTCGTTATAATTTACTTTTATAATTTTTTCCGGACTTGATGCTAAGTAAAGGCCAAGGTAATTTATATGATCTCGAATTCTGAAATCTTGAGCAGATTCATTCAGTAGTTCAGATTTATTTCTTGTCATTTTCATAATAACTGACTTATTTTTATTTTAACAGGTAACCTGAAATTTTTGAATAGTTTGAGATTTGTTCCAAAAAAGACTTTCAATGATGAATTTATATTTTTCAATATTAATAAGCTATCATCTGTGAACACACTGAGTTTGATTTGTTCACCTGTTGTATAAACACCTTCTATTGCCGCACAATTTCATAGAGTACTTAATAAGGGTTCAAGGGCCAAAATAAAAAGGGTAGGGGAAAGAGCACAACCCTGGTGTACACCATTTAACATTATAAATTCTTTTGACAAAAGTCTATTTACATGTAATTTAACTTTGGTTTGATAGTACAGTTTCCTAATTATTGTAATAATTTCAGTTGGAATACCCCAATAAGATAATGTTTTAAATATGTATAATCTATCAATTAAATCAAAGGCTTTAGTAGCATCAGTACCCACAGTATAGCTATATCATTAGTGTATTGAGAATTTGTATTCACTAATTGAATAATTGCCTGGATTTTGTTATTGGTTTGATAAATTTTACGTCCTGAAATAAAACCATATTGGTTTGAATGTGTAAAATTTTGAATATGGGTCTGCATTCTATTATTTATTAATTTGGCAATTAGTTTATAATCAGCATTTAATAATGTGATCGAGCAGTAACTATCAGGTAGATTATGGGGTTTGTCTGGTTTGTGAATAAGAATTACTTTGGCCTGTTCCATAGAAGGAGGAAAGTTGTTATTTTTTTCAGCTACTATTTCAGCTATCATCTTCTCCAACCAAGGGGCTAGGAGAGTTGCAAATGCTATAAAGAACTCATTTGAAAAAACATCAATGCCCGGAGATTCATTTTTAGGCAATGTTTTAATAATCTCTATTATTTCCCTTTGGGTTATTGAAAAAAATCCAAATTGAAACGGTTTTATCTTAGAAGCCTGGATGTATCCTTCTATTGCTTCTGGATCTGGGTTTAATTTCTTTTGATAGGTTCCTTGAAAGAATTTGACAAAAATGTCTGCCATTTCTAAGTCCGATGTATGAACCTGGCCTTCAGTATCTAATAGACTAGTAATTATGTTTCTTTGTCTTTTCTGCCTTAAGAGAGTTACTAATAGTTTGCCAGATTTATCCAAATGGTAATATTTAGTTTTTTTAATAATTTTCATCATTTTTTGATAGTCCTGATGTATAGATTTTAACTTTTTACTTCTGCATTCCTCCCATTCAAGATGATATGTGTTATAGTCTTCTAGTACTAACTCGTCCAATATCTTTAACTTGGCATCAATTTTAAGTTTTTTTTTTCTTTCTGGACTTTTTTCTTATTTATGTCATACGAAATTATGTATCCCCAAATTGTAGTTTTAAAAGCGGTCCCAAATTTCGTTAACCTTTGCCTTATCTTTATAATTGTCTATCCAAAAATTTTGTATTTCCTGGGATATGACTTTAATAAAATCAGAATCTTTTAAAAGACTATTATTAAAGGTTCACTGGTAGTTCTGCAGCCTTTCTGAATTATTTAATCTAAATTCTAAACTAACCATGGCATGGTCTGAGAGACAGAGAGAGTCGATATCTGTTTTTATACAATGTTTTACCATCTTGTTAGTCACTAAGTGATAGGGAAAATGATGGAATCACTTCTAAAGGAAAGAATTGTCAAGTACCTAGAGGCCAGAGGGGCACAGGACCCAAGGCAGCATGGATTCACAGCGGGAAGGTCATGCCAGATGAATCTAATAGATTTCTTTGACTGGGTGACCAAAGTAGTAGATCAGGGAGGGGCTGTGGACATGGCCTACCTAGACTTTAGCAAGGCATTTGACACAGTCCCACACAAAAAGATTAATATACAGGTTAGCCAGCCTGGGAGTGGGTCCCAAGATGATAACCTGGGTAAAGAATTGGCTGGAGAATAGGACACAGAGAGTAATAGTAAATGGAGTCCACTCTGAAGAAAGGGAAGTTACTAGTGGGGTACCGCAGGGTTCAGTATTAGGACCGGTCCTCTTCAAGGTCTTTATAAGCGACATTGCAGAGGGACTGGAAGGAAAAGTATGTCTCTTTGCAGATGACACAAAGATCTGCAACAGAGTTGATGCACAAGGTGGGGTGGAAAGGATGAGAAGGGACTTGGCAAGGTTAGAGAAATGGTCAAATGTATGGCAGCTTAGATTCAATGCTAAGAAGTGCAAGGTAATGCACCTGGAAACAAAACCCAGGGAAGAGTACACAATGGGGTGAGATACTAACAACAACAAAAATGGAAAGGAACCTGGGGTAGTCATATCAGATGACTTAAGGTGGCAAGCAATGTGGAGAGAGCAGTAAGGGGGTTGGGGGGTACTGGGATGCATAGGGAGATGCATCACCAGTAGAAAACAGGAAGTTGTTATCCCTCTGTACAGACAGCTGGTGAGACCCCATCTGGAGTACTGTGTGCAGTTCTGGAGACCCAATCTCCACAAGGACATAGACAAGATGGAAGCTGTCCAGAGGAGGGCAACTAAAATGGTGCAGGGTCTGCACCAGAAGACATATGGAGAGAGACTAAATGAGCTTAATATGTATAGCCTCAAGGAAAGGAGGAGAGGGGACATGATAGAAACTTTCAAGTACCTCAAGGGACTCAACAAAGTCCAAGAGGGTAGCATCTTTCAAAAAAGAGGTGTGCAAGAACAAGGGACACAATTTGAAGATAAAGGAGGGCGGCTCAGAGGTAATGTAAGGAGCATCTTTCACAGAGAAGGTTGTGGATGCATGGAATGGCCTTCCAGAGGAGGTTGTGGAGTCAAAACAGTGGTTAAATTCAAGCATGCATGGGACAGTCATAAGGCAATTCTAGGTGGTGGGGGTAGAAAGAAGTAGGTTGCTGGTTAACTAGGATCTGCAGCTTATCTATTAGGTAGGGAAATGGGCAGACTGGGTGGGCCAAGCGGTCCTTATCTGCCGTCAAATTCTATGTTTCTATGTAATATGTAATCTAATCTTGCAAAAGTTTTTGACTTTTTATCAAAATGTATAAAATCTTTACTATTGTCATTGTTAATTCTCCATATATCCACTAATGATTCCAAATGGATGAACTCTAGCACTTTTTTTGCTGTGTTTATATTTCTTGGTGAAGGTATGGATGATTTATCTAAAGTTGGGTTTAAGACCACATTTAAATCACCTGCCAAAATAGTATCCTTAGTCTGAAGGATCTGGAAGCCTTCACTAATTTTAACAAGAACATTTGGATAAAAGGTGAATGGGGCATAAACCGAACCAATAGTAATAGTTTGCGAATTTAACAGTATCTTAACTAGACATATTCTTCCCTCCTTGTCCTTATATGTATCCAGGATTTTAATATCCAGGTTCCTTCTAAAAATTATAGCTACCTGTGGTGGAGTTAGGCTACACCCTCGGCTGTGACTGATGGACCACTTTTCTATCTCCTTATTTCCTAGCAACAGCTATTGCTTTTCTCTTTGCTTTTCTTCTTTTTCCCGCCTACCCTAGGTTAGCCACCTAGCGTACCTCTTTACTGTCCCTACTAAACTTCCTACTAGTTCTCTCCTTTCATTCTTTTTCCATTTCCATCCATCCAGTCCCTGGAATGATGCCAAAGACCCGGAGAGGTGTTGTGTAAAGTGCATAAGTGCATTTTGTGTACAAAAAAGCATGAAGGCTATTTTAAATAGGAATGAATACAGTTAATAAAGTCTTTATAAATAAAAAAGGATTCAGGAGCCATAGAAAGCAATAATAATGTCATGATTGGTACGATTATAAGAAATCCTAAAGGTGTTTTCATAAATTCACATTATAAACTTGTTACTGTATGAGGTTCTATGTATAAAAGAGCTTAGTCACTGTGGCTCAGAGATATAGAAAGTTAATATCTGTGGATAAATACACTGTACCTTTAACTGAACTAGGAAGTCCCCTGAAATGACCCCTTCCCCTTGGTTTTAAAACAACATGTTCAGACATGAAGCAACATGTCCAGACTTGTAACTAGAAGAGGGCTCAGTCAGGTGATCACACCAAAAAGAGATAAATACCTCTTCGGTGAATTTACTTCAGTTCAGCCCAGAGGGGCTCAGCCCTGAGAGAGAGGAGAGAGGAGAGAGGTTCTACTGCTACTGTAGACAAGCTGTTGAATGCAGATGAGAAGGGTCTTATGAGCTCTAAGATCCAGGACTGTATTATAGGAGAAACTTCTGATGTTAAGTAGTGATTTTCTTTGCAATTTTTTTGTTTTCATTTATTATTTTTCTAACCTTTGAAAAATAAATATCACACCAAGGTGTGTTCTAAACCTGTAAATTTGTCTCCTCTGAAGTTTGTTCCCACACACTGTGACAAACTTGGTGTCAGAAGTGAGATAGTACTGGTTGTCCAGAGAAACAAGGGGGAGACCAGTACCCAGACACCAGCCCTGATATCCAGACATTGGGGGCAAAGTGCAGGATGGTGTACCTCCAGGATTTTGTGGATGTTAAGGATCTGTTGAAGGAGGAGTGGCTTCCCAGTGTGCATACCAGAGCCCAGGTGAGGAGGACCAGAGGGGAATTACTAACCAAATTGGAGTTCGATGGAACATGGAGGTGGACCAGCGCTGGAGAGAGGCAGAGCACTGTTGCCAGGTGCTGATGGAGGGTTCCCAACTGGAGGATTTTGTGGCAGAGGCAGAGAACCAGGATCCATGGGTTCTAGAGGAGAAGGACCCACTGATGGAACCTTTGTTGCCAGTCACTTTTGAAATCCCGTTGTTGCCCATTTTTCTGGGCTGCTGCTACTTGGAGGATGATGAAGGCCCCAGGTGAGACTGTTTCAGGACATTTGCATACTGGGGTGAAGACTACAAGCAACAGGGAAGACATCATGGTGGTTGAATGGACTTTCCCATGTTTTGACCCTCCGTGATATCGTATGAAATGTATGATGCATGTAATGTTTAAAATGAATACAACATTAAGGCTGGTACTGAGTACAGTCAGTTGAGGGTAGCAGAACGGTGTAAGGGTTGAAAGGAAACCCCTGGTATGTTAAAAATAAGGGTTAAAAGGAAACCCCAAAGGTTTTGGAGTTAGGAACTGGCTGGTTAATGTTCAGCATGAGAAGGTTCCTTGTCTGCCAGAAAATATAGGAAAGGGAAATGGAGAAATGAGATGTATGAAACGATTACAAGAAATGTATAGCATAAAAAGAAATGTCTATACTGTATGATATAAAATGAGGACCTTATGGTCATGCAGGATCTAGGTATGGGGTGGAACTTATGATTGGGCCCCTGAGTGGAAACAATGCCAGGTGATGGGTATGGAGGAATCTTGAAGTCAGCATAAAACTGCTGTATATTACTTTCTCTTTTTTAATGTACTGATGAAGGTATGATAAGTGTATGCACAGGGCTGAAACGATGCCAAGTGATGGGTATGGAGGAAGCTCGAAGTCAGCATAAAACTGTTATGTATTACTCCCTCTTTTTTAATGTACTGGTAAAGCTCTCATAGTGGGTGAGAGAAAGTTTCAGCCAACCCCCATTCTACTGTCTTGGTAGAATATTTATGACTGAAAGGGGGTTCTTGAAAAAACAGTATAGTTTTGAGAACTGTTTTTTTCTTAAGGAGGGAGGTGTGTGGTGGAGTTAGGCTACACCCTCGGCTGTGACTGATGGACCACTTTTCTATCTCCTTATTACCTAGCAACAGCTACCACTTTTCTCTTTGCTTTTCTTCTTTTTCCCACCTACCCTAGGTTGGCCACCTAGCGTAGTTCTTTACTGTCCCTACTAAACTTCCTACTAGTTCTCTCCTTTCATTCTTTTTCCATCCATCCAGTCCCTGGAATGATGCCAAAGACCTGGAGAGGTGTTGTGTAAAGTGCATAAGTGCATTTTGTGTATAAAAAAGCATGAAGGCTAGTTTAAAGAGGAATGAATACAGTTAATAAAGCCTTTTTAAATAAAAATGATTCAGAAGCCATAGAAAGCAATAATAATGTCATGAATAATACAGTTATAAGAAATTCTAATGGTATTTTCATAAATTCACATTATAAACGTGTTACTGTATAAGGTTCTATGTATAAAAGAGCTTAGTCACTGTGGCTCAGAGATATAGAAAGTCAATATCTGTGGCTATATACACTGTACCTTTAACTGAACTAGGAAGTCCCCTGAAATAACCCTTCCTCCCTTGGTTTTAAAACAACATGTTCAGACATGAAGCAACATGTCCAGACTTGTAACTAGAAGAGGGCTCAGTCAGGTGATCACACCAAAAAGAGATAAATACCTCTTCGGTGAATTTACTTCAGTTCAGCCCAGAGGGGCTCAGCCCTGAGAGAGAGGAGAGAGGAGAGAGGAGAGAGGTTCTACTGCTACTGTAGACAAGCTGTTGAATGCAGATGAGAAGGGTCTTATGAGCTCTAAGATCCAGGACTGTATTACAGGAGAAACTACTGATGTTAAGTAGTGATTTTCTTTGCAATTTTTTTGTTTTCATTTATTATTTTTCTAACCTTTGAAAAATAAATATCACACCAAGGTGTGTTCTAAACCTGTAAATTTGTCTCATCTGAAGTTTGTTCCCACACACTGTGACAAACTTGGTGTCAGAAGTGAGATAGTACTGGTTGTCCAGAGAAACAAGGGGGAGACCAGTACCCAGATACCAGCCCTGATATCCAGACATTGGGGGCAAAGTGCAGGATGGTGTACCTCCAGGATTTTGTGGATGTTAAGGATCTGTTGAAGGAGGAGTGGCTTCCCAGTGTGCATACCAGAGCCCAGGTGAGGAGGACCAGAGGGGAATTACTAACCGAATTGGAGTTCGATGGAACATGGAGGTGGACCAGCGCTGGAGAGAGGCAGAGCACTGTTGCCAGGTGCTGATGGAGGGTTCCCAACTGGAGGATTTTGTGGCAGAGGCAGAGGACCAGGATCCATGGGTTCTAGAGGAGAAGGACTCCCTGATGGAACCTTTGTTGCCAGTCACTTTTGAACTAGAAGAGGGCTCAGTCAGGTGATCACACCAAAAAGAGGTAAATACCTCTTCAGTGAGTTTACATCAGTTCAGCCCAGAGGGGCTCAGCCCCGAGAGAGAGGAGAGAGGTTCTACTGCTACTGTAGACAAGCAGCTGAATGCAAATGAGAAGGGTCTTAGGAGCCCTAAGATCCAGGACTGTATTATGGGAGAAACTACTGATGTTAAGTAGTGATTTTCTTTGCAATTTTTTTGTTTTCATTTATTATTTTTCTAACCTTTGAAAAATAAATATCACACCAAGGTATGTTCTAAACCTGTAAATTTGTCTCATCTGAAGTTTATTCCCACACGCTGTGACACTACCCCTCTGCTTTTTTCTTTTCCCCACACTATAAAAACAATGGCTACACCATTTTGTTTTCAATTTCACCATTTCTTTATCCATTAAATGTGTTTCCTGTAAGCATATTATGTGTGCCTGTTTTTTTTTTTAGATATGTTAAGATCTTGTTTCTTTTGATTGAGGTGTTAAACCCATTTACATTGAGAGAAACAAGTTTTATATTTTGTCTGGTGTCCATCCTGAAGGCAAAACATTAAGGTTCATAACATTATTAACTAGTTTCCCCAATCCCTCCCCTTCCCCCTCCACACAACAAAAAGTAACCTAATAAAAGTTTTTTTTCCAAAAGCTTTTTTTCTGCCATCATTAATAGACGTTTTATCTATGTAACATCTTGTTTTCACATTAAGATCTTGGATATAGTGAATTAAGGTATACCCCGTTTGGTTTCAATGCTGCTCCCCCCACACCTGTTCAAAGTTAAAGTGCAAGTTAAACATAGACATATTTATAGATCAAAATCTTGTATTAAAGCCTTTAATTTCTTAATGACTTCATCAGCTGTATCGAAGGTAAATCTTTCATGTGTTATGACCACTCTCATTTTTACTGGCATCACCATTGTGGCCCGAAAGCCTTTTGCCCAGAGTCTTGATCTTAATTTGTCAAATTTTTTTTCTTTGTTTCAGCAGATCCTGTGGTAAGTCATTGTAAATTGCAATCTGGGCACCAGAAATGCTGACTTGTTTCTATTTATAAACTGCAGTCAACAGGCGATCTTCATCTAGTGATTTCATAAATTTAAATATTATCGGTCGCAGTGGAGTTGCATCATCTGGTCATTGCTGAACACTTCTGTGTATTCTATCAATTTCCATATTGACGCTATCTGGTGCAGTATCTAAATAAACAGCTGCTATACTTTTAAAGGTCTCCCTCAGTGTTTTTACATTATCCCAGACCTCCGGTGCGCCTATTATTCTAATATTTTTCCTTCGTGAACACATTTCAAAGTTCAACATTTTTTTCTTGTAACTCAGCCTGTTTTTTTTCTAAACTCTTGATTTGCCCCAGGAGTGTCACTGTTTCATTTTGAACCTGAGTCAGTGTCAGCTTGATTTCTGTAAGGTCTTGTTTCGACTTTTTATTTTCTTTAACTAGTAACTGAGTAGTGGCATAATATGCTTCTAGTTTGCTTTGTCTTTTCAACATATGCTCCATGCTGGTAGATAGGTAATTAAATTTTGATAGCAAAGTTTTTGCCCATTTAGGTGGTTCGTCGGAACCATCTGGTTCATAATTCTCCTCATCTGGTGTAGAGTTGCCGTCATCATTTTCAACTTCATAATTTGTTTCTTTATCGGTTTCTAAATGTGCAGCAGATTTGCTAGTACTTGCATTAGGTTCAGCTAAACAATTCAGGGGAAGTAAATTCCCCATTTCACCATAGTTTGCTTTTTCTTTCTCTTTTTGACCATTTTTTTCCACATTGTTAAAGTCAGTCGCAGCCATTTTAGGAGAAAAAGAAGTTCCTCTTACCCCAGTCAGTCCATCCTGAGTTTGTTTTATGCTCTGGTGAAAATTTGAGCTACAAGAAGTAGATGGTTCGTGCTCCTTGCTTTCTCCTTCACTTTGCACTGCAGAGGGGACCCGCGAAGTTTGAATAGGTTCCATTTGCATCTCGCAGTTGTTTTCTTCCAGAGGTTGACCAGCACGCTGGCCCGACGTTTCAAACTGTACACTTTCGGCCTTGGAATCCTCGGTCATCTCATTCATTCCTATTAAAGGCCTCATCTGGATAGCTTGGAAAACTGGAAATACACACATCTCTGAGGAAGTCCCTTCAATATTTTGCATGTCCAAATCAGTAAGTCTGTCCATTTTATTTTTAGTTGCCTCTCTCAGTACTCTCTTTGTTGCAGCTGAAAAGTGCTTAGAGATTTTCGGTCTGATGACTGGGGCATACTGCCATTTTGTTTCTTTGCATAAGTTCATTATTCTGAATACTAAAAGATTTTTCATTGTTTTCTTTTTAGAGAGCGTTTCATACGAATGAGTGCTGTATATATTACTTTCGTCAGCATTCTGTATTTCCTCCGATAACATACAATGTATCTGGGGGGTGAGATGAATACAGCTTTAGTTTAGCTGGCATACCTGCTCGGCGCCATGCTGCTCTCTCTCTTCTCCTCTACACAGTGGGTGTAGCCTCAGTCTCTGGAGTCTTGGTGGTGACTGTGCTGCCTCCTGAAGCTCCACCTGACCCATCTCTTCCTTTTCTAACTTGTCCATTCCCTGTCTCCTTTACTCCTGTATTCTTGCTTACCTGATTTATACCACCCTGTTCCTCTGTCTTGTCCCCACTGCTGTCTCCTTGCACCCTGCCCTTGGGGAGAGTACTCCCCTCGTGCCCTCCCTAATACTACATCATCCGAGGGGGAGGGCAATTGTTGCCTCTCTTGGTTGTACAGTTTCATCTAAGTAATATTTAAACCTCCCACAGGTTGGTCCCCAGTCCCTAGTGTAAGTGAAGCCCTCCTCCATGAACCAAACCATCAACCAATTGTTAAATTCCTTGGTGCTGAGTACTCTTTCTTTTCCCATGCCATACACAGGTAATGCCTTGGCAAAAGCAACCATGTGACCCACTTGCTTGATGCCCCTCCCAGTTCCCTGAAATTATCCTGCACTAACTCTGCCCTGTCCCTTGCCAGGTCATTTGTCCCAAAGTGGACAATGATGTCTAGCTCCCTCCCAGCTGCTGCTGCTGCCCTAGTGATCCTCTGGTTATGCTCTCCATCCCTTTAAGCTGAAGCACCTGTCAGGCACGTCACCTCCCTCTCCTTTCCTCACCCCACTCTTGAATCTACATAGAGTTCCCCACCAGCAGCTGCTTCCTCCTTGGCAGGAACCTCTTCCTCCCTCCCTGGGGCCTCCTCTTATGAGGACCCCACTTTCTCCTCTCCCACTACTATGAGTGACTCTTCTCGGCTGCTCCATCCTGCCAGTATGGAGAAGGAATTCTGCAGTGGTACAGTCTGAGAAAGGCGCACCCTTCCTGCCACTTCCACACTCCCACAACCCACCAATGTCCTATTGCTCTGCCTCTATGTAGGCATCCTCTGGGGGAGCAGTGGCAGGCTTGGTGGTCCCTGGGTGGAGCTGAAGGTCCTCTCCAACCTTGCCAGTTTGGCCTGGAGTCTAGTGACCTCTGCCCTCAACCCAGAGAGGTGAGTACAAATGGGACAGCACCTCAGTCTCCAGAAGGTGCCCCGAAAGACAGCAGCCCCACACCCACTGCACTACACTGCTCCCATGATCTTTCCTTCTTTTATCTTAGTGCCTGTTGAAACTTCTCTGCACTCTACTGCCTCCTTTCTACCCCTGTTGTATTCTTACCACTCCATTTTGCTTGCCTGAGACTTATTTGCTACCCTACTCAAGATAGGGCACTTCTTATTTTCCGCTTTTCTAACTCACTTATCTGAAAGCATCAAACTTCTGGGTCAGTGCATTTGCCCCCTTAGTAGCAGGAAGGAGACAATACCACTTGCAAAGTCTTGTATCACTGTAGATCTGTCCCCACTCAAAAACAGCAAAACAAAAAATGGCACTTGAGACTCAAAGTACGCACACTACTGCCTGTATCGTATCACGGAGATATTGACCAAAAATCAGGCACATACATTATTTCCTGTCAAAAGGTGTTTATTTCCTGCTGAGCGTCTCGGTGCAGCAGTATTCACTAGGAACCTCCTCTGAGTCACCAGATGCATTTTGTACTGTGACATCAGCCCTTAATCAAAGGTCATACTGTCCCTAGCCCCCATAAATCAATAACTCTCTTCCCTTCACTACTCCTTTAACCATGAGTTAAACAGAATAACCTTTCAAAGCCTAGCTTCCTCCTTGTATCACCCAAGACGGATTTTCAGAGAACATTACTGAGAGTGCTGTGTGGCCAAGTGTCAGTCACCTGTCTAGCTCCCTACTGTTGTCTTTGACCTCCCCTGTGCCCTGTCAGTCCCATATAATTTGACCACAGATGGTCAGTTACTGTACAGCTGGCCCCCTCCTTCTCTCCTACAGACCTTACTATCCTTTCTATCCTGTGCATATTCCATATTTGGGGTTTGTTTTTGGACTTCTGCATGACTTTTTCATACCACATTTCTTCAGTAGCATAGGCAGGAGGGTGTTCAGACACCCCCTAAATTACCCCCAAATTTTTTGTTCAAGCGGTGGCTCAGGTAGGGTTGCCCTGCTAATTAAACTCAGTGTCCTAGTTTCCCTAGCAGCTGGAGTTAGTCACAATACGGTGCACATGCACGGGATGGTCAGTGATTCGACTGACATCTCAGACATCACCAGAGAGAGCGGGAGAAGTCTGGTGAGTGAGTCATACGAGGAGAGCGCAGAACGAGCTGCAAGATAAGTGGTGTTGGTGTCGTGGTCTTAGAAGACTGTGCAGTGCTTTAGTTGGGAAGAAGAACAGAAGCAGTTGCAGAAGAGAAAACACAGTTTTAATCCCATTCCACCTGCAAGTGTCAAGAACTGACCCGGGGCCAAGCTGTGAATATCACTGCCCGCCGCAACTGCATCTGAGTCCTCATCATGAGCAACGCAGGGCTGCTCTGTGGGGTTTTGACTGTGTGCTCTTCTGGACCAGACACCTGAACTGGTGGGGTTGAGAGCAAAGAGGAGAGGTCAAGAAAAAAGCTGCCCTGCCCTGGGAAGGCCCCACTGGCTGACCTGAACATTGGAGTCCTTCTGAATCCTGAGCACTACCTTTGGACACTAGTCTGGGACTCAGGAGCAACTGGCAAACAAAGGATCACCATCAGCAAGCATTCAGCAGAAAAGTGGTGGGGTGAGTCAATTCAGCTGCAGCTGGAGCCTTTTGGGAGGGTCTGCAGCAGATGGAGTCACAGAGAAGCAGCACTACCACTGTGAGATGACATCCTGCCCTGTATCACACAGCCATAGCAGGCTGTCTCCTGAGAGTGAAGACTAGGCACCAGGGGTCGGGGTCAGGAACCTCTCTCTGAGGGCAGTCTCAAAGACAATAAGCCTTTTTCCAGCCTAGTATGATGTAGGCTGTCATGCTGAGGTCTCTCTGTCTTGGTCAGATAGCTTCTGTGCAAGCAGTGAGACTCCCAATTTGCTGGTCACTTTTGCACTTTAAAACAAAAGTTTTTGGAACATTACCAAAGTTCCCCCAAAATCTGAAACATTACCTGTTTAGGTGCCCTTTTCATAAACAATTAAGAAATAGTTATTTGGACCCTATAATGAAAAACAAATGCTCTGATCCCATTCATTTGCTAAATAATCATGCTTCAAAGGTTGTAATTTCAATTGCTTGCTTTACTCATAAAGCTGAGCTTACTGGATACAGTTTTGAATGAATCAAAAACAAATATAAACACAGGTTGTGCTTATAACAGGAAATATTTATTTACTGGATGATTTATTTAGTTACTTAATGATGATGGTTGTAATTTCCACCTCTCACCAGGAGGGAAGACATAACTAATTTCATGGTAATCCCTGTGTACATAGTTTGGGCCCTTAGGGGTTACACAATGTAGTACTCCTCAGCAGGAAGATATTCTGAGTATAAAAGAGAGTGTGCATGTGTACAAGCCCTTATAGGGGCTGAAGACTGTGAAAAGCTCAGTGAAAGAGGGTTCCCTAGGGACTGTAATACTGTAATGCTAACCAAAGTCTCCCACACCCATAACTTAAGAGGAAAAAATATTTTTTTACCCTGGAATCAGTGGTAGGGATGATGTAACAAAAGTATGTTTTATTTTCATTAAAAGCCCCCCAAATCACCACAGAGCATGCAAACCTTCCCAGAGCTTCTGGGGGCCCTAGCGGCCCCCAGCCCCCCAGCCTTTATGTAGAAATCTTTCACAGTATATTTCAAAAATGCATATGGGGTGGTTGATGGCACTGTTGGTCAGCTAGTTATCCACAACAGTTGCAGTTGCAGACTCTAATGCCAGCCAGAGTCTCCCACACCCCTGATTCCATGAGAAAAAAATTTCCCTTGAAATCAGGGGTAGGAAACATGTAACGAAAGTGTGTTTTTTGTTCAAGAAAAGCCCCCAAACTCACCACAGAGCATGTAATCCCCCCAGAGCTTCTGGGAGCTGACCCTCGGCTTTTCTGTGTCCCACTTCACAAATATCATATCCCTACACAAACACACACACACACACACATATACACAAACAAAAATCCTGCCTACGCCACTACATGTTTTGTATTTATAACAATGTGTATCAGAAACTCGGGGCTACATTTAGGCTCAAATGTTGTATTACTTATGAGACACTGTTAGTGACTGCCAGAGGGTCCCTGCTCCCTAGTTTTGATTACGAGTCTATTTCAATTTGTTTACCTTCATGCTGCTACTACCAAGAATCTTGCACATATTTCCTGTGTTTATAACAGCATTTGTCATGTTGCATTACTGTCTAGTTTCTGTACTCACTACTATCACATTTATTATTCCCTGCTCGGTTGGTTTTCTCCCAAAGCCCATAAGTTATCACTTTGACAGTTGTTTAACAGATAAAACATCATGCACCTTTACTTTATCTCCTCTGAGCAGCGGTGTGCAAAGTGTGGCATTTCATCGGTGAAGTGTGACTACCAGACAGTTTAGTAGCACTTCACCTGTGACAACTATGGAAAGGCAACTGTTTTTTTTCACACTGTTAGAGACATAGAATTCCACCCCACCCTCTGGGTCTTGTACACCCACCATTCCAACTATCCAAGCCAGTTTAAATGTATATCCCTCAAATCTAGGCCCCCACCTTCCTCCTCCTCCTCCATCCGCCCTTTCAAGTTAGTATTTTAAAATTTTCCTTCCTCCTACCACACCAAAATTCATGTTCCCCACCTACCCCTAGTGATAAATTAAACCCTCACCCTTCATAACTCTCTTACAAATTACATGGCATATATGTACTTCAGAAAGGCCTTCGACACTGTCCCTCACAGGAGACTAGTAAGCGAGTTGGGTAGCTTAGGGGTGGGGAGCAAACTAGTAAACTGGGTGGAAAATTGGCTGGAGGGTAGAACGTGGAAGGTGGTGGTAATTGGGGTGCCCTCCATAGAGGGAAGGGTGACAAGTGAGGTACCTCAACGGTCAGTATTGGGACCCATACTATTCAACATATACATTGGAGACATCTCAGAAGGCCTGAATGGGAAGGTGTGTCTGTTCACAGATGACATGAAGATCTGTAACAGGGTGGGTACAATGGGAGGGATGGAAAAGATGAGGGAGGATCAAGTCAGACTGGAGAAGTGGTCAGGGAAGTGGCAATTGTAATTCAATACAAACAAAATGCAACATTATGCACATAGGGAGTAGGAACCCACGTGCAAAATACTGGGTGGGGGAGGCAAGAGGTAACAGAGCAGGAAAGAGACCTGGAGATCATCATTTTGGATAACCTGAAGGTGGGGAACCAATGCAATAAGGCAATGGTGAAGGCGAACAAAATGTTGGCATGCATAGGGAGGGCTTTACAAGCAGGAGGAGTGAGGTGATCATCCCATTATACAAAACTATGGTCCAACCACATCTGGAATACAGGGTCTAGTTCTGGAGGCCACACTTGCAGGGGGACAGAGTCAAGTTGGAGAGGGTTCAGAGAAGGATGACCAAGATGGTTTAACGGCTGCACAGGAGGACATATGAGGAGCGGTAAGAACTAAACTTATACGCACTGGAGTTGAGGATTGAAAGGGGGGATATGGTTGAAACCTTCAAATATATGAAGAGAATAAACAAGGTGAGGAAGGGCAGCATATTCAGGATGAGTGAAAACAAATCAACAAGGGGACACACATTCGAGCTGGAGGCAGGCAGGTTCAGAGGAAATTTGAGGGGGAAGTTCTTCGCTGAGAGAGTGGTGGGTCCTTGGACTAGGCTACCAGACTGGGTGGTGGGGGTAGACTCAGTGAGCAAATTCAAGAAGGCTTGGGATGACTACATGGAGCTAAATAAAGGTAAACAAGCATTTGTCAATGCCGAATGTTGCTTGCTTGCTTGTATGTGCTGTTTAGGTATTTGGAACTGATAGTTCCATGCCTTCCTGCCAAGATATCCACTGTGTCTTTCCGTTCAGTATTCAGAGAAGAGTGGGAGGGGCAAGGGCAATAGCAGTACAGCAGTTGCCAAGGGGGTGAAGAGGTGGACAATAGTCCATTCAAAGGCAAAAGAGTCCTGCAGAAGCTCACTAAATTGAAGGTGGACAAAGCGATGGAACCAGATGGCGCCATCGGGATATTAACAAGAACTGCGAAGGAGATAGCAGTACCTCTGGCAGCCATGTTCACTGAGTCATTCAACATGAGTGAACTGGAGGAGGGCACATGTGGTCCCTCTACATAAGTCCAGCAGCAGGGAGGAGGCAGGGAACAATAGGCCGTTCAGCCTCACCTCACTAGTGGGGAAGATCATGGAGACATTGCTTAAAGAAAGGATAGTGGGGCAGCTAGATGCCATCGGAGCCCAGGACCATAGACAACATGGATTCACAGTGGGGACATCATGTCAGATAAATCTGGTTGATTTCTTTGACTGAGTGACAAAGGAAGTGAATCAGGGTGGGGCAGTGGACAATGCTTACACTGATTTCAGCAAAGCCTTTGACACCATCCCACATAGGAGGCTGATAAACTAGCTGGGTAGGCTGGGCATGGGGGAAAGGGTGGTAAACTGGGTTAGAAACTGGCTAACAGACAGGAGGCAGAGAGTGGTGGTAAATGGTGTGCAGTCTAGGGAGACAGGGCGACCAGTGGGGTGCTGCAGGGATTGGTCCTGGGGCCAGTTCTGTTCAATGTCTTCATTAGTAATATTGCAGAACGTCTGAAGGGAATTTTTTTCACCAAATTTTCAACATAGCCATTTTAAGATCTCTGCTCATGAACAGTGTCACTGTGATTTTCTTAATCTGTCCCAAACATTGATTGCACACACCGAATGCGCCATTGTGCACTACATGCACGGAAACACATTTTGGTGACATGTGAAAAATGACAGCTGTACTGCTCATAAGGAGGTGTGGTAAAATGGCAATGTTGAAAATCTGGAGTGCAAATATTAAAAATTTGCGAACTTACGAGCGTGTGTAGGAACTGCGCAACACATGCTCGTAAAACAGTCATTTTTAGGAATTTTTTCACCAAATTTTCAACATAGCCATTTTAAGACCTCTGCTCATGAACAGTGTCACTGTGATTTTCTTAATGTGTCCCATACATTGATTTCAAACACCAACTGCGCCATTGTGCGCTACTTGAGCGGAAACACGTTTTGGGTGAGATGTGAAAAATGACAGCTGTACTGCTCAAAAGGAGGTGTGGTAAAATGGTAATGTTGAAAATCTGGAGTGAAAATATTGAAAATTGCAAAACTTCACGAGCGCATGAGGAACTGTGCAACGACGCTTGTAAAACAGTTATTTTTAGGAGTTTTTTCACCAAATTTTCAACATAGACTTTTTGATAGCCCACCCTATGAACACTGGCAGTGTTGTTTCATTAATCGGTCCTGAACGGTGATGTCATGCAGTGATCACGAAATCACCCTTCGGGCCCGATTAACGCCATGACAGTGCAAGAATTCATGATGAGGGGTCCCAAAAACCCCATGTTGAAAATTTGGGCTCAAAATTCCCAAAAATGCCTGAGATATGCAACAAAGTTGAAAAAACCCTATCTATCCCATTATACAGCTTACCAGTATTTCCTCAGTTCGTAGTCAGCTTTGAAGAGTGCAGACATGTTCCCGGTCCACCGAAGATCGTCTCGCCAAGCTCTGGAGGTAAGTATGGGGTGAGGGGTGTGGGGAGGCAGGGTGCGCAGTGGGTGGAGTCGCGGGTTGCAGGAGGGGCAGGAGAAGTGCGAGGGACAGTTTTGTATTTACAGGGTTTTTAATAAAGGCGATGAGAGCGTTTGCCATGCTGGGGTGGGCTCCCAAGCGTGGCAGCCTGAAAACTGTTGGGGGGCTGGAGCCGATGGAGGAATGGGCACCCCATCAGCCATAGCATCATTTTGCCATGTTGGGGTGGGCTCTAGCGTGGCACCTGGATGCAGGTGGCAGCCGACAGGGTATTGGGCATCCCAGTCGGCTATAAAATATTTTGCCATGCTGGGGTGGGCCCCAGCATGGCACCTGGATGCTTTGGGGCGGAACCGACGGGGATTGAGCACCCCGCCGGCCGTACAGTGTGGGGAGGGGTAGCATGAGCACGCAGGCGTGCAAGGCGCATGTGTGTGGAGGGGGAGCTCTGCTTACTGAAGCGGAGCTCTCCCTTTCAATTGTACGACCACTGCATTTTCAACTGCTGTCATAGACAGCTGCAGCAGTGATTGGGGAACTGGAGCCATGCCTGCAAACACATTGACTGCATTGGAAGACAGGTGCCACACCTCCGAAAACTCGGATGATGGCACTATGTTTCTTGCACATGTGTGCAAGCAACATAAAAATGGCATGGAGGTGAGGGGCAACATAAAAGAACAGAGGGGGGTTTGGGCAGACTGGATGGGCCATTGGGTCCTTTTCTACCGGCAAGTTTCTATGTTTCTAAATAAACCCCCCTCTTCCCCCCAAAGCCACCAAACTTGGTAGTGAAGTGAATGTAATGGTTAGTACCACTAAAAAAGAAAACCGACACTCAACAGAGTGAGAGACGTCCTCACTCTTCAGTGTTGTGCTGTGACTGAGCCAAATGAATGGTGTGGTGATGTGTCTCCCCAAAGTAATACCTGATTGGCTGTTGATTTTAGGCTTTAAGATATTATGGCTCCTAGATCCCTATCCTCCTCTGTCTGTTCCTTCCTCATCCCCCATGTTGTAGTCTGTTCTTGGGTTCCCTGCTCCCATGTGCATGACTTTCCACTTATTTGCATTGAATTTCAGCTGCTATATCATGAACCACCTCTCTAATCTCCACAGATCCTCTTTCATTACCCTTATTTCTTCCTTCCTGTTTACCCTGCCACAGATTTTTGTGTCATCCATGAAAATACAAATTTTGGCCTGAATACTCATGAATATGTCACAAAGAAAGGTGTTAAAGAGCACCAGTCCCTGGATAGACTCATGTGGTAATGAACTGGTGACCTTCCTCACTCTTGAGAACTCCCCATTCAGAACCACTCTCTGTGTTCTCCCCCAGCTTGTATCCCATGATATGAGTGAGTGAATCTGAGCGAGTACATATGGGCAAAGGCAAAATAGCAAAGTTAATATGGCCTACATGGATTTGTGAGCGGGATTAAAATGGGCTACATGTATTTGTGAGTGTGGACTACATGGATTTGTGAGCAGGGTTTAAATGGGCTACATGGATTTTTGAACAGGGTTAAAATGGGCTACATGGATTTATGAGCGCCATGTATTTTAGCACATTGTTGTATTCAGGGAGTGAATATACCTAAAGTATGTAGGGTTGTGTTGTAGGGTGCCCTCCTGACCTTTTTCCTCTCTACCCCCCCCATGCCCCACTGAAATGTTCTCCCCCTCCCGACCTCCCCTGGTGCCATAGCCCACATCCCGAGTGTGTCCCCATTCCTCAGTGCCCCCCCTCCACTGGAGTTGGTTATTTATAGTATAGGTGGTGTGGGAGGAGGGGCAGAGCCCCCCCATAGAAAACAGAGAAGAATAGCCGATTTTGTGGAGAGGTGTTTTGCAGGGCGCCATCTTGGTAGGGGCTGTTACTGATTCACCCTTAGTTGTTGCCACCGTTTTTACTTCGCTGTTATCACATAGAACACCCCCAGCCAGTTACCAGTCTAGTTTGTCCATTCTCCCCTAAACCCATGTCAGCCAGTTCCTGAGCTACTCTTCTATGTGGAACAGAGTTGAATGCTGTGTTAATGTCCAGGTACAGCACCTCTACTGCCTGGCCCCTATCCACAGCCTTCCTCACCCAATCAAAGAAATAATCAGATTTATCTGTCAAGACCTTACCCCAGTGAATCCTTGCTGCCTTCCATCCTGTAACCAAATCCATTAGCTTCAGGAATTCCACCAGCTTTTCCCTAGTAATGTTTTCCAGCATTTTACCCACTGTTGAGGTCCAGCTAAATTGCCGGTAATCTCCCGGATCGTCTCTACAGCCACCCTTCAGTCCTCTAGCACCAGAGAGGAATCAAAGAGAGAGGGACCAAACCCATGAGAATTGTATCTTAATTCATGAAATCATGAGCAGGGCAAACATATTTATTAGTTTATTAGTAGTTTTACTCCCCAGAGTGGTACACATCGAGATACATCATTTACAAGGGGGCTCATGGGATGGCATCAGGTAGAAATGAGTTACAGATTGACAGTACATTGCAATATACTGAATTCCATTATCGGTATCTAAAATGGTGCTAATACAGGAACACAGTGATGTGGTCAGGTTCAGAAAAACATAAATAACCCCCTCCTTGTGACATCATAAACTGTTGCTACAGGACTTACTGTGAAGTCACATGCAGAGGAATAAGACTTCAGCGCCTGAACACAAAGATCATGTTTTATTGCAGCTATCCTGATTTATTTCTTTTTTTTGTATAGCTGTTTGGTCCCCGTCACCTCCTCCCGCCAACTGACGATGGGAACACATAGGTATTTTGCAGGTTTTTCTCCCCTAAGCCCCCTGAGGCCCAGGCACACAGCCGTGTGAGCATGTGGAGGCATGCTACACACCCCATGGTGCCAGCTCAGCCCCCTCCACCTCCCATAACTATTTTCCACCCTCTCTCCACCTACGCTACCCACTGGACCTCCACCCTGTGGGAGCGGAACTACGGGGGGGCCAACCCACCCTCACCACCCTCGGAAGAGGAGAGCTGCCCATCAGCATGCTTGATCCTGCTCTGCCCTCCCTCCACGATGGAATCTCAACAACCTGAGATCATTCCCATACCCTGGTCACCAGCATAGCATGAGGTGTGGCATCCAGCGTCTCAACCCTCAACACCAGTGGGCCGGCAGCAGCTATCCTGATTTTTGAAGAGCAGAATGGCTTCAGATCTCATTTTATTGGGCCTATGCATGAACAGGTGGGAATTACACACCAGAGGTGCATATCCCACTCACATAGCTCTGCAGCCACAAACAGGTGCAGGGCGCACAGTATTCACTACCGCATGCACCCACAGGGCACCTGTCTGTGGCCCCAGCCCCTGGCATGCAGGACTGCACAGAGCGGACAGGGGTGGAGTAGTGGACCCAGGTAGGCATCCAATCGGATGCCTGTCCTGGGTCCCAGAGTAGATCACTTGCACGTCATGGCACAGATCCAGATGCGTGAATAGCCCCCACAGGCACCCAGACCTGCCTTGCCATGCCCCCATGTCCAGCAGTCATTTAAAAAGACCCCCGCCTCCCACCACACAACACAGCCCCATCCCTGTTATGGTGCAGTCACCCACCCCCCAGGAAAATCTGTGCCCTGTCCACATAACAGCTGAAACTCCCCCGGCACATCTGCACCCAGTCCCCATATGGCAAAAGCATCCCCTGCCCCAAACACATGGCTGCCCTGGTCCCCGGTGTTGCACAAGAGCCCTCCACCACACACACACACACACACACACACACACACATATGCCACGCGGTCCTTGGTGATTATGAGAAATCCTCCCCACACACACCCTACAGGTTCCCTGGTCATGCCTCCCAACCCCCACCCTGGTACCGTTGCCAAACCATTGATGGCCAGTGGCCCCCATGGCACAGACAACACCTCCCCCTGGTCCCCATATCCGCCTGTTGGTGCTGTGGCTCTGGGCAGCCAGCAGCACAGCCCTCCACACACCTCCTCGGCCACCAGACATCCAACTGATGCTGGGCGCATACTGTCTATGTATAGCAGCACCTCCATGCATCAATTGGACAGCCGGCAGCTGAGGAGGTGTGCGGAGAGCTGTGCCACTGGCCATCTGGAGCCACGGCACCAACAGGTGGATATGGAGACCAGGAGGGAGGTGCTGTCGGTGCCATGGGGGGGCCACTGGCCACCAATGGTTCAGCAGGTGTACCAGGTTGGGGGTCAGGAGTGTGATGACCAGAGACCCTTTGTGTGCATGTGTGGGGAGGTGTCATGCTCTACTCCATGGACGGGCTGCCAAGTGTTGAGGGGTGGGGGGTATGTATGGAGCATTCAGGAAAGGACTATACATGTGGTGGAGGGTATGTACAGAACATTTGGGGAAGTGTCATACATGTGTCCGGGGGTGGGGGTATGTCATGTGCAATCAGGTGTTGGGGGATGTTCGGCAGGCGTATGGGGCTGGGGCACTTGTGTTTGGAGCTGTGTGCTTTGAGGTACCGGGTGCTGAGTGTGGGGGGGGGGTCGCCATACTGCTGCTGCTGGGGCCGTGAGGGGGTCTTGTGTGGGAAAGAACTGGGTGCATACAGTGGTTATGGAAGGGTCCCCCAGCATAACCAGTGCCCTCCTATGCCTCCTGGTGCACAGCATTACACACCTTAGTGAATGGCACGTAGTGCAGGCATGCTCCCGACACACACCCTGCCCACCCCCAGCATGTTGCTGACAGTGCAGCCAGGGGATCGGGAGTGTAACCACCTTGTATGTAGTTTGTGAATGCCGTGGGACCTCCACTGCATGGCATTTTGACTTAGGGTTGCCTACGTGCCTCGCACACATGGTGCATAGGCAATCATTTGTTTCATGCATAGGGCTCAATGTGATTTACTGATGCCAATTGCAGTATTTTAACTCATGACCTAAGCCTCTCTTTAAAATACTCCATGAATGAAGGAAGTTATATACAAAACACATTCCATTCTGTTCCATCCTATGGTAGTTGAATAAAATGTAATAAAAGGACACATAATGACTGAACTGATGAGACTGTAGGCACATCTTTTTCTCCTAAACTCTATGTTGTGGAGCAGTCATGTGTGCCCAGTGTTACAGAACTGGCTGGGATCTTTGTAGCCACCCGTGATGACAGAATAGATCCATTTCACACTCCTTTAAACTTAAATAATATTGCAATTTTCCTAATGTATAATTCCATTAATGTTGCCTGGTTTTCTAGTCTGCATACAGTATTTCCTAAAACTTGTTCACTTATCCATGGGCTGGACATAATCATTACCCAGGACCAGTAGTACCGCCCCACTCTCACTGGATGTCTCGATTCCTTCGCATTGTTCCCTCATCTGCTACTTGCTCACTGTGTGACCCTAAGCAAGTTACTTAACCTGCCTTGCTTAAATGTGCTATAGTCTCTTTCGTTTTTAATTTTTATACTTTACTTTTTAATTATTTTCTTAATGACATACGTACAAACATTATAGTTGCACAATTTGTTCCAGTCCCAATCCATCTGGCGGAAATCAGATAGCTATTTACATAAACAGAAAGGAATGTGAAGTATATAAAGGCAAATGGAGTTCATGGGTAAACAAATGTTGATAATAACTTCTACATAAGAAACAGCAGTACCTCTCCAAAAAGTCCCCCCCCCCACAAAAAAAAAAAAAAAAGCATAATCTCTAGTGTTATCTATGTAGTAATATAATGGAACACTTAAACATACTCAAGGCCTTGCAGTTAATACAGTGCATCCTCCTTATGGCCAGCATTTGTGTTTTTTTATGTTGGCGCACTTGCGCAGCCAACATCTTGCGGCAGTGGGGATTTGGAGGCGCGGTCGCTGTTAGGCGAATGCAGGGCACGCACCAGTAGGTGCGTCCCTCATTCCCAAATCAGCCTGCATGCCGACGCCACACCATGCATACTAAGCTGGCAAGCACATCTAAGAAAGGTCCGCTGCAATCCGAGCAAAGCTCATCACACGTGAGGACCCTTCCTACATGCTCGCCAGCTAGTAGCATGGCGGCACAGTGGCCGCTACATTGCCGACAGCGCCGACTTCGGGGGTGCCCAGTCTCCCGGTTGGCTTGCCCTGCCCTGTGAAGTATGTGCCAATGGGGAGCCCACTTCCCATTGGCAGAATGTGCCTCCCCACCTCGTTGTTTACCGACGGGAGTGCCCAATCCTCGTCGGCATCCGCCCCACCCTTCCTGCTGTAATGTGCCGACAGGGGAGCCCACTCCCCGTCAGAATGATGTCCCCCCCCTTCTTCTGTGCTGACGGGGTGCCCCAATCCCAGTTGGCTACTGTACCCCCCCAAACAAAAGAAACCACCTGTAAAAAAGAAAACCATCCGTGATAGGTTTTTTTTTTTTTTCGGTTCCTGTAAACTGAAAATGGTCCCTTGTAGTCTCCCTACCCACCACCCGCACCCACCCACTGCGCACCCTACCTCCCCACACCCCTCTCACCCCATACTTACCTCCAGAGTCTGGCGCGACGATCTTCGGTGGACCGGGAACACGTCTGCGCTCTTCAAAGCTGACCGCGAACTGAGGAAATGCCAGTAAACTGTATAATAGAATAAATAGGGTTTTTTCAACTTTGCTCCATATCTTGGGCATTTTTTGGAATTTTTGTACCAAATTTTGAACATGGGTTTTTTGGGACACCTCCTCATGAGTCACATTTTTTGATAAGGCTTAGGATATTGACCATCATCAGTTTCATCCCAGGAGCCGCTGCAAACTCTGATGGAGAAGTGATTTGACTTGGGGGGCCTGGATTTAGTACATAGAAACATAGAAACATAGAAGTTGACGGCAGATAAGGACCGCAAGGCCCATCCAGTCTGCCCATTTCTTTTTCTACCTTATAAATGTGCCATCGGCCTTTGCTCTGTCAGTGGTCTATCTATTCATAGTCATTTGTATTGCTCCCTTATGCCTATCCCATGCCTGTTTGAAGCCCTGCACTGTATTCATAGCCACAACTTCTTGTGGTAAGCCATTCCATGCATCCACCACCCTTTCTGTGAAAAAGAATTTCCTCACATTCCCCTTTAATCGGCCTCCTCTAATCTCATGCTGTGTCCTCTTGTCCTGCTATTTTTCTTATATTTAAACATGTTAGACTCTTTCACCTTGTTTATGCCCTTAAGGTGTTTGAATGCCTCGATCATATCACCTCTCTCCCTCCTTTGCTCAAGGGTGTACATATTGAGCTCCGTTAATCTGTCCTCATATGTCTTCTGATGCAGTCCCTGCACCATTTGGTTGCCCTTCTCTGGACTGCCTCAATTTGGTTAATGTCCTTGTGAAGGTGTGGCCTCCAATACTGCACGCAGTACTCCAGATGGGGCCTAACCAGTGTCTTGTACAGAGGGATTATTACCTCCCTCTCACGACTTGTGATACCCCTACTAATACACCCTAACACCCCACTAGCCTTACCTACTGCTTTAGAGGTCTGCTTGGATGATTTTAGGTCATCAGTACGACATTGCCCGAGCAAAAGAGGAGAATTAAAAGCAGTTTTTTGAGGAATTTTATCAGATAGAAATGGGTTCTTTTTGTTTGGGTTCTTGTGTGGTGTTGTTTCACTGCGGTATGCCTGGCTAGGGCATAGATGATGCTGGCCTGGGTGTTTAAGGTTAGCAGGGGGAGTGCACGGAGAGACATAGGTGAGGGCAGTAGGGCCAGGGAATGCGAGTGGCGATAAGAGCTGGAGCAGGGCAGATTATGAGTAGGGAACCAATATGGTGATGCAGCAGGGACTATGACTGTGTATTCCCAGACTGCGATGGCCTCTGACTTAGGATAGAGTACTGTTGTGTACATTGTGCACCTTCCCAACATTAGGAGTATAAAGATAAGGCAAGCCATATTGTCTAAAAATTGAGGGCTGTGGTTTACGTAGCCGCAGAATGTCAGAAGAGCAGCTATCCTAGGGTCACTGTTGACCTGAGGAGTCAGCATAAACCAAGGTGGGGTTAAGCACTATCTGTGCCTGATGATAAGAAAAGAGATAGAGGGGAACAGATCACTGCAGGGGGCCCAGATACAGCCACCTTCCACTCGACAAGATTAACCAATTAGGGCTCTATAGGTAGAGAGTGGGTGGAGCTACACTGTATTTAAAGGAGGCCTGGGAGGGGGTGGTGAGGGTGGCAGAAAAATACCCCTAGCACAAACACTTCCTTACTTCCCCCAGTGAGGAGAGCGGCCGAGAATCAGTCCAAAAGTCCCAGCAAAAGTCAATGAAAAAGGCGCACCAATCGGCTCCCAGCTGGATGGCAAGCAGTCCAATCAGAGACCGCCTAGGACTGTAGGCAGCCAATCAGCAAATCGCCTTTTCAGGCGGCTGGAGCAGAGATCAGCGGTCGTACCTTTAGCGTCTACCCAGCCAAGGAGGCTCGGATCCGGGTAAGGATGCCGAGGGGGGTCGGTCGGATCTTGCGGTGGCGGTCCTCGAGATTAGGGTCTGGAGAGCGAGCGCCGCCCAGGCGCCGGTGCCTAAGGCGAAAGGAAGAGAAAAAACAGCACTTAAATAGTGTCCCAGGCAATCGGCGGGATGAGGGCGGGTGGCTGGAGGCAGGCTAATTACAGGGGGTGGGGGGAATCGTTTAAGCTTAACAAAAGAAACGCTTGAGGATAGCAGCCAGGTCATCCAGGAGCGGAGGGTAATTAAAACACACAGCGGAGACTAGTTAGCGGGGGACGATGGAGGGGGGAGAAGAGTCGCAGAGGCAGCGGGAGCAGTATCTGCAACAGCTAAGTGTACCTGAGGTGTGGGTGCGTGTGAGCAAGACAGAAATTAGGTAATAAGGACAGATTTCACACTAGAAGCTAGGTCACATTTAGGTATACACAAGCATCAACTTTTCTTTACATTTCATCTTGTGATTAAAACAAAAACAAATTTCAGCAGTCGTGGCAGATATCAGGGCAACACCAGTCCCTCTATAAGACTCTACTTTACCCAGAAACTAAAGGGAGTAGCGCGGCTTCTGAATGAAAAATACCCCTAGCACAAACACTCCCTTACTTCCTCCAGCGAGGAGAGCGGCCGAGAATCAGTCCAAAAGTCCCAGCAAAAGTCAATGGAAAAGGTGCACCAATCGGCGCCCAGCTGGATGGCAAGCAGTCCAATCGGGGACCGCCTAGGACTGTAGGCAGCCAATCAGCAAATCGCCTTTTCAGGTGGCTGGAGCGGAGATCAGTGGTCGTACCTTTAGCATCTACCCAGCCAAGGAGGCTCGGATCCGGGTGAGGATGCCTCGGGGGGTCGGTCGGATCTTGCAGTGGCGGTCCTCGAGATTAGGGTCTGGAGAGCGAGCGCCGTCCAGGCACCGGTGCCTTTAGTGTCTACCCAGCGAATAGAATAAAACATAGGAAAAAATATGTGTTAACACTGTTTTTTTTTCCTTTTAATAATGGCAATAATGAACTCTGGGGGTTATATTATTGTTCACGTTAGTCACCCCCTGCGCCTCGTGCCACATTACACCCCCAGTGGGTGATTAACTAGAACATTAACGTAACCCCCATCATTCATATTGCTTAAGTAACATAGTAGTTGATGGTAGATAAGGACCGCTAGGCCCACCTAGTCTGCCCGTATTCCCTGCCTGCATCAGTGGCCGCTGACCCTACCTGGTCATTGGCTATCGCATCTACTAATTGACTTTTAACCTTATCCCTGTGCCACTGCCTGATTTCCCCAGGTATCCACCTTCACCAAGCTAGTATCATTCAGAGTTACTGTTCCCTTGCCTAGTATGTTCAGAGTTTGAGTGTCCTGGGGCATTCTCTGTGAATGTTCCCCAAGTGGAGGCACCACACTATGTAAATATGTTATGTTCCCATTCCTTGAGAGCTGTTTGGTAAAGAACCTAGGCTGGCCCCTTCACTAGAAAGGGCTCATTCCCACAAAAGACCATCCAACACTTCCACCACCTGGCATGTGGGCACCAAGGCCCATGACCCCTGTGGCCATAGCACCAGTCATCTGCATCAACAGGAAAGGACTAAGGGCCTGATCCTCAAATCAACCTGCACCCATGAAGGGGTGCCTGCACAGGCTTGTGGAGTGCTGAGATCCTGCCCCACACATGCAGGGACCTCTGTGCAACCACAACCCCAGGATGTCTGCCCTACTGCAACTGATCCCTTGCTGTTGGCATTCCTATGCATGCAGCTGGGTTAGGGGTGAACACCTGGATGGGGGGAGGGCATGCACCCCATTCAGGAAGTAATCCCTGCATTGTGGAGGGCTGGCAGAGGGAGATGAGGCTATGTTGCCCTAAGAGCTGCTGTGGCAGGTATGTGCCCCCTGCCCCCCTCCGCATGGCCACAGATAGTCACAGGAGCCTCAACACTGCCAGACTGGCAGCTGGACCACTGGCCCCCAACCCTCAAACTTCCATTTATGTATTTTATTTATTTATTCAATCTCAGATTACAATACCTCTGAGCTCAAGGCACTCATTTACAAAGGTTCCACATCAGTGGGGAGGGGTGAACAAACATACAGAGATGGTAATACAAAAACTAGGTTTAAACAAGCATTTGTCAATGCTGAATGTTGATTGCGTTGGTGTGCTGAGCGCGCTCACTGCCCCTGTGTCACTCGCTCAGTCTGTTTCTCCCAGTGCTGCAGGCTGCTCTTTTGTACTGGGCTCCTGCCTGCATTGGCACCTTGTTCTGCCCACAAAGAAATCCACAGCTGTCCTGACAGAGCTTTGTTGAGGTGGCTCACTCCCCCTCTCTCACTCACTCATTCTGTTTCTCCTGGTGCTGCAGGCTGCCCTTTTGTACTGGGTTCCTGCCTCTGTTGGTGGCTTTTTCTGCCCACAATGAAATCTGCAGCAGTCCCAACACAGGTCTGTTGAGCCTGCTGACTCCCCTTCTCTCACTCACTCATTCCGTTTCTGCCGGCGCTGTAGGCTGGCCTTTTGTACTGGGCTCCTGCCTGCGTTGCCGCCTTTTTCTGCCAACAAAGAAATCTTCAGCAGTCATGATAGAGCTCCATTGAGCTCGCTCAGTCGCCCTCTCTCAGTCACTCGTTGTGTTTCTCCCGGCGCTGCAGGCTGCCCTTTTGTACTGGGATCCTGCCTGCGTTTGCACCTTTTTCTGCCCACAAAGAAATCCACAGCTGTCCTGACAGAGCTCCATTGAAGTTGTTCACTCCCCCTGTGTCACTCACTCATTCTGTTTCTCCTGGCGCTGCAGGCTGCCCTTTTGTACTGGACTCCTGCCTCTGTTGGTGCCTTTTTCTGCCCACAAAGAAATCTGCAGCAGTCCCCGGCAAAGCTCCGTTGAGCTCGCTCACTCCCCTTCTGTCACTCGTTCAATCTGTTTCTCCCAGCGCTGCAGGCTGCCCTTTTCTATTGAGCTCCTGCCTGCATTGCTGCCTTCTTCTGCTCACAAAGAAATTTGCTGCAGTTACAATAGAGCTCTGTTGAGCTCACTCACTCCCCTCTCTCACTCGCACGTTCTGGTTTCCCCGCCACTGCAGGCTGCCCTTTTGTACTGGGTCTCTGCGTGCATTGCTGCCTTTTTCTGCCCACAAACAAATCTGCTGCAGTCCCAAAATAGCTCCATTGAGCTCACTCACTCCCCCCCCCTCACTCGCTCGGTCTGTGTCTCCCGCCGCTGCAGGCTGCCCTTTTGTACAGGGCTTCTACCCGCATCGGCGGCTTATTCTGGCCAGAAAGAAATCTGAAGCAGTCCCGACACAGCTCCATTGAGCTGTCTCACTCACTCATTCTGTTTCAGCTCACGCTGCAAGCTGGCCTGTTGTACTGGGCTCCTGCCTGTGTTGCCGTATTTTATGCCCACAAACAAATCCGCAGCAGTCACAATACAGCTCTGTTGAGCTCGCTCACTACCACTCCGTCACTCACTCATTCTGTTTCTCTTGGCGCTGCAGGCTGCGCTTTTGTACGGGGCTCCTGGCTGCATTGGCACCTTTGTCTGTCCACAAACAAATCCGCAGCTGTCCTGACAGAGCTCCGTTGAGGTCGCTCAGTCTCCCTCTCTCATGCACTCATTCTGTTTGTCCTGGTGCTGCAAGCGGCCCTTTTGTACGGGACTCCTGCCTGCATTGGCGCCTTTTTCTGCCCACAAAGAAATCTGCAGCAGTCCTGATAGAGCTCTGTTGAGCTCACTCAGTCCCCCATCTCACTTGCTTGTAATGTTTCTCCCACCGCTGCAGGCTGGCCTTTTGTACTGGGCCCCTGCCTGCATTGATGCCTTTTTCTGCCCACAAAGAAATCCGCAGCAGTCCTGACAGCACTCCGGTGAGTTCGCTCACTCTCCCTCCATCACTCGCTCTCTCGTTCTGTTTCTCCCAGTGCTGCAGGCTGCCCTTTTGTACTGGACTCTTGCATTGGGCACTCTGCCCAGAAACAAATCCACAGTAGTCCCAACAGAGCTCAGTTGAGCTTGATCACTCCCCCCTCTCACTCATTCGATCTTAATGTGTCCCAAACACTGATTTCCCACAGCAACCGCGCTATTCTGCGGCAGGAGTGCAAAAACATATTTTAGTCAGGATGTGAAAAATGGCAGCTGTATTGTTCATAAGGAGGTATGGAAAAATGCCACTGTTGAAAATGTGGCATGAAAATATTATAAAATTGCAAAGTTACAAGGGTGCGTGGAAACAGTTCAACACACGCTTGTAACACAGTCATGTTATGGAGTTTCGTCACCAAATTTTCAATATTGGCATTTTAGCACCTCTGCTTATGAACAGTGCCACTGTCATTTTTTAAATCTGTAGCGAACAGTGATTTCCCACAGCGACTGCGTTATTCTGCGCCATAACTGTGAAAACACATTTCGATCAGGATGTGAAAAATGACAGCTGTACTGCTCATAAGGAGGTGTGAAAAACTTCCACTGTTGAAAATCTGGTGTGACAATATTACAAATTTGCGAAGTTACAAGGGTGCATGGAAAGTGTGCAATGCACACTTGTAACACAGGCATTCGATGGGCTATCATCACCAAATTTTCAACATAGGCATTTTAGGATGTCTGCTCATGAACAGTATCACTGTCATTTTCTTAATCTGTCCCGGACAGTGATTTCCCACAGCGACCGCTCTATTCTGCGCCAGAAGTGTGAAAACACATTTCGGCCAGAATGGGAAAAATGGCAGCTGTACTGTTCATAATTAGATGTTGGAAAATGGCAATATTGGAAATCTGGAGTGAAAATATTATAAAGTTGCGAAGTTACGAGCGTGCGTGCAAACTGCACAACGCACGCTCATAACACAGTCATTTTAGGGAGTATCGTTACCAAATTTTCAACATAGCCATTTCAGGACCTCTACTCATGAACAGTGTCACTGTCATTTTCTTAATCTGTTCCGAACACTGATTTCCCACAGTGACCGCGCTATTCTGCGCCGGAACTGCGAAAACACATTTCCACCAGGATGTGAACAATGACAACCATACTGTTCAAAAAGGAGGTGTGACAAAATGCCAATGTTGAAAATCTGGCATGAAAATATTGCAAATTCACGAACTTACGAGCGTGCATAGCAACTGCGCAGCGCACGCTTGTAAAACAGTCATTTTGGATTTTTCCTATATTGCAACATAGGCTTTTTGAGAGCCCATCTCTTGAACACTGGCACTGTCGTTTCGTTAATCAGCCCCAAAAGGTGATTCCGTGCAGTGACCGCGAAACCACCTTTCGGGGCCGATTAACGCCATGACAGTTCAAGAATTCAAGAGGAGGGGTCCCAAAAACCCCATGTTGAAAATTTGGTGAAAAAATGTCCCAAAATGCCCAAGATATGCACTAAAGTTGAAAAAACCCTATTTATTACATTATACAGCTCACCAGAATTTCCTCAGTTCGCGGTCGGCTTTGAAGAGTGCAGATGTGTTCCCGGTCCACCGAAGATCGTCGCGCCAAGCTCCAGAGGTAAGTATGGAGTGAGGGGGGTGTGGAGAGGCAGAGTGCGCAGTGGGTGGGTGCGGGTTGTGGGAGGGGGCAGGGAGACTACGAGGGACCGTTTAAAACAAGACTTCTCGGGACCGTTTTTCCTTTTACAGGGGCATGTGGCACACTGGGGTGGGCTCCCAGCGTGCCACCAACAGCTTTCTTTTGGGGGGCAGCAGTAGCCAATGGGGGATTGGGCACCCCCATTTGGCACCTAAAGGGGATTCGTGCCCGTAGGGATTGGGCACCCGTCGGCAGGAATAAGCGGGGTGTTATAGGTGCGACGAGTTGGGCTCCCCGCCGGCACCAGAAACACAGGGACACCGAAGCCGACGGGATTGGGGCCCCCGTTGGCAAATAAACACGTTGGGGGGGTTATATTGTTTGTGAACACGGCGGCAACCTGCTGCCATGTTCACAAACAATATCATGGTGTTTACATCCCACCCTGCAATGACGGGTCGCTCCCTCATTGCAGTGGATGGCTGATGCTGCAATGATGAGGCGGTCCCTGATTGCAGCAGCTGATTTATATGAAGTTGGTGCAAACGTTCCAAACTAGTGCCACCAGCAGTCTGCAACGGCATTGGGGGAAGCGGGACAAGCCTTTGCAAGCTGTTGAGGCATTGGCCACAACAGTGCCGCGCCTCCACAGCCTGCTTCTGAGCAAGCTGCCGCAATATGTTTCTTGCGCTGCGTGCAATCAACATAAAAACAGTAAAGTACATACTTTAATTATCTAGAATTAATAACTTTAGTAGTGGAGAAGAAAGGAGCGGGGGGGGGTCATAAAATGTTTCTCCAGTCCCTGCCTGGACCAAAGGCCCCCAAAAGGTATCCATGGAGCATTGAATGAGGAGAAAAGAGAAAAATATATAGCCCTCCCAGCCTCATATCGTGCGAAAGGGGTTGGGGGAAACACACCACCCCAGTCATAAAAGACAGGGGGTACACCCCTAAAGGGAAACATAGAACTAGCCATATAACTGTATAAACTTTAATGAGCCAACCATGTACAAGAATTAACAAACACCATAAAGTTAGGATGCAGGGAATTACATCCTTGCAACAGTGTCCCACCCTCCCCTGCTGTCAAGGTCCAGTGGGGGGGGGCATGTTGCTTGCGAGCCAAAGTTATGATGCCAGTGCCACCACGGGCCATAGGGCCCCTTCTTTTATGCCCCGGAGTAGGGAGTGCGGAACAGTGCAAGGTATGAAGGTTAGGGGCACATGGCACCATGATCAGATGCTGGCGGGGGGCGTACAAACACCCATCATGTCACCCACATGCAGACCATTCAGTATGAATGAGTAGGGCAGCTCGGTACATTTGTGCTGCCCGCAGCTTTGGGGGTGTGAGCTTGATGTAGGGGGGAAGGGAGAAAAGGAAGTAAAGAGGATATCATTGCCACGGCTTCAGTCCCCATGAGAACCCCAGCGTGAAAAGGAAATGTGATCAAGACCATGGGTAACAGTATACACCTGCTGAGTTGTGTACGCAGGTTGGGGGGACCAAGTTCACATTAATCATCCCCCCGCATGTACAGTATAACAAGCATGCAGAAATCTGAAACACTTAGCCAGAGTCCTCTTTTGAAGCAGGAATAGGAGATCGGTCCTCTAAAGCGTGCGATCACATCCCATGACCATTTGAGTCCCTGCATGGCTGCGGATGATCGATCACGGCCTCAGCAAAGGATTTGACTCCTGGCTTGAGAAGGCCCCATGCCATGGCTTCTTCTGCCGGATCAGCCACTTCAGCCCAGTCAATTAAAGCGTGCATGTCCATTTCTTGCAGGGGTTCTTGCTGTCCGTCCATCTGTGCTGTTCCCAGTGGAGAGTTGGATCTAGGGAGCTTTGCTGGTGGGAAGGGACGACCTGACCACCATTGGAGGAGGAAGACACATGGTGTTTTCTTGTGAAGGGACCAAGTCGTCTTGCTGCGGGGTTCCTCACGCTCATTCAGGGGACTGGTGGTTGGGCCTTCTTGGAGCTGGCAGACTGGGGGAAGAATGATGCAGTGGACTATTCCTCCTGAAGTAGCGTTCCCTTGGGAACGTCTTCCTGCTCCTTTCATTCCGCCTGCTAGTCTGCATATCAGGAACCCAGAGGCATCTGGGGGATGTGGTCCCAGTCTCTAGTTTCGGCCAAGCCTGTGCAATCAGGCCTCAGCTTCCTGTGGTGACTCCGCTAAGAATTCTTCACCCTCCCTAGACATGTGGAGCTGGGTACATTTTCTAAATCTATAGCGAAAGTCATTGGTCTGCAGTACTTTTTTAAGGGGGACAAATGATTTTCTTTTGGCAGCTACTTCTTGCGAATAGTCGCAGTAGAAGGAGATGCTGGACCCTTTCCAGTTAATCTCCCCCAGGTCCCTAGTAACTTGTAGCACCTTCTCCTTAACAGAGTAGCCTAATAGGTATGCGATGATAGGCCGAGGGGTGGTCGAGGAGAGACCTGTCCTCCCTGTGAGCCTGTGCGCCTGTGCACCCACTCCACTTCCACTGGGTCCTTCCATCAATCACACAGCAGTTTGGGGATCCACTCATTGAGAAAGCACTCTATGTTGGGCCCCTCTACCCCCTCTGGCACACCCAGTATACGAATATTATTACGCCGGCTTCTATTCTCCTGATCTTCGGTGCAGCTCCAGAGTCTGCCCATCTTGCCTTCCTGATCCCACAGCCTCTGCCAGAGCATTTCTTGCTGCCTTTCAAGATCCTCTGTGTGTTGTTCGGTTACATTCAGCCGGTCTTCCAGCCTGCGGACATCTGCAACATTGCCATCAAGCAAGGAGCTAATTCCGTCCACATGGTCCAGCAAGGTCTCCAACATTTTAGTGATGTAAGCAAGGGGATCTCCTGCTGATGACTGGTGTTCGGGGGTTCTAGGCTTATTCTCTGCGCCCACTACTACCAGGCTGTGTGCCGAAGCAGCCATCGTCCCTTACACCTTCCCGACGTGTTTTAAGTTAAGGTCAGTACTTGTTAAAGAGCGTTCATCGGGAGGCAGATAAGAGGTGATGCGGTTCTGGGTGCTGACGATCTGCCGCCGTATAGGCTAGAGTTTGGTGGTCGAGAGATGAGCGAGAGGCCTACCGGGCCATTAAATCCTGGCTGCCCAGTCAGTGCATCCTCTGTTAATACTCTGCAGAACAAGTGACTATTCTCCGAAAAAAAAATTACATGGCTAGTTGGCAAGGCTAGTTCAACGTGCCCATTCTTCTCGAAGGTTGATAGTGCTCGGGATCATATCAGATTACTCAGGATTTAGTCCAAGCAGAGACAGAGCAGAAGATTCACACAGCCATCTTGCCCAGGTCCAGACCACGCCCCCAAAAGGTTAAGAATGTTAGGTAAGGGATTCAGTAGCTCATTTAGTGTGAGGGCAATGATTTTAAGATCTAGCAAATCTCAATTGAATCTAGACTTCCCAAGCACTTTGCACCGGTATTTCTTGGCTGTTAACAAAGAGACCTTCCTAAAGTAAAAGGGGGGAGAAATTATTGTCCTCCCCTTAGTACTGTGTGTAGGGGAAGGGGCGGAATCTTCAAAAAAATCCGGGGGGAGGATGCTGCTCAGGTCAGTGAAAGTGTTGTTAAAAGTATTTGCTATGGTAAGTGGGTCCAAAGTAGGGGTACCATCAGTGTTTAGCATTCAGGGTGAGATTTTTGATACTTTGACAGTGACATCTTTAATGTTCTTGCAGAAATTATTACTGTCCCCCCAGGAATTTGTAAGTGCTTCCCAGTGGAATTTGGCTTTCACGTGGTGGACTGCCCTTGTGCATTAATGCCTGACTTTTTTATATTCTTGAATGTATGCCTGTCTACCCATTTCTCTTGCACAGTCCATGGAGGACTAAGAGCTGTACTCGCACCACCAAATGCTGAGTGTAATTTCACCATCTTGCCTATGGGGATACGGCAGTGACTGGAAAACAAAGACTGTGGATATCATCCCTTGCAGATGGGCATCACAGTGCAGAGACCAGGACCAGGATATGTTAGTATTGTGCATATCCCTGGACATTATGTGGAGTGGGCTTTCAGTCTGTCAAACACATTGATAATCTCAGGGCGCTTAAACTCCAGCAAGAGCGTTTTCAACCGATGCCACTGCTACTGAAAGTTCTTTTTCAGAGTCAGAGCCAGATGAAAGAGAGTCTTCCAACAGGATATCTTTTTCATCTTGCAGTGTATTAGAGTGCAGAAAATCTGCCAATTAGTCAGGATTGAAGAATATGAAAGACTTATTCTCATAAATAATTTTCACTTTAGCTGGGCTTACTTCTTCATGCATCGATAGAAACCTTTCTTTCTGCAACTGGGTTGACAAGGCAAAGTTGTGGTAGATAGAAAAGCTGTAAGTTTTGCATAGTAGGGTTTTCCTCAATCTGACCAGTTAAAAATCAAGTCCCTATCTGTCTTGAAGGCAAACTAGACAATAATCATAGACATATAGGAAATTTTCACAGATTCAGATTCCACATTCTTTTTAAGTGTAATCTGGTAAGCTATATTTCTTAACATTGGATTGTCCTCCTAGAGTTCAAATGTCTGCATAAGTATTACTTTGTCTCCGTAAGTATTACTTTGATGAGTTTACGCGTATATTGGGATATTGAGCATCACAGGAGGTAGGAATC
This sequence comes from Neoceratodus forsteri, assembly GCA_016271365.2. Taxonomy (NCBI): domain Eukaryota; kingdom Metazoa; phylum Chordata; order Ceratodontiformes; family Ceratodontidae; genus Neoceratodus; species Neoceratodus forsteri. Next base: position 568,637,197 of record CM057450.1, read on the forward strand.
CCCACCAACCTTAGATTACGATACCTAAGGAAGTTTTATAATGACTGTACCTTGCAGTGTAAGGTGGTATTTTCCAACACCTCTGACATGGCGAGGGCATTTACTGACTGTATTTTTGCCTCACAAGTGTCAATGTGCTTTACTAAGCTAATACAGCTACCATTCTTAAAGAGCAGGTTTTCACTTAAAAAAATTCCTCCCTCCTTCCCCAATTCTGTAGCTTACCCTCCGGTTTAAAGATCCTTGTATGTGCAGCATTTATTTGTGTAATCCATTTCTAGCATCATCCCTCGTAAAAAATAGCACAGAGACCCGCGGCCAAAATGCCCGTACTTCCTGACTAGTAGGCATGCCCCCACACTCACACGTTATGTGATGTCAGCCCAGGAACAGCATGGGGGCGCACCTCATAGGCTATAATGGGGCCGGTTTTGGCATTCATTTTTAAACACTTACATGTGCCAGTTTTGAGAAAAGAAAGTCACCGCTCAACTAACAAGGACCTTGGAATGCGGCCCAACTGGTTTGGCCTTGGCTGACTAGGTGTCAGTCTTGAGCAGGGGGAAGGCAGGACAAAGGAAGGGGAAAAAAGTGGTTTTCTTTTAAAAGTCTGAATTTAAGCTGCTAGGACTGTCTGCTGGAGAGGGGCCTGTTCTGTGCTTCAGAGGGTCCCCAAGCTTTTCAAGGGTTTCCCAATAAGCTACTAGGGTTCCCATAACTGTCTGACCCTCATGTCCCTGAGGATTCCCTATTTTATGTGATGCCCCCAATTCCACTATTTTCTGTGGTGCCCCCAATTTCCCTGGGGCACTACAGATGCGGGCCCGTCTAACAATACATGTCCTCATGTATTTTCCAAATTTTTACCTTCTTAATCTCAAACTCCTTAACAATTCCATCCATAAGCAATGGCATATTCCTAGCTCTTATTATGGTAACTTAAGACATTCTTAACAGCCTACAGATTATAAACTTTAAATCCTTAATTCCACATTTTCTTATCACTCTAAACATTATGGTATTGGTTTTGTCAGTGTGGGAGAAAACATTTATGACTCCTTGCATCTTTAAGGCTCTGATTTAAATTTTACAACATTTCAATAAACCATTTTTACAACTGGGCAATGGTCATGGCTCTTCTCCTTCGTTTTTCTACTCGTATGGGAACACTGTTTGTACGGCCTCAGTCACATACCTCTGAGGTGGTACCACAAAGTTTGACCTCTGGGATCTACATTGAGAGGGCTACTGGAGGGTGTGGCACCATTGGATATGGCCTGAGATTAGTAGCCAGGTGAGAAATTACCGTGGGGGGTGTTCTGTTGGTTGGGAGTAGCTCCTGCCTCTCCTTGTTGATCCACCCATCCCACTCAACGTTAACTGTGCAGGACTTCAAATGATTTTGGTGTACCACCTTCTGATTCTGTGTTCCATCCAATGCCTGGACTTGGTAGATTTGACATCCTGGATATAAGATTTCTGAGATGACATATGGGTCGGGCTCCCATTCAGAAGCTGACGTCCCACCACCCCATGACTTCACCATCACTTGTTCCCCTATGAGTAAAGTCTTTTCCTGATTGCAGGCATCATCTGACCCCCTCCCATCTTCTTGGATTGCACACACCTCTAGAATGGCCGGTGACTTGGCGTCTGTTCGAGGAGAGGTCCTGTTCTCCTTCTGGTGATGTACTGCAACTGCCTTGGCTGTCACCTAAATGGAGGACGATGCCTGTGTGTTCAGCCAACTGATACCAGTCACTGTGGCCCAGACTGGATCTGGTTCTCTCCCTGGTTCCTTCTTGGGTGCCGGGCGGAATTCAGGTACCTCTGGATGCAAACACTGACTGGTTTGCTCATCACTTACCTCTGGCAGTTGGTCCTCGGCGGTCTTTTCAGTTCCTGGAGACATACAGCATTCAACTGGATGCTCTCCTTCCCCTGTGAGGGTGTCTGCAACTCCACTAAGCATCTGTGGATCCTCTCCTTCTCCTGCTCCAACAGGGTCAGCTTGGACCTATAGTTTGCTAACTGTGATTTGTGTTCCTGTTGTTGCTGTCCTTTGGCCTGTGTCTCTATAAGCAGCTTATGATTCAGGTCTCTGGCCATAATCTGGTATTCCCGGATACTCCTCGCATACCATGCTCCTGACTCTTCATGGCGGCGTGCTTACTCAGATTGCTCCTTGATCTTCTGAACTTGATGTTGTAGACTCTTCCTGAGGTTTTGACATTCTTTTTGCAGTTCAGCCTTCTGCTTTGTATACTCTGCCACTCGCTGTGTAAACTCCTGATACTGGGCCTCCCTTTGGGCATTCTGGTCTAGAACCTGCTGGATCACATCACGGGCAACAGCTCTTGGCATCTGTGCATGATGCTCAGTTCTGGCATCCCGAACTCTAGATGGGCTTCCTGATGGTGTTCCGATGGCTTGGCTACATTGATTAATTTTCTCCATTTTCCTCTTGTTCTCCTCATACAGCTGGCATCGAGCTCATTTGATCTCACTGCTCCCAGCATCACTCCTCTGACACAGCTGTGGAATGTGCCCAATGGTTCCTTCACTTTGGCACGTGGATCTGCTTTGCTCCTCCCATCAATCTGTGTGTCTTCGACCTCAGTTCCTTTTCCTCCTGAATCTGTGTGGACACTGCACACCCTGAATCTCAGCATCTTGCTTCATCTCTGCCCTGAGTGATGCCACCTCCTTTTGCAAATTCAGTATGGTACGTGCCAACTGTATCAGCTCCTCTTGCACTTCTGGTGGGAATCCTCCTCCTCTTGAGCATGAGTCATATTTCAGAAAATCCAGTGGATAGTTTTCTTTCTGGCTGGAGTCCCTCTCTGCTCTCCAGCTGGTGAAGGCACTGCAAGAGGAGCAGGGTTCAGATACTGGACTCCCAGTGGACATGACTCTGGTGACACCAGCCATCTGCTGGAAGGCCACCATCTCATCCTCAAATCATCCAGAGCCTAAGACTTCTATGGCTTCCTCCTTGAAGTCCACGAAGGTTGCATCTGTGTTTTGATGGTGCAGTATCTGCAGCTTCTAACATAGAGGCTCTCCCTGGGCACCCTCAATGAACTGCTCTATCAGTACTTGGTCTGGGTCATGGTCCTCACTCGGGTCTCGTTTTTGCAGAGCCTCTGCAGACTCAAGGCAAAGTCCCGCAATGTCTCCCGGGGGCCCTGTGTGCAGGAGAATAACTTAATTTTAAGGTCTGAGATACTTCACTTGTCGAAGATGTCGCTTAGCTGGGTCAGGATCTGTTTGGCAGTGTTCTTTTCTCCATCTGACCAGCTTTCAACCTCCCGTTTGGCAGCTCCTCCCAGCTTCCCAATCAGAAGAAACAGAGTAAAGTGTTGTAGGCCTCCTGGCCCTGGGAAGAAGGTGACTCCTGGTGTCACTGAGGCAACGTCAAAAGGGAAGCATCTGGTCAAGGATGGGTGTTGATGCCTGGTTGCCCTTATCTGGAGTTGTCAGCTGTGGTGACCTCAGGCAGGAGGGCAGGTGATATCCAGTCGAGGAAAGGGCACTGGGTGTGATGATCTGCTGGATGACCTCTGGGTAGGTCCCCAGAACCCTTACCAACCTCACCCCTGCAGCTTCAGAATCCGGCAATCTTCAGTGTGACCTCTTGATGAGCCACTGGCACATGAGCCACCTATGGACAGTACAATCAAGAGTGCAGCAACCTTCAGTGTAGCCTCTTGCGTGTGCTATTGGTACTTGCGCCACCTCAGGGAATGAGGCACAGAGCCTGGCAATCCTCGGCGAGGCCTTGGTAGAGGCCACCGGTACTATCGCCACCTTAGGACAACGTCTATGCAGGAGAATGGGCAGCGTGACTCAGAGTTCAGTGGATGACTGAAGTCCCTCAAGCTAGAGCCGGGGTGGCCCCTAACCTGACTCACTTTGGGGTGCCCTAGCTACCAACTGGCTATCACTTATGACTGGCAACTCAAACCTGGGGTGTCATGGCAAAGACTTAGGGTTGGTGGAGGTCAGTGGAGGTGTGTGCAGGTGATGCTGGGCTTCCTGGGAACCCTCCCTGGGTTGAAGAAGAGGCACCAGAGGAACCCTAGATGAAGTGTGTGCAGGAGCCCCTGGAGTTCAACAAGGATTTCTGTACCCTGGGGAATGCACAACCACAAAGGAGTGATAAGACCTCTTCTGATGGAGACTGCTGCATTAAAGGTTCACTGGGTCTGTTTCCCGGCCAAATAGACTGACTCGCCACACTGGGGGACCCAACTAGATGGCAAATTTCTGCAGAAAACTGACCGAGGCTGCTACTGGAGATCTTCTGGAGGGGAGTTACCAAGGGATTCACTTCAACCTCCTATCAGGGAATTCGACATCCATTGCCTTATCGTCCTTCACCCTCCCTGGTCAAACTCTTTCTCCTGTCTCCAGTCTGTGCAGAGCCTCCTCTAGGCTGGGGCAGTCCTGGCTACCTGCCAGGGGATTGGTTTCTTTGTCCAGAGGTCAGCCTCCTGAGGCTGGGTCAGTGGCTTTAAAAAAAGTCTCCAAATTTGAATCTACCCTGGCCACAGGGATTGGCTGAGAGGGCTCAGCCTGGCTTCTTTCTCCCCTGCTGGGACAAGAATGTGGCCCAACTGGTTTGGCCTTGGCTGACTAGGTGTCAGTCTTGAGCAGGGGGAAGGGAGGACAAAGGAAGGGAAAACAAGCATTTGTCAATGCCGAATGTTTCTTGCTTGTATGTGCTGTTTAGGTATTTGGAAGTGATAGTTCCATGCCTTCCTCCCAAGACATCCACTGTGTCTTTCCGTTCAGTATTCAGAGAAGAGTGGGAGGGGGCAAGGGCCACAGCAGTACAGCAGTTGCCAAGGGGGTGAAGAGGTGGAAAATAGTCCATTCAAAGGCAAGAGAGTCCTGCAGGAGCTCATTAAATTGAAGGCAGACAAAGCGATGGAACCAGATGGCATACGCCCAAGGATATTAACAGAACTGCGAAGGGAGATAGCAGTACCTCTGGCAGCCATGTTCACTGAGTCATTCAACATGAGTGAACTGGAGGAGGGGCACATGTGGTCCCTCTACATAAGTCCGGCAGCAGGGAGGAGGCAGGGAACAATAGGCCGTTCAGCCTCTCCTCAGTAGTGGGGAAGATCATGGAGACATTGCTTAAAGAAAGGATAGTGGGGCAGCTAGATGCCATCGGAGCCCAGGACCATAGACAACATGGATTCACAGTGGGGACATCATGTCAGATAAATCTGGTTGATTTCTTTGACTGGGTGACAAAGGAAGTGAATCAGGGTGGGGCAGTGGACAACACTTACCTTGATTTCAGCAAAACCTTTGACACCATCCCATATAGGAGGCTGATAAACTTGCTGGGTAGGCTGGGCATGGGGGAAAGGGTGGTAAACTGGGTTAGAAACTGGCTAACAGACAGGAGGAAGAGAGTGGTGGTAAATGGTGTGCAGTCTAGGGAGAGGGGGCGACCAGTGGGGTGCTGCAGGAATTGGTCCTGGGGCCAGGTCTGTTCAATGTCTTCATTAGTAATATTGCAGAACGTCTGAAGGGAATTTTTTCACCAAATTTTCAACATAGCCATTTTAAGATCTCTGCTCATGAACAGTGTCATGGTGATTTTCTTAATCTGTCCCAAACACTGATTGCACACACTGAATGCGCCATTGTGCACCACATGCACGGAAACACATTTTGGGCGACATGTGAAAAATGACAGCTGTACTGCTCATAAGGAGGTGTGGTAAAATGGCAATGTTGAAAATCTGGAGTAAATATTAAAATTTGAACTACTGACGTGCATAGGAACTGTACAGCATGCGCTTCAGTAACGAGTCATTTTAGAATTTTTCACCAAATTTTCAACATAGCCATTTTAAGACCTCTGCTCATGAACAGTGTCACTGTGATTTTCTTAATATGTCCCATACATTGATTTTGCACACCGACTCGTCATTATGCGCTACATGGGCGGAAACCGTTTTGGATGAGATGTGAAAATGACAGCTATACTGCTCAAAAGGAGGTGTGGTAAAATGGTAATGTTGAAAATCTGGAGTGAAAATATTGAAAATTCTCAAACTTCTGACGTGCATAGGAACTGCATAGCTACGAGTAGTAAAACAGTCATTTTAGGAATTTCTTCACCAAATTTCAACATAGACTTTTGAGAGCCCACCTTATGAACACTGGCAGTGTCGTTTCATTAATCGGTCCCAAAAGTGATTTCGCATGAGTGACCGCAAAATCACCTTTGGGCCCAATTAACACCATGACAGTGCAAGAATTCATGAGGAGGGGTCCCAAAACCCCATGTTGAAAAATTTGGGCCCAAAATTCCAAAATGCCTGAGATATGCAATAAAGTTGAAAAACCCTATCTATCCCATTATACAGCTTACCAGCATTTCCTCAGTTAACGGTCGTTTGAAGAGTGCAAACGTGTTCCCCGGTCCGCTGAAGATCGCAGCATGGGCCCGGAGGTAAGTATGGGGTGAGGGGGGTGGGAGGCAGGGATGCAGTGGTGGGTGCAGGTTGTGGGAGGGGGGTAGGAGGACACTGAGGACATTTTTTTTACAGGTATTTTTATTTCCTAAGACGACAAGGGACATTTGCCACACTGGGGTGAGCTCCCAGTGTGGCAGCTGAAAGGATGTTGGTGGGGGCAGGGCGGCCGGAGACTGGGCACCCCCATCCAGCCATAACATCATTTTGCCACGCTGGGGTGGGCTCCCAGCGTGGCACCTGGACTGTCTTGGGGGAGGCGTGCAGCCGGCGGGATCGGGCACCCCTCGGCCATACAGTGTGGGGGGAGAGGCACATGAGCATGCAGTGCATGCGTGCGGTGTGTGTGTGTGTGTGTGTGTGTGTGGGGGGGGAGGGGGGAGCTCTGCTCACTGAAGCGGAGCTCTCCCTTTCAACTGTATGCCACTGCATTTCCAACGCTGTCATAGACAGCTGCAGCAGTGATTGGGGAACTGAAGCCACGCCTGCAAACACACTTACTTCTTTGGAAGATGGGTGTCACACCTCAGAAAACTCGGTTGATGGCACTATGTTTCTTGCACATGCGTGCAAGCAACATAAAAATGGTTTTCTTTTAAAAGTCTGAATTTAAACTTCTAGGACTGTCTGCTGGAGATGGGCCTGTTCTGTGCTTCAGAGGGTCCCCCAAGTTTTTCAAGGGTTTCCCAATAAGCTACTAGGGTCCCCATAACTGACTTACCCTCATGTCCCTGAGGATTCCCTATTTTCTGTGATGCCCCCAATTCCACTATTTTCTGTGGTGCCCCCAATTTCCCTGGGGCACTTCACAACTTTGCAGCCTTCTCTGCCTGCCTTACCTCACGCCCTGGGCTGGGCCTACCCCTTTAGAAAATGTACTGAAGGGACCACATTTAATGAATAACCCTGAAAAAGGGTAAATCTGCAGAAATTATAAAAGGTACTGGTGGGATCAATAGTCAATTACATGCAAAAAGTGTTTGAAGATGCACGGGGAGAGGGGGTACTTTCAGAGTCATGCTACCTTGCTTCTTTGTTATCCCACAAAACAGGGAAGTATGCCACAGTATACCTGTACTAGCACCCAATCTCACTTTCTTACTGTGATGTTAAAATCCTAGCAAAGATCATAGCTTTCAGGTTGGAGAGCATCCACCTTCAGCTGGTTGAAGGAATAAGAAGACTCAATGGACCACAAAGCCCTTTTTGGCCAAGAGATTTCATGTTTCTGCTTCTATTTTATGTTTGGACCAGACTGGGTGTGTTAATGGAAGGCCCTCATGCCACAACATGAGAAGGCTTCTAAATGTGGTACACTGTAGCACTCAGCATCTTGGAGAAATATTTGTGCTCTCCATGGATGCTGAGATGTTGAGAAGGCCTTTGACAGAGTCAGTTGGAGCTATTGTTATAGTGTTCGGCCAGTTTGGACTTGGATCTGATGTTATTAATTTGTTATTGTTCTGACTTTTACAGAACTCCCCTGGTACAGATAATAGCAAATGGGGGGAACGTGAGCGATTTCCCACTGAAAGGAGTGACTAGGCAAGGGTACTCCCACTCCCCACTTCTTTTTGCCCTGGTGAGAGAGCCACTGGCAATACATATTAGGAGGTTTTGGGAGGTCTCAGGTGTACCTGCAGCAAAAGGCCTTACACACAGACTCACTTTGTATGATGGCAATGTGTTATTGTATGTAACAAATCCCACTGTCACAATGGCTGATACTACACAAGTGGTCATGGCCTTTTCAAGATTCTAGGGGTACAAGATTAACCTGACAAAATTAGACCTCATGCCATTAGGAAACAAGTGCAATCTAGGGTGGGTTGCTGACATTTCATAGCCAGTGGTATGAAATCAAAGTACTTGGGAATCAAGGTGGGTCCAGTGCTAACCGGCCTATACAAGTTAAATACAAAAGCCCAATCAACACAACAGGGAAGGACCCAAACAGGGGAAAGTCATTACCTGTCTCGTGGCTGGGTAGAATAAATCTAATTAAAATTAATTTACTGCCCAGACTACTTGATTCAAAAATACTGCCTACGGGTATCTCAAAGTGAGACATACAGAAGACAGAGGCAGCCTGTTTTCAGTTTTTATGGCTGGGAAAACATCTTAGGGTGAGCCAAATCAGGCTAAAGAGTTCAATGGTAAAGGGAGGACTCAGATTTCTGGATTTTAGGGTGTATCATTGGGTAGCACAAGTTAGATACATAGCAGATTGGATTTCAGCAGCAGATGGTACAAGTTGGGTTTCCCTAGAGGGACAGGATCATAAACTGCCTGTGCATGCCTACCTTTCTGCAAGGGGCTCCAGACATATAGAGGAGAGAGAAATGTAACCTCCCCTCATGCAGTATGCACTGGAAGCCTCAAGGGCAATTAGTAAAGGGGGTTGGCCACAGTGTTACCTCCAATATCTGAGATCCTGAATTCCTCCCTGAATTGGAAGACTATGACTTTCAGGAATGGTGTGAGAACGGTTTAAGGTATATAAGGGGACCTCTTCACTAAGAGTGGTCTAAAGACTTATGCAGAATTAAGGGATGAACTGAACATCCGAAACTCATGCTACAACAGATTCCTGCAAATACAGGACTATATATGGAAGACAGGGAGACTGGTGCTATATTGGTCACCGATGTTTCCAGAGGAAACAGTAGTTATGAGTGCCAGAACTGATTCTAAGGGTGGGATTTCCAAGGTGTCCAGATGTCTTAGAGCAATAGAGGTTGACCACTCTGATAAACCCAGGCAAGCATGGGAGAAGGACTTGCAATTTAGTAGTCCAGGTAAGGGATGGATTACAATATGTGAATATCATTTGGGCCTCCTTATCTATAAGTTTAAGAAGGCACAATATAAATGTGTCAATCACGTACAGTATATTGCCCACAAACATCATTCGTAAGTTTAATGAAGGAGTCTCCCCAATATGTGGGCTGTGTCACAAGGACAAAGGGATGTAATTCCATAACTTCTGAGCATGTCCCATATTCTGACACTACGGGCCAGATATTCAAAACTTTGCCCCTGGGCCAGGTTAACACTGCCCGGTGGGCAAACGTAGCCCTGAGCATAAAGCAAGCTATATTCAAAAGGAATAGCCCGGGGCAAACAGCTACTGAATATAGCATGGGAATGAGGCCGTGCAAACTGGGCTGGGAGTGCAGGGCAAACATAGCCCTGGAATAAGACAGCACTGAATATAGTAACCAGGAAGTGCAAAACACAACAACAACACAGTGTACAGCGAGGTGAGGGTAGGTAGAGATGAACTATGTGGCTAATATGTGTGTGCCAGCAAAAGCGTGGACCCAGTACAGCTGCAGGCAGCAGCAGATGGGAAAGAACAGCGATCTACACTGTATATTATTCCCTGAACCGTTAGCGCCACGCTAACACGTTAGCGTAGCTTTAGCACGGAGCTAAGCAGTTTGCCCGGTGCAAACACGTTAGCCCGGTGCTAAACTTTGCCATATTCAAAAGTGACATGCAAATGAGCCTACTTAGATAGTCTCTGGGCAAACAGCCACATTAGCATCTCATCATGCCCTGATTTGCATGCAGTTTGCCCAGCGTTACTGCAGAGTCCCAGAGCTCCACCTGTAGGTCAGTCTGGAAGTACAGGGGCTGGACAGGTCTGACCGCAGCTCCACCTGTAGGTCAGTCAGGCAGTGCATGGTGATAGCTGCAGGCTACATGTAAACAGTACAGCATAGCATAGTATAACATACCCCAGGGGACAACACAGCATAGGCACAGGTGGTGGTGGTGCTGCCTGCAACCGTCACACTGTAGGTCATGCCACAGTGCACAGCAGACACTACAGTAGCAAGGGGGCTGGTGGTGTGAGGGACACAGCAATGCCTATGGTATGTAGGGCAGTGATGACCACTGCACTGTACACAGTGACAGGACCAGCTTGCAGGTAAGTACTGACAGTGGACAGTACTGTTATGCTGTTGTGTGATCCACAGATGCTGCACCTGTGGCATGGGATGCACACAGTGAAATATACATGGCCGGCTGTGTGTGCTGTGGCATCTGTACAGTTGTGAGGTATGTGGCTGGGGAAGCATGTAAGATCCGACAGGCACACAGGTGGTGTCGTATTCCCACTACTGGCCTATGTGCACTGCGTGATGAGTCCCAGCCTTGTGGCCACACCTGGGCTGTGGTGAGGTCTGGCCACCGGTATGCCCTCCCCTCAATGGCCACCATGCCCACAGTGCTGCATGTGTGTGCTGGCATCTGTTGGTCACCACAGACGTATGGTCTGCAGGTGTGTGCTATATAGCCACACTACCATGATGTCCCCTATGGGTCGGATCACCCCTTACTGTCTGTGCTTGGCTGGGACTGGTGGCAGCTGTTGGCATCATGGTGGTGCCATCAGTGAGCAGCATGTGTCCTCCATGTCTGGCATTTTCTAAGTGTCATGCTCTTATGTTAGGGATGCGCAAGCTGCACAAATCCCACGCAAACAGCGCAATGCACCAATGTCACGCAAAGCTGTTTCCCCAGGGTTAAGACCAGCTTTTCCTGGGCGATAATTTGTACCGTGCTATGGGTTGCATTAAGTCACGCTAAACACTTTAGCGAAGCGCTAGTCACTGAATATCTTATTGCGCCTGTATTCATGTTCACTTTGCCCCTTGCATATATTTATGGTTTGCCCGGCGCTAATGCTGTTTGCCCGCGCTATTTGGCCTTTTGAATATAGCAGACCAGCGCTAATCCCGCGCTAAACCTGCGCAAATTTGTTTTGCCCGGTGCAAAGCTTTGAATATCTGGCCCTACTAGTCTAAAAATTGCACACTGAATATTGAAGATGAGGGGGCCAAGGTTGCAGACAGCCCATTCTCTTTAATAAAGGGTACTGTATTAAGTGCACTGAGGAGGGTGTCTGGAAACCTTATCCTAAGGTAATTAGGATCATGTTAATGTTTGCAATAAACTATATACAGACCCCTTGGGTGACCCTCCAAAAGCTGACAATACCCATGTGGAAAGTGCTGCTGATAAAGACCAGTCATATAACGCCTGTGCTACAGCAGCTGCACTGGCTACCAGTTAGGTGGTGCACCACCGTTAAGATTGCTTTACTAACATGTAAAACCCTGCACAGATTGGGGCCTGGCTACTTTAAAAACTTCTTGGTTTGGTATACTCCAGGCAGCTCACTCCAGTCCGCTGAGGGGTTGCATTTAGCCGTCCCGCGATCAAGTTCGAAGATGATTGGTGACAGGGCATTCTCGGTGGTGGCCCCTTTAATTCAGAACTCATTTATTTTCCATCTAAGGAGTTCACCCTTGGTGGAGACATTTAAAAAGGTGTTAAAATTTGATTTGTTTTCATCTTCATTTGGGGACCACTGCTGTGGTATTTTTTCTTTCAGCATTTTATGTGTGTATGTTATGGAAATGATTATGTGTCACTGTACATCATTTATCTTGCTGATTGTATTGTGAAGTACCCTGAGCCCCAGGGATACAGCACTATACAAGTAAAAATGCATTGCCTTGCCCCTAGAGCTGCTGATCTATGAGATGAAGGACAGAGCAGAATGTTTTAAGAATCAGTGAGGACCCATCCTCAGTTCTGCCCCAGCATGAGGCCCTACTGATTCATAGAGGATAAGGAGAGTAGGGGATGCACCACAGGGTCTGGGTGGGGGTGGCACAGGGACTGGACTGTAAGGTGCCAGCAACATGTAACGGCATGGCTGGTACAAGCAAATGTTCGCATAAGAAGCCCCTTTTCTTGTATTTTTATTAAAATAAGTATACAACTTTGGGATGCTCAGACAAAAATGGATGTTTCTAAAAAACTCGTGGAGATAAAAGTAACAAGGCTTAATTAACTGTACTGCACTTTTATTGTTTGTTTTATGGCTCCAAGAACTTTGTGTATGTCACTATTGTTTTCTGGTAGTTAGTAGGAATTGTAATTTTAACTATTGCACTTTTAAAGGGGAAATACAGTCTAAATCTACAAAAAATATGTTGTGCAGTGTTTAGATTTGTACATGTAGTTCAAGTGGGTATTTTCATTTGTTTTCTGTTAGGATGTGTTTCTAAATATGCCTACTTGTATTTATGGCCACTGGGGATCTCCATGCCTGTTTCTTTTATTGCCTTTCCTTTTCTCACATCCCATGTGACAGTGATGTGTCAGAGACCACTGATTCAACGAGTGTTTGCTTACAGTCCTGCCTGCAGCAGCACTGTGCTGTTAGGACCCTGTTGTCCTGACCTCAAATAAATAACTCTTTCTAATTCAGTATTTTTGTTTTCTAGGTGTGTTTCTAGGTTTAGCCAGCAGGAGTGAATATTCTGCTTTTAAAGCCTTTCTTTTCATCAGGCTATATCCAGGGTTCACCCACGCTGGTGGGCAAACAAAGAGTGCTCAGTAACTAGGAGCACAGTCAAAAAGGTGACACCAAAGGTGAGTGGCATGGAATTGATTGCCCCCCAGCCAGACCGCACATGGTGTCAGCCTGGTTTTCTGCAGGGAGTTATGCCCCCGCACCCACTACTATATATTTAACCATCCCTCCTGTCCTGTTTCAGGGAGGTGATGCACACAGTATACCATGCCCCAAACTCACAAACAGCCACATCGGTCACACAATGTTGTGGGTGCCCACATTACAGCGTCCTCTTTACTGCACTCCAGCAAGGGTATACACCATGTACAGCCATAAACAATTACACAAATCACCCAGGTCATCAATGCTATAATTAATTAAGACTCTAGCTGTTTCTTTAATGACCAGACCACTCAAATATCCAACGGGTGTTTGCCAAACTATGAATGTAGTCTTTATTAGTGCTCATTTGATAAGAAGAGGCACTTAAAAGCTACTGCTGCAGACGGGACAAGCCAGCACTCATTGAATCAATGGTCTCTGAAACATCATTGTCACATGGGACAGGAGGTTTGGTAAGAAAGGCAATAAAAAGTACAAGCATGGAGATCTCAAGGGGCCATAAAACAAGTAAGCAAATTTAGAACAAAATCCTAACAGCAAGTAGAGTAATGAACAGACTAGGACTACACACAAATCAAAACACTTTGCACAACATATTTTTTGTAAACTTAGACTGTACATCTTTTTTAAGTGAAAAATCAATGAAAACAAAGTTAAAAAACTCATTTACAAAGCATTCTGTAACATAACCAGAGATACCACAGTACATTCCCACTCTCCACACCTACTATACATTTCTTTGGATTTATGAGGCTGCCAAGTTTGAATAGCCGTCATCCATTAGGACATACTGTGCGCATTTCTTTTAATTAAAGGTCATACGCTTATGTATTCAGATGAGTATGAACACTAATTTATTTAAGGGCTCTAGTCAAAAAAGGAGTTCTCCCATTTTGTGCCTAAGCCAAAAATGAATCGTGCTGTGCTTCAGTGTATTACAAATCCTTCAATGATTCTTATCCAGCATTGCAAATGAGTAACCCACATGGCATATAAAGAAACCACTGGTGTGGTTGAAGCCAATTCCAGAATTTTTTACTACAGAGTATCACTGAAGGAGGTACATCAAGAGGTTCTGAATAAACTGGTAGTATAACCCAGGGGCCTACTGTGTTCCCACATCATCTGTTTCCCCCAGAAACCTTACAGACTCTGCATTCCCAAACTTGGCTGCCATACCAAGAGATTTAATCATGGCTCACCCATGGTGCCAGGAAAGGGGGGGAGGAGCTGGGAACAGTGTTACTATAATTATCTGTTGTCAACTTGTCTCCAGGATACATCAATTTGACGTATGTTACTGCAGGGGGGTAATTTTTTGGTTTGTCTGATTTATTTGTGTTGCTTAAACTGCATTGCCTTTGTGCCAGTGAAGGTCCGCTGCTACACTGCAACATTAACCTTGTTGCATAATCTTTATAGATACTGCAAGATTAGGACTCTCGGCTTCACTTCTCAGTCAAACGTCTCATAGAACAGATGACTGCATTTACAAACAGTGAACATTTTCATAGTAAAAGCAAGCTTTTTATACATTTTGAGAACCATAAAAATAATCAGAATATAAAACATTCAAGTATGCCAATTCTTTTGTCAACTAAATGTCATTTGAGGCTACCTAGAGGCAAATTGAAACATTTTAAATGAGTAGTACACCTTCATATCTTGTAAATGTTATTTGTTTTCTTGTCAACAGACAACTCTTTCCATGTAGCTGTTAGGGATATATGTGATTCCTTTAGTTTATTTTCACTGTTTATACCAGTGCCTGTAACTGTATAGGGAGGGGGGGTCTCCATTTTCTGGTTGTTGAAATCTCATTGTGCCTGAGAGTGTCATTAGCATATGAGAACATGATATGTCAGCACCCTTTGGACTTCACAGTATGCCTGGCTGCTTAATTAGAGTTCAACAAAACAAGCTGCAGCATAGAAACATAGAAGTTGACAGCAGATAAGGACTGCCAGGCCCATCCAGTCTGCTCGTTTTCCCTACCTGTATCAGTGTCCGCTGACTCTACTTGGTCAGTCGGCCTTAGCTTCTCCTTCCTGTCTCTATGGTTCCCCTATACCTATCCCATGCATGTCTGAATCCTGCACTGTGCATTACCCCACCACCTCCTGAGGCAGGCTGTTCCATGCATTCACCACCCTTTCAGTGAAAAATAACACTCACAGTTCCCCTCATGCGACCTCCCTCCAGTCTCATATCATGTCCTCTTGTTCTGTATTGTTTTTGTGTCAGAAGATGTTTTCCACTTTTACTTTATTCATGCCCTTGAGGTATTTGAATGTTTCAATTATAAGCCCCCGCTCCCTTCTCTGCTTCAACAAATACATACTGAGGTCCTTTAACCGTTCCTTATATGTCTTGTGCTGTAAACCCTGTACCGTCTTAGTTGCCCTCCTCTGCACTGTCTCAATCCTGTCAATGTCTTTTCATAGATGCAGCCTCCAGAACTGTATGCAGTACTCCAGATGAGGCCTCACCAGAGTTTTGTATAGTGGAATCATTACCTCCCTCCTATGGCTTGTGATACCCCTTCCAATATAACCCAACATCCCACTGGCGTTCCCTATCGCCTTTGTGGTTTGCGTGGTGTCTTTCAGGTCATCTGTGATAATGACCCCCCAAATTTCTTTCTTCCCTGGTGACTGCCAGCAACCCCCGTAGCTCTCTCCAGGGTTCCTACTTATCATGTGCATGATTTTGTATTTCTTTGCATTAAACTCCAGTTGCCATACTTCAGACCACCTCTCCAACTTTTCTAGGTCTTTTCTCATCTGTTCCACTCCCTCTGGAGTATCTACTGTGTTGCAAATCATGGTGTCATCTGCAAACTAGAAAACCTTCCCCTCCAGCCCATCTGCAATGTCGCTGTTGAAGACATGGAAGAGGACAGGCCCCAGTACCGATCCCTGAGGTACCCCACTGTTGACCCCTATTTCTTATGACTGGCTTCCATTAACCACCACCTTCTGCTTTCTGTCCCTTATCCAGTTCCCAATCCAGTTTACCACCTTTTGGCCCACCCCCAGATTGCCCAGCTTGTTGATCAGCCTTATATGTGGAACAGTGTTGCAGCCCTTTGCTGAAATTCAGGTAGGCAGCATCTACTGCACCACCTTGGTCGACCACCTTTGTCATCCAGTCAAAGAAATCTATCAGATTAATTTGACAGGACCTTCCTGCTGTGAATCCTTGCTGCCTCAGATCCTGCGCTCCTATGGATTCCAGCAATCCATTCCTTAAGGAGTGTCTCCATGATCTTACCCACTACCAATGCGAGACTGACTGGCCTGTAGTTTCCTGCCTCTTCTTTGCTGCCCTTCTCCAGTCCTCCAGGACCACCTCAGCCGGCAAACGTCCTCACTGTCCCGGACACAAAAAAACAGTATCTGGCACCTGAATAGACAGTATCTGCCATGGGTGTATAGACTGTGGTACAAGGACAAGGGCCAAAAGAATGCTGGCCTGTCTGGGCACCTAATTCACAGACATGGGCAAATACCATCTAGATCACCCAGGGTCTCCAGTGGACAAGGCCCGGGGAGGCACCCCACACTGGTTGCAGACAGTCCCCAGGAGCCCCTGTCAACTTCTGGGGGGACGTAGTCTCTTGCAGATTCAGGCACACCAGCCAGGGTCTCTGGTGGACAAGGCCCAGGGGAGGCACCCCACAGTGGTTACAGACAGTCCCCAGGAGACACTGTCAACCTCCGGGAAGGGACTTGTTCTCTGACAGGTTCAGACATAACAACCAGGGTCTCCGGTGGACAAGGCCCATTGGAGGCACCCCACAGTGGTTACAGACAGTCCCCAGGAGACACTGTCAACCTCCGGGGAGGGACTTGTTCTCTGACAGGTTCAGACATACCACCCAGGGTCTCCAGTGGACAAGGCCCAGCGGAGGCACCCCACACCCGCAAGAGATCAGGAGAGATGTTGCCATGTCCGACTCAGTGGGTGTCAGCATCAGTGCTCCCAGGCCCATCAGCAGGGAGGTCACTATCAGGATGCCCCGGGCATGGTCATTGGATCAGAGCAGCATCTGGAAGAAGGGGTTTGGTCCAGGGCAAACAAGGATCTCCAGGACCCAGCAGTGAGGCTACAAACCCAGGTCAGATGGGCATCACCAGACCCCAAAGGCAAGGAGATCCAGACTTTGCATTTTTGTTGCAAAGTGTCAACTCTGAACCAAGCCAACAACCACCAGACACTCCCCCAGAGGACTAGCCCAAGAAAGTGCTTCGTCCCCAGATCCAGAGTGCCTGTAGGAGTCCTTGATCACTTCCATAGGGACTTAGTCTCTGGATTTTGATCAAAAAAACGTGTTGACCAAAATCTCCTCAAGCCTGCCTATAGGAGTTGTGCACAAAGGCTCCTTTAGCCCTTTGCTGAGATGAAGGCACACCCTGAGACCAACCTCAAGGAACTCGCTTTGACCTGGAAGGGGCAAATCCGATCTCATGCAGACTTCCATAGCCTAGGTTTGGCCATCTGGTCTACACTTGGACATCTGGTCTGGAAACCTGCCTACAGGTGTTGTGACCAAAGGCCCCTTTACCCCTTTGTTGGGACGAAGGCACACCCTCAACCTGACCTCATGGAACTCAGTCTGGCCTGGGGGGAGCAAATCTGATCTCATGCCAGACTTCCAGAGCCAGGGTTTGGCCATCTGGTCAGATGGGGACTTAGTCTCACAACCCAGCATCCCAGACTCAGGAGGACCAGGCAAGGCACTGCTGGCCTGGGTACAGACAGTCCCAGGAGTCTCTGGCCTCTTCCGTGGGGACTTAGTCTCTGCACAGCTGAAACACAAGTGCCATGCCCAAAGGCGAAGGTATACCCTGAACCAGACCTTGTGGAACTCAGCCCAGACACAGGGGAGCAAATTCAGTCTCATTCCTGGCTTCCAGAGCCCAGGCTCTGGCCCAACACCCAGGGTCACAGCCTCAGGAGGCCCAAGGAAGGCACTGCCTGGGCAGGGGCAAACCCCAAGAGCCCCTGCCAACATCCAGTGGAACTTAGTTTTTGGCAGGCTCGGACCCACCGCCCAAGGTCTCCTGCTGATGAGGGCCAGGGAAGGCACCTCGTACTGAGTACCAACAGTCCCCACCAGCCCCTGTTCACTTCCGTGGGGACTTAGTCTCTGGAGAAAAGTTTGGACTTAGTCTCTGCATGCATCGAGTCCAGCTCTGCTCTCACTTCTACATATATTCTGGAACTTGCCTGTAAGAGTTGTGCCCAAAGGCCCCTTCTCCCTTTCAGTGGAGGTCGAGCCACTTCAACCTGACCTCCTGGAACTCTGTTTGGTCTGAGGCA